>WAAB01010270.1:55645-127078 GCA_013389865.1 Piaya cayana
GCTGAGGGCCATGGTTTAGTGTTTGATAGGAATGGTTGGACTCGATGATCCGGTGGGTCTCTTCCAACCCGGTTGTTCAATGATTCTATGAATCTCCAAGCCATGTGAACTGCTATGAGAAACATCACCATGTACCAAGAAGCCGATCAGCTTAGGGCAGATTTGAGGGTGAGGTTTTCAGCTTGTACATGCACCAGTATGTTGGTGTTTTTCTGCTTTCCAGTGTAATTGTCAAAATGTAAAAGAAAACATGTATTCTGCATGAAAAATGGGTTTCTAGCTCGGACAAGGAAAGAATACTTCCTTTTTTTTTTTAAGGAATAGTTAGAAAATTGAGTATTTCTGAAAAATGAGCTCTGTGAATATAAACTAGTTGAGTCCCTGAAGATCTGTAGTTTCCCAAGGAAACCTCTATGAATCTTGTCAAGCACACAGTATGAATAATTCCTAAAACAATTATCAAGTGAAGCAAATATGTGGCTCCACAATTTAAAGCATGCGCCCGTGAGGGTGAGGTACTAATTGCAGTGAGACAAACATGAGCTGGGTGCCATTCCATGAAGTTCACTGGCATCACACTGAGGCTCTGCCCACCCCACAGACAGTGAGGTACACTGGCAGCAGACCCCAAGCCTCCCCACCACTGAGTATCAACACTCCCCTGACCCTTTAGTTATGTTACATAGTAATTTTGAGATGTTAATAGTAAGTTAAGGTGTGCTCAAAATTCGCAAGACCTAACACATCATTTAGCACTAATGATAATTGGGCTGCGTCCGTACTTTGTCACCCTCAGAAGGGACCAAAGAAAATTATTCCTTGACACAAGGCCCGGGAGAAGAAGGGATACGAGGAGAAAGGGCTTCCCTAATGTCTGATGAGAAGGCAGTAATTTCCAGAATGAGAATCATAAGAAAAATTACATTTTTATCAAAGATATGCAAGGATTCATAAATATTTATGCAAAACCTGCAAAAAAAATTCATAGTACTGCATAATGAAAATATTTTTTAAAACAATTTTAAAAAGGCAAGCACTTTGTGCCAAGCACGTGGGAATTTTCTTTTTCTGATCCTAGAAGCATTCATGCAGATCTGGCACTGCTGTACTGCACTTGTATAAATCATCATAAGAGATACTGGAGAGGGAATCAAGGTCCAGGTTAAAGAGCTATGTTAAGTATTTCCCTCCTGCTGTGCTCTACAGGTCTCTCTGTTCCTCCTCTGCCCTCCCAGCACGTCCTCACACACACAAAGCTTCTCTACCAAAGTGAAGAGAGCGAGAAAACATTGCCTCAGCAAGTTCAGCTCTATTACATAAAATAATTTACTTAAAATAAGGCTGAATTAGGATGGCTTGAATTGCCTTGACCTGGTCTGAGTGCTCAGAAATCGTTCTGTAGCCTCTGGAGTCACATTTCTTGGGAATATTTCTCGATAAAACTCAGTTCCTGCAAAAGGTCCTACTCTGAAGGCTACAAAGAAATCCAGCACACTATGAGTTTAGGTAGGACTCCGCTATATGCACATTAACATTAGATTATGCAACTGAAACAGAAGATCCTGCTAACTTTTCCTCTTCTGGAAAAGTGCCTGCCTGGCAGTCAGCTAGAATTGCTTTTTGCAGAGCACACTGCAAACAAAAGCTTGCCCCTTTGCTAATATTCCTTTTTAACTCTCCACCTTCTCCTCCCAGTTCGCCCAGTCCTACATCTACTGTATAGCAGAGGTATCCTCACAATTTAGGGTAAAGAAGGAGAAACTTACGTCCACAGGGAACGGACACAGACCAGCCAAAGCTCCCTCAGACATGGGAAGATGTTGGTGTTTAGAAGCTGGGATGAGGAGCTCCTGGTCTCTGCTCTGCATTCCTCTGTCCACAGATGCACCTGGCAAAGGTTCTGCCTGTCCAAGCTGTTAAGGAACCAGGAGTGGTTTTGTGAATATTTGCTCCTTAAGTATTGCCAGCTGAATCAGTATTTGGTGGAAGTGTTTGTAGGTTCAGAAAAAAATAGATCTGTTGGGAAAAAAATGAAAAAAAAAGTAATTTATACTGATAAGGGATGAATTCCTATGACATTTAGAAGCTTAGACGATGAATTAACATATCCTCAGTCCAATGGAATAATTTGGTAGTTTGATTCTTAACTTTTACTTGAGGATTATGATGTATTTCTAACAGTAATGAAAATCACTGCAAAGTCTCATAGTGTCCGAAGTTGAAGTTCACACTCTCCTCTGAGCTCTTTTTCCTATTGGGAGATCTACATGCACACAATCCCCCACATGCTCTATAATTTTTGTGAAAATATTTGATTGAGGTGCAGTGGGTCTGGTCTGTTCCCTGGCTGCTCCAGGGTCCCCACAACAGGGCAACCATGCCAAGAGGCTGTCACAGCCTTTTATCTCCCTGTGCAGGGAACAAATACAACCAAAAACCAGCACCCAACTCCTCTGAAAACAAAGGTCTGAATATATGTATGAACAAACAAAGAAAAAAAAAATCCTGAGCTTCACTTTAGAAGCATCATTTACAAAACAACCACATCAACAAAACCTGTCTGCTCCATACGACCCTGTGAGATCTTGCCCCAGTGCTCAGCCACTGCCGTGTTCCTGAAGGTACCGGGAGCAGGGTTCTGGGGAGACAATTTCCTGTTGTTCATATAAATATATATTATTTATGCAAAATAGCTCCAATCCAAATGTCTGTGAGCAGTTACCAGCTGGAAGAACACAGAGGAGTCAAAAATAATGTTTGTGTTTTTCTCAGAACTAAACAAAGTAAGTAATTTTGCTTGAAATTCAGGCAAATCCATTTCAATCCATTCTCCGTTAGCTCAATGCAGATTGTGTTTTCCTTCTCACTTGGACCAGTATACAGTTAAGAAGTAATACGATCAATAAATAAAATGATTATTATCATCTGGTTGTCATTAGGAGGCTTAGAATTACTTTGTGTCACTAGATCTAACTTATCATAGACCATCTGGGACACATGCTATTTAAGAAATATATTAACTATCATCACGTGGGTTAAAATTAAGAGAGAGTATAATGAGCTTCTTAAATCATGGGGAATGTCACTATGGGAAATATCAGATTTTTTTAAAGTAGCCCAGCTGCCTGACTCAAGAGTTCACAATGCTGCACCTAAACAGTTCATCCTTCCACACTTCATTACTCTCGGCCTTTTGTACATTTAAAAAAAAATATATATAATCTCTTCTATTCTTCTATTATCAGGACATCATTAAATTCTACAGCTCATTAAACTGCATAGCTTCTTCTCTCTAACAAAGCTATTAGACAGAAATTGCTATTTTCATGAGTGGTCCCTGCTAGCATTCTAACTTCTGGGACAGAAAAGCAGGAGGTGGGTCCGTCTCTGGAGGATCAAGGAAAGGTCTCACTTTTGTGGGATCTATTGCTAGCTCTGACAGAGGAACAACAACACAGCATGCGAATGAGGCTGGGAATATCAGTCATTAAATGACAAGTATAGAACTGCCACTAGAAAACATTAAAGATCCGTTGCCTTTTAAAAGCCAGGGCAAAATCCCACAATTTTCTGCAAAAATATATTTAAGACAAATGACATTTTACTCATTAGAACCTAAGGAGGTTAATGGTATTAAACATAATTCGTGATGAAGTGTTATTATTTTTTCTAACTCACTGAAATTCAGTTTCCTGACAGAACAGATACACGAGTTATTTTGACCACTACCATTAAAAAGATTAACAACTATAAGGCTAATGCCGATGGAGAGTTTCCTGAGCAGAAAACATTGGAGTTACTCTGTGTGTGGAAGCCATGGATGCCTGAAGTTCTTAACACTGACAGATAAAAAAATAACCCATGTTCCTTTGATTACTGTATTAATTCCTGCACTGTAGTCATTGAATCTAGGTTAAATTTAATCCGTTTTTACATAAGTGTGACCCAAAGAAAGTTGATAATAAGTGGGGGAGGCAAAAAGGAATATAGCCAGAAAAGGGAAACTCAGCAAAGAGTTGGTTTTGAGCAGAAATTCCCTCCTGTGATGGGACCTTGGTTCGGTTGCTTCCACAGCATCGCTCCTCTCTCACCACAGCCACCAAGGTGCAGTGCTCATCTCAACATCAGTCAGAAAGAGAGGGGCATCCTCAAGGTATTTTCCAAATACTTTTTCTCTGTTGGGTTTGAAAAGACACCTTTCCTTGTCTAAGTGGGAGAAGATCAGGAAGGGTGAAGCAAAACCATTTTCACCCTCTGCCCTGCCCATCCACTCCCTCCCCAAGATATCCCTGAACTTTCTATATTTGTTTGGCTTAGAGCCATGGACATTTTCTCAGGACTCTGACTTACTCCTCGTGGAAGGCAAAGCAAAAGAAATAAATGATTATTGTGGTTTTAATGGTTATTTATTTTATTACAGTCGATTACAAACTCCCTTAGAGCGGTGTGGTGAAGAACGCACATCCCTGGTAATGAGCAGCAATTAGGAAAAAACAGGGGACGTCTTTTTAATAAGAACAGGTGGCATTACTGCTCATAGTGGTCCCTGTAGCCACGCCTGGGAGCTTAGTCCCAGATGTGGGGAGGATGCCCCAGCTCAGCTGATCCCAGCGCATCCCTGTCTGGGAGCAAAGGCCTGGGAGGGAGCAGCAGCCAAAGACAGGATGGAGAGGAGCAACAGTGACTGCTGGCCCCTGCCTGCCAGGATGTCTCTTTGTAGATAAAATAAAACTAGATTAGGGACTTGCTTCCCAGTTCCAATACTCACCAAGTACTTGGCATAACAAGGCAGAGCATGTTTCAAATGCTGTTCCACAAATACTGGCAATTAAAACCTCAGTTAAATGTGTAAAACAAAGTGCTTTGTCCTTTCTCTCCCTTTTTAAATTGTCCAAATGTTTAATTTTTGTTAAGACTCAGCTTGTTCACATGAACACATGCTGTATGCAGGAATTAGCTATGCAGTAAGCTATATACCTGCTTAGAATTGTTTGTGAACTCATAATTATGATAATAAAAGCTAAAATTTATTTACTGGGGTAAACCAGCAGCACAGATATTGTTAGAAATCAGAGAGAGGAAGCAAAGGAAAAATGTGCAAATGAAACCCCAACTAATCCAATTACAGGAGCGCATTTTCTCAGCTAAAAATAAATAATTTTTTTTCATTTCTTGTATAATGTCTCTGTGTATGAAGATCTCTTGTAAGATGTAGCTGTACCCACCTAGATTTTCTAAACATTTCCAGTAAAAACTGCCAACAGACTTTAAGAGCAGTGGCCATTTTAAAGAGTCTCTTCATGCAGTCTGTTGGAAGCAGGTAGTGAGTATTTTAGTGATTGAATTCAGATTCATTCAAGGACCACTCAACAACCATCAACAGCCACCCTAGCAGCAGACTGAAAAAATCCTTTATCTTACGGTGTCACAATCTCACGAGCTCTTTAGCAGGACCAGAGTCCTGTATTGATAAATTCAGCACCAGCAAACTGTATATATTTATTGTGCATTCATTACTAGAAAAGTGACATTATATATTATCATGACTTTTTGAGATCAACTATTTACCACTGAAAGTGAAGCAGTTGCTACTGCAGCTCCATAAATATTCTTGCTTTTCATCTGGGAGGGAGATGCTGCCCGTGGCTCCGTACACCCTGCAAGAGGCAGCACGGCGAGAACATCGCTCTGCTTCAGCACCAGCAACACTGTTTGGCACAAAGCTCATCTGGAGGAACCACCTTTCCCTTTATCAGATGTAACATTCATTTTAAATCTCTCCATGTTCTGCTGTGGAAAAATAATAGAAGATTGAAAACATCCTGTCTGAGTTACCTGAGCCTTCATTTATTTATTGCTCCACCCTTCCTCTTGGAAAATTCAGCCTCGGTAGTGTTGAACAGCTGAGCCCTGAGTGCAAAGTGATGAAGTCATCTGCAGCCCAAGAGCTTCTGACACCAGTTAGAGCTTGATGGTCTCATCCAGCAAGAAATGATCCTTCTGCATCCAATAATCCCTTTCCTGCTAGCATCAATTTTTAAAAAATAATGTTATTGTTTCTGGAAATCAGAAACAGTTTTAAATTGTGACACGCTGAATGCAAAGCCACATTTTTTTCATGGAGCTTCTCAGTCAAGGTCCAGATTAAAGAGGAGAACTCTAACCCTGTCTGTGCTAGGGTGCACTATATTCCCAGTAAGCATGCCAGCAATCATTCCTCTAAATACATACAGGTACATGGGTTCTCTAGAAAAAAAGAAGTACTTATATTTTCAGGGGTGCCAGGTTTCTATTATTTTCATTTCACCTGTGCCACGGGGAAAAATAACACCCTTAAAAGTCAGATTCAGGTGACTAAGCACAGATTTGATAAGTTAACAGTAGCCGCATATGTCTGCATAGTTGAAGATGTGACTCATTTTTGGCAGAAACACCAGAGATTAGTTATAAAAAAACCAAAGCTATTGCATTAGCTAATTAGCTTTTGGTACTGAAAGCTCGTTCCCAGAAGGTCTGCTTTCACAGTAAATTCCTTCCTGACTCACAGCAATATATGTAACAGCAGACGATTCAATCAGGAAAGCAGAAATCCAATGTGCATGACTGAAATCTTTTCAGACACCAGCCTTCAGCAGTGAGACAGCCTGGGAAGCTTAGCTAGGAAAAGATGGATTACATTACAGGGTGTGGAAGATCTGCCACCCACCAATGGGGAAATGATCTTTCTAATACAAAGATGGAGGGACTTAATGAATCCACAACTGGATCTCATCACAGTACTGTTATAACGAGACATATCAACGTTTACCATTAGCTACACATTACTGCCTGAGCCCTCTTGCTTTCTAGTTTAATGGTTAAAATGACTTTTTTTTCCATTGATGATGTGGTGGAGGATCCTGGTAGTCCAAACTGGGAGCTCAGCACCCGGGCTGGGTACTCTTTCAGCAAATGCAACAGGAAGGCAGGAATTGATGGACTGCAGCTGCATGGGGCTGGCAACAAGGAGCAAAAATCAAAAAACCTTGTCTACAGGGAGATTGGAGACAATCTGAAAGGGCAAATATGAGCATGTTCTTCACAAGTTGCATTAATTTGCCATGCGTTTCCAAACACATAAAATATCTCCCCTCCCTTCAGTCTGAAGAGAGTAAAACATCTTATAAACAAGCAGGACTCTGTCGAAGAAATATTAAGGCATAACACCACTACCTCTTGAGAGAAATAACCTAAAAAGGGCTTTAATTTTGGTAAACAGCACACAAAATTCTCCCAGAGTTGCAGTTTACAACAGGACAAAGGATGAAGATAGCAAAGCTGTAGACACAGAGTACAGGTTCTTGCTAGATAAACTCATTACATCTAACTTTGCACTATTGCTACATGACGATATTTATGCCTAGTGGTTGTTAATAACATGATATTTTGTATTAGAAGAGAAAACACTCAAATCTGTGCCATAAAGGACCATGGTAAACTGTAGCCTGATATATCCAAGATGGGAACTGCTGGCAATGATGCACTCAGGTTCAGTACTTCCCCTGCCTCATTGTGCTGCCACACACGCCATAGATTGCAATGTACTTCAAACACAGGTTCACAGGATCCCTGAGACTTACAGGTTGTCCCCCACACTGATTTTCCACTCTCTGGCCAACCCTCCCCAGGGTTTAAACTGGGAGAGCAAATCCTTGCCATTTATCTCAGAGACTTTTATGCTAGTATTGCTATGCCTAATCTCCTGCCTCATAATGTAGAATAAAATAAAATGTCTAAGGTCCTCCTTGGAACGTCTGCTTCAATAGTGGAGTTACTGCTGGGAATAATTCTGTCATTGGTTTTTTTTCAGGTTTTTGTTGGTTGATACGACACACTACCAGCGTGGGATCTGAGGCGGGGGATTTTTCCCCCCCCTCCCATTTGAAGAGGAGGTGAGGAGTCTATTCTAAAAACAAAACTCACAGCTGCTGTGCTAGGCATATTCAAAAGAGAAAGTTCTGCATTTTTTTTCCAGGCACAGTCACTCTGATTTTGTCTTTAAGTCCCCCAGAAACGTGGCCTGCTCCTGATGAAGACAAACTAGACTGTGCAGAGCCAAGATCTGATCCAGGAGGATATTTCTGACTCAACAGAGAGAATTTAGATCCTTTTCTTTTTTAAATATGAAATATGGTGGCAATAGCCTGTGTTGTTTTCTTCCCATTCAATGTTCCATCCTATAAGGACTTCAGCGCATATTTATCTCTGCAAACATCCTTAGAGACTACAGTAGTACAAAAAAAAAAAAAAAGCTGTTTGTTTTACTGGGGCAAGGGAGGCACGCATAGGGGTTAGGATGCAAATAATCTACATGTACATAACCTTTCTGAAATGAATTTGTTTTCTCTGAAATTTACACTGCCATCCTTGGTAGCAGAATAACATTACAACCATGCAAGCAGTGCAGCAAAGTAATTCACTTCTCCTAATGCTTTCTTGGCCACCGCCTTTGGCACTACAAGCTTACAGAAAAAGAAAGAAAGAACCAAACAAAAGAGTAATGACAACAAAAAACCACAAATGACAGACACCTCTCAAAATTCGTGCTATTTTGAGCTCATCATGAAGTCGGAATTATTTCATTTACAAGAGCCATCTGAAAGTGCTCTGGGACTGCCCTTCATCCTGCCAGCATGCACGGCTCCAGTGCCTGTAAGGACATCAAATAGCAGCCTTCAGCTGATCAGCAAAGAAAAATCTGCATTTTGTTATAGTGAATATACTGGGCAATGGGAAATCTCAATTACTCATGGATTTCAGGAATGAAAAGTTGCATCACTTTAGCAGTTGCTCAAAGTCTGCTTTCAATGCTGTTAAAATGGCATAGATTATTATCCACATAACTGTTCCTTTTAAGTCCATATCAAGCTTTCATGGCTTCAATGGTTATTTTTGAATCCCAATGATATTAATCAATATTTCTTCCTCAATGAAAAATAGGATCAGCAAATTTAGCAGCTTGTGAGACCCATTTAAGACCATTGTCTCACATCTGAACAACACCAATTTTGATATATGAACTTTCCATCTTCCCAGTCATCCTCTCTCTGTGTGCTAAACCTCTTCCCTCCCATAAAAAAAAATCTTTCATGTCATTTATGAGTAAAAATCAATGTTCCTTTCATTGTGGTAAGACAACCTGTCAGTTGTTTAGGCAGTGTGCAAAGAATAAATCCCTAAGGATGAAACCCCAGCCTGACTATGACAGTGATTTCCCTGGCTTCTGGATTTCCCCTGAAGTGTCACACATCGTAGGTGGGCATGGAAGGCTCCAGGGTGCTTGGACAGGGTTTCTATTTATAGACTAGGGAAATATCGCAATATGGAGCACGGTGCCGCTTGATTTACGTCAGAGTGCTGCCACACGCATGGTATCTGATAGCTGAGCCATCAAATGCCAGTGTCAGTATTCCATAAACTTGGTGTGCAGAGCAAACAGGGAAAACTCGCAATGATGCTCCAGGTCAAGATCAGTTTATCCTTTCCTTTTGCATCTTCAGTGGTATTTTTTAAATAAGAGGAAGTGTCTTTTTCCTAAAAATAAAAAATCCCTTTTCATAACCACCTCTCTCCAGCCCTCTGTAACACTACAAAGGCCTCATAAGGTTGTCATCTTTAAGCATGTTGTATTATTGAAAACCTTTGATATTAAAATTAACTGCTACAAATAGTTAATTCCTGGGAGTTTAAGAATAAAGGCCATCCCTGTGCAGCGACAACTAGAGAACAGAATTTTGCTGATGTTCCCTGACAGCTCAGGCTCAGGCACATCCCTGGACTTTCTGCAATCAAGGTTCAAAGAGCATTTCAAACTCATTTAGAGGGAGGAGGGGGCAGGAAGACTTTGTACAAGCTTTGAATTATAGTATTTCCTCAATTATTTATTTCCTTTTTTTGGAATTAGAGAAACACTAACACCTGTTAACTTGTTATAAGACACTTAGGGATTTCATACCTCTGCATATAAGAGAAGCAGATAGGAACTCCTCAGTCTGGATGAAGGCCAGTATTCTCAACAGGTGTGGGAGTTTTGAGGTCTGGAAAACAGAAACCAGATATGCATCACTTCAGTGCAGCAGAACCAGAGTAAATCCATGCTTTGGTTATCTCTAACTATTTGGTGATGTTTGGTCACCATACAAGTTCTAAGCAGTAAAAGAAAGTTCATCCCATCTGGTTTCTGAAATCCTTCTGAAGAAAACAGGGAGTGAACATATCAGACTCTACAGCTTTGCCATGACGCTTATTACTTCATGCTGTCCCCACAAATCATTCATAATACTCAGCACTTTAAAAATAGGTCATGAGCGCTCATTGATTAATCCTCCCAAAGACCCCAGGAGATCTGTAAATAGATATTAGATTCCCTGTCTACGGAAAGTCAAGTTGAGATAGCAAGGATTAGACACTAAACTGACCTAGTGAGCAACCCAAAGCCCAGTTTTATTTACAAATCCTTTATCATCTGTGCCCCGTTTATGATTTAGGTTGCCGACAATATTTTAGCCTTATTTTAAAAGGCAGGTACAGACCTATGGAGCAGCTATTGCTGTCCCCAGAGTGCTCCTCTCAAAAGCAAAAATTGGCTTGAGAAATTGTTGAAAGGCACACAGCAGCACAGGGAGGGCAGCGGAGGTAACCAGCTTTTGCAACAAGGTCCTGAGCCCAGTCCTTGGGTTAACTCCAGCATCTTCAGGAACCTCCACGCTGCAGGGTTGACAGAAATGCATCTGAAAGCATTCTTTGGTCATATCTATCAAACATAATGGCTAAACCCGCTCTACTTAAAAGCTGAGATGCAGCACTTTTCATGTACCCTGAAGGTCTCCTCTCCTACTGCTGCTTACTCTGTGATGAAGTAGCACATGATAACGTGTCGTTCTTCCACTTTCTGAGCATCACATTGACATTTGAGGGGAAGTGGCTGTATTCAGCACTCATCTGGGCACTCAGCAAAAACAAAGCTTAGTGCAGGGTAGGATGACCAATACTTACCCCCTCCTCAAGAAGCAGGAGTTGCTGAGCTGCTGCCCGATGGTGGCTCTTCCCAGGCAGAGCAGGTCCTGTCTCTTTTCAAATGCAAAAATCCTAGTCTGGGAAACGCTGGAGGCTGGTGCTCCTTGAAAAGGTAGGAGTTGTTCACATCCAGGGTGGTCTGCTTGCAGACCTGTCATCTGCCTCTGTCAGAGCCTTTCTTCTTTCACTCCTTGCATCCTGACATTGCACTGTCCCCAGTGAAAGACGGCTCTGCTTTCTTAATTCTCACTTAGACCTGAATTTGGCAACAGAGTTTAAAGTTAAGTACTCTGAAGGCATCTGCTGTTTCTCTTTATTATCTTTTGCTCCCTCCTGTGAGACCACAAATATAGTAATTGCTGCTTCTGAAGACCTAACATACAACTAATTTGAACCTGCTGTCACTGAAGCAAAATTCCCATCTGCCGTTTCATGTATCCTAGAATCATAGAAAAACCAGGTTGGAAGAGACCCACCGGATCATCAAGTCCAACCATTCCTATCAAACACTAAACCATGTCCCTCAGCACCTCGTCCACTTGTGCCTTAAACACCTCCAGGGAAGGTGATTCAACCACCACCCTGGGTAGCCTGTGCTGGGGCCCAATGACCCTTCTCCTTATGCGCCTTTGTATGCATGCACTGTGTAAATATATATAAATGTGTTTATCCAAGGGCACAACTACATGAGTATTTTCCCAGATTGGCAAAAAATAATTTGCTCCCCAGTTATGACAAGCCAACTGACAAGTTTCAGTCCATAGTGTTTTCTATATGGCCAAACGTATACCTATAACGATGGTGGTTTATAAGAGACACACCAAGAGTTACTTAACCAAAGCTTTGAACAAGTGCCTGTGTGCTCTGATGTTATACACAGTTTGCATATTTTTCTTTCTCAGATTGTTTGCCATAGTTGCACATAACATACCGTATAAATTCCAGTGTACATTAAGATCATTCATTTAGCAGCTTCTTCAGGATAATTCCCAGAAGATGAGATCAATTATATGATTTACATGTGCAGGATCTAAACCAAATTCTTTTGATTAATTATAAGCCATTAATGGTAATGGTAATGAGTACACCACTAAGCATACTATAAAATATGTAAAGCCTAGATAACTCTCAATAGATCTTGGCAAGTGCCTCATTTAACCTTCACAGCTCATGAAAAACTATTTGAACTTCTTCTTTTTAGACATGAAAACTATTGATTGTTTACAGCTTTGTATGACCTTTCCTGACAAGTAGGAAAAATTATGAGATATTAGGTTGTAATTCCATCTTGCAATATGCTCTAAATTATCTTCAGTTTCGAAACACCGATGTCATTTCTGCACATTTATTTAGCTTTGAGTCTCATCTGTGTCTTTGGAGGAGATATGTATGAAACTATTTCAAACTGCAGTGCTCCTTGAAAGGCTCCGAGTACATATAAGCTGTTGATATCTGTAAGACATCAGATCTGATAAGTTACTCTTATTTATAATAAATAATAACTAAATCTAAAACCAAAATGGCAACTAAGTGAGATTTAGCAGTTAGGTATAAAACTGATTGTGTGTCACATGAACCAAGATCCTATTTTACAAAACCTGTGCAAAGACACACCCAGACTCTAGTGACATCTAACAATCACAATGTCTAGCTAATATAAAGTCTAACAACATCTGTAATGCTCCAGTTTGACCCATTATACTGAACCTGAGCCTCAGATGAAATCGTTCCTTCACTGCTGATCACACAACACACAGGGCTTCAAGAATTAAAAATATAATGTGACAGCAATTTTTCCTCTCCTGTGGGATCTCATTTATCTTCCTCGTAATCATATTTTCTCAGTTTATTTAACTTCAAAGGTTTTGACCCTTTCATCATCAGAACTGCACCTCCAAAAGTGGGGAATTATTGTAGCTTATTATAGATGTGTAATTACAAGTGATGAGTGACCACTAAATGGATCTTTGGGAGCACAATGTTAAAGAAACATCTAGAAACTAGGATGTGTTAGAAAAATATTTTGTGATATACTCTTTAAGTGGTGGATTACTCTGTAGTTCCTATATAAGACAGAGATGGTACAGTGGTTATCCATGATTTTTCTGAAAGGTATTTTCTCTTGTATCTGTAGATTACTTCTACTAGAAGTACGTGACACCTCTGCCAACATTAGAAGATGCAAGAAAAACCACATGAAAAGATTCTAAGACAAAAGCAACTAATGAATTTAAATAGGTCAGTAAAATTTGTCAAATTCCAGCTCACCCCAGGTTCCCCTGGCAGACATCCCACCAGAGATCACTTCTATATATAAATTCACATTTTACGTATTCTGTGGACTGCTCAGCCCGTTTCAATTGTTATGACTTAATTGTGTGCAACTAATGAGGTTTAAAAATTTACAACATGTAAAAAGTTCTTAATATGCCCTGCTCAGTGAAGGAAGCTCATCCTGCCTTAAAAGACTGCAGAGAGAAGGCAGGTTTTATTCTGTTTTGTCAGACCTTTCACTCTCCATTCAGGGATATTTTCCCAAACCAGTCGGTCCTGAATCAAATTTTGTCTTTCAATAAATGACTCTAATTCTCAAGCTGAAGTAAAAATGATAAAATATATGTATACAGTGGGACATAAATAATGGTAAATGTTGGGACTTGTGACATTAGAGTGATTCATCAGTGCAGCGATCTTTCATAAGGAATGATGAGCACTATGCATCGTCTGGGTTGTTTTGAGTTAGTGTGTTCCCATCCACACCTGAGGCTATTAATGCGCTGGCTCTGCTGTGTATACCTAAGAATAGGACTGGAACATTTTTTCTTTAATGGTTATTAAAGGTTTTGGTCTCTTGTAAAAGAGTAAGAGCTTTGATCTGCAAAAGAACTGAAAATAGACATGGTTTTTACAGCTGATAGTGTAACAGTAATTGGTCCCTGTCATTCTCATCTATTTCAGGCACTGAGATTCCTGAACACCCTGCTGCATAATTCAGGGCTGATTTATGGGAAGAAGGACAAAACATTACCAGTCTCTGTGGAAACATACTTCCACTTGAACTGGAAAGTTCAAATTTGCAGGAAAGAGGTCATTTGATTCTGTATTACTGTGCTCCTTTCCCTCAAATTCAGCCTGCTCTTTCAAGAGGGCAGGTCTTTGAGGGATTTCACTGTGTAAAATATTGAGGAGACCTCAAGCTGCAGTGAGGAGCACGAGCTTAATAGGAAGAATAAGCCGTGCCTCCACATTGCTCAAACCCACAGTACCAGGTGTTCTGAGGAACTATAGTGAGCATGGCTTCTAAAAAGGAACTATGAAAGATAATTTTACCTAAAAATGCCCATCTGTCATTGAGAAGAAGTTCTATATAGACACATTTCTGACAATGATGCTAATAAACTAATTTAGAGATATCTTAGCTTCACTCTGAGAAAGGAAGCATCTAAATCATGTGCATAATCACCTTTATATATCTTTTTCTCAAAAATTAGACAAAAGATCTGGAAATGTATATTAATCAGGACTGAATGTGTACTCAAAACGGACTGATGACGGTTTTATAATTTCCTTAAATAGACTAGGCAATCTTTGGAAAGGTATCAGCCTTGCACGGCTGTGATACTTGACACAAGAAGACAATGTCAGAATCCCGCTCAAAATAGGTTGCAGTCAAGTATTGGGAAAGCATTAGAGTTCGTGCAGGAAGGATTTGAACCAAAACTGCCATAAAATATTCCAGTATAACTCAAGACAACACATCTTTCTGCATTTCAGAGAATTGAGTTCAGTTTCAGTGAAAACAAAAATAACAAAACTCAATAAGATGAAACACATATGGGAGGGGTTGGCAGAGGGGTCAGTTACAGCTGCCTAGAGTAATTACTCCATAGACATCAAATTCCGGTGTTTCTAAGGCATAAATATCTGTCAGCTTCTCCTAAAGGCAAGAACAAGATAAAAATGCTGAAGTGGGTACATCCCTAAGGTAATAAAATATAAAGTTTCAAGGCAGAAGTTATCATTTCTCCTTCTTATTTTGATTTTCAGCATCCCAAGTCTGAATGCACACATTCAGAACTACTAAGATGGGATGCAATGCAGCATTGCCGGCATAAAACTACTAGATCTCCTTAAATCCTTCCCCCCCCACCACCTGTTTTTTGGATATAGGGAAGGTAGGAGGAGGGTGGTATATTCCGGTCTTATTGCTTTAAAACAAAGAAATCAAACCCCTGAACTATCGATCCACTGTCACGTTAAAGGTTATCATATTTACCACCAGGGACGCTCAACCGAGCAATCAATTTCCCAATTAACAAAAGATGCAATATATTCCTGCCATCAGATTCAGGTAGTTTAAGAAGCTAATCACAGCTCAATTAAAAGTTACTGCTCTCAACTGGGAACGAACACATCCAATGCATTTAAAAATAAAGAAAAGCCACACAATTTGAAAAAACACTAAAAAATAGTGATGGGTGGATAAACCCATATGCAGCATACAGGACCATTAGAAAGTTGCTGCCCACATTTAACAACATCTGTAATGTCTTTAAGTGAGTTTCCAGTGCAGTGCAAAGGTCTGAGGCATTTCATTGTAAATGGCAGATTATGGATAGACACTGAGAGTGTGTAGGACTCCAGGACTGAAGACAATTAAATCATCAGTAGTGTGAGACTAAGACTGACTGGATCTGATCGCCTCTGAACTTCAAACCAGTCCCATTCCAGCTAAGTCATCTCCAATTCTTATATTAAAATCGTGGATATGAATTAATAAAAAGCACAAATCAAGGAGACAAAGGTATAGAAAGGGAAAGAGGAGATCAATCCTCTACCCAACTAAAGGCAAAAGGTACTTCGATTTTGGATGGCACTAAATGCAAAGTACTGCAAGAGTCAGAAAAGATTGAAAAGATCTGAGAAAACATTAAAAAAAAGCAGAAATGGAAAAGTTCTTTCTTACTTACCATCACACCTTACACGTGGCTTCACCTTTGGAAGATCAAAGAGGTACAGAAAAGTTCCATTTTCTAATAAGAAATTAGACTAGCAGGAGCCAATTCTGCCATGTGGTCCCATGCTGATACTTCAAACTAAGCAGGGATCTGACACCCTGTATGTTTGTGAAAAGCTTTGGCCTTTGGTTGAAGACCATGAGCAGAATTGAGGAGAAGAGCAACTTCTTTCCAAGTACATTTTCTGTGGTGGCTGATGGGACACTGACTCATGGAACGACCAAAAAAAGGAGACTACCAAGGCATGGGAAGAAAACAAGCTTAGGAAGTGACACAACCTCAAGGGCCATCTCCTAGCTGCTTATTTTCTTGTATCGTTCCTTCCACTGTTTATTAGCTCCAGAGAATGGGGGGGGTGGGGGGTGGGGGGGGTGTTTGTGTCAGCTCTGAGCTAAAAACAGTGGGATGGGAGAGCAAGAGGATCAGAGTACAGCGTAGCCAAAACAGCACAGATTGGTTCTCCATCAGTGTTTGCCAAAGATGGGGCTCTGGGCACAGCCAGAACAGCAAAGGACAACACACAAATTGGACTGGAACCTACACATGCACATTAAAAGAAACATATCTTCTTTTTCTTTATAAACATTAACTTAATGGCTTTAAATTGGAGGAGGAAATTAATTTAGACATTAGGAAGAAATTCTTCACAATGAGGGTGGGGAGGCTCTGGTCCAGGTTGCCCAGGGAAGCTGTGTCTGCCCCATCCCTGGAGGTGTTCAAGGCCAGGTTGGATGGACCTTGGGCAGCCTGATCTAGCGGGAGGTGTCCCTGCCCATCACAGGGGGTTGGGACTAGATGATCTTTAAGGTCCCTTCCAACCCAAACTATTCTATCATTCTATGATTCTATGAACTTCAATGCCATCTGCACTGGTGAATGAGGATCTAACACTATTTTCCTCACTCTGTACCTGGAGACTCTTTCTTTATTTAAATACATCTACTATGTTTACATCATCAATGCAAAGAGACAAACCTTACAGAAACATGCAAAAGTGAAACGTATTTTACCATACTGAAAAGGTATTTTCTGATGACAGTGATATCTTATTTGTATGTGTATTACAAAAGTAATAGACATATCTGGATTCCTTGCAGGCAAAAATTTTGATGGTGGATACCTTTAGCATAAATGGTTTCAATATTGTTAAACCACTGNGCCATCTCCTAGCTGCTTATTTTCTTGTATCGTTCCTTCCACTGTTTATTAGCTCCAGAGAATGGGGGGGGTGGGGGGTGGGGGGGGTGTTTGTGTCAGCTCTGAGCTAAAAACAGTGGGATGGGAGAGCAAGAGGATCAGAGTACAGCGTAGCCAAAACAGCACAGATTGGTTCTCCATCAGTGTTTGCCAAAGATGGGGCTCTGGGCACAGCCAGAACAGCAAAGGACAACACACAAATTGGACTGGAACCTACACATGCACATTAAAAGAAACATATCTTCTTTTTCTTTATAAACATTAACTTAATGGCTTTAAATTGGAGGAGGAAATTAATTTAGACATTAGGAAGAAATTCTTCACAATGAGGGTGGGGAGGCTCTGGTCCAGGTTGCCCAGGGAAGCTGTGTCTGCCCCATCCCTGGAGGTGTTCAAGGCCAGGTTGGATGGACCTTGGGCAGCCTGATCTAGCGGGAGGTGTCCCTGCCCATCACAGGGGGTTGGGACTAGATGATCTTTAAGGTCCCTTCCAACCCAAACTATTCTATCATTCTATGATTCTATGAACTTCAATGCCATCTGCACTGGTGAATGAGGATCTAACACTATTTTCCTTACTCTGTACCTGGAGACTAAATACATCTACTATGTTTACATCATCAGTGCGAAGAGACAAGCCTTACAGAAACATGCAAAAGTGAAAAGTATTTTACCATACTGAAAAGGTATTTTTTGATGACAGTGATATCTTATTTGTATGTGTATTACAAAAGTAATAGACATATCTGGATTCCTTGCAGGCAAAAATTTTGATGGTGGATACCTTTAGCATAAATGGTTTCAATATTGTTAAACCACTGCAGACTACGAGGATAAGTATCTGAAGCTAGAATTCATTATATGAAAAATTCAGAAATAGCTGTGAAAAAAAAAAAAGTCATTACAAATTTTTTTCTACCTCGGGCTATTTTTTCTGAAGTCTGAAAACAAACAAAAAAAAGTTGTTACAAATCATAAAAGTTGTAAAAGTTTTAACACTATTGAATAATATAGAACTGAAAATAAAACGACAAAAATATCTTATACATGCTGTGCTTTGATTCATATACGGGAAATGGAAAAATATTTATATATCATTTTCAGCTAGGTAGATAAATAATAACAGTGTGATGCATAGCAGTGTGATGCATTGTCCATGTTCCTCTGAAGATTACTACCTTGGTTTTGGAACAAATTGAACATTTGCCAGGGCCATAGCAACCTGCATTACCTTTTGTTTCACTGAGGTGTTGATCTGCATTCGTACAGTAGTGGACCAGGAAGAATATGATTTCAGTAGCCAAAGTTACCTTATTAGTCCTTCCTCATGCTAGGAAGATGATGGTGACTCTGACCTGGAGTAAACAGTACAGCACCACAAAAAAACCATCACAAGCTGTAGGAGTAAGTTGTTCCCTTGATTGTTAATTGTCACAAAACCTTCTAAACTACTCCTAAATAAAACAGAAAATAAAACAGTTTTGGTTTAGCCCAAACCCTGAGATGATCAGTTCTCCAAAAAAGGAAACGTAGTCCTGGTGGATAAGAAAAATTTATATTTCCCCCCTCCCCTTCATAAGTGGCTACCTATGTTTCAAAATAATTCCTCCATACTTTAACTGAAATATCCTTCTTGAAGAGTAAACAATTCTAGAGGCTGCAGATAACCAGCTTTTAAAATTTGAAGACAGTCATCCAGTACATGACAGAAAAATGGAAAGTGCTGAATTTCTGACAGGCTTCTGAAAAAAACTTTAACACACTTTTTATGTGATATATCTTATGGTAATGATGACACATATATATTTATGTATATTAAAATAAAACTTATATTTTCCATTTATGAATTTTTCCATTTTATGGATTCCATGAACTGCATAAATTATGTATCAAGGTAATTTTTCCCACTACATCTTTTATTGTTGTTTCTGCTGTAAAATGGAACAATTCACAACAAAGAAGAGAACTGGTCCCTTTTTCCAGAGGCAGAATTACCATGTTATGCATCTCAAGGCCATGCAGCACTGAGTAAGTGCAATTACACCCGTGAGAACTTCTGACAAGGCTCCTTGCCTTTGGAAAAAGTGTCTTTGCACCTTCAGAGGCTGTGAAAAGTTTGCTCCTCACAGCTTGGTCTCAGTTACCAAAAAGCACGTTTTCAGTAACAGAGTATCCCCAACTCATTTATTGAAGAGGAAATACTCACAATTCAGTGCCCTGAGCCCTGGCTTACACTTTTCCTAAGGATTTACAATGCAGCTGAGCCAATCCAACAGGAGGCTACTGGGGCAGGTGCTTGTCTGTTACTACCACCACCTGGCCCAGAGAAAGTTGCTCTTCAATACCACCGGACACTTTTTTTTTTTTGCCAGTTCACCTCCTTGAATTAGATCCTTGGTTTGTCAGACAAATTATAGCACAGTTGCAAGGCAAGAAATGGATGATGCAGCTGTCAACAGAGAAGGACTCTTTCCTCTGGGCCACAGCTATCATACAGAGAGGCTTAAATACACCGAGAAATTGAACTTCTGGAAGTTTTCCTTCTGAAATCAACCAACTGTCACAAAAACAGATGTACTTGTTGCTCCTATTTTCATAACGCTTTTGACATAATTTGCTGCTAAGTGACTAAAGACATCAGTTACTCCATTGACAGAGCAGAATAAATCCCAAAGTGGGGAATTAAATAGGATTGCACAGCCTCAATGTCAGAGAAGCTTTGTCATTACAAGGATTTTCAGTTTAGTTCAGTGACTATGGACTCTCTGAAGATTCACCGAGAAATCATAATGCAAATTTTATAACTGAAGTGCATCTATGGTTATGGAAAAGTATATTTTTCTGAACAACTATAATTACTGATATCTGTTGCATCATTAACAGAAAATCTTATAAGTAAATAACTGAACAACTTCCTTTAATTGTTGCAAGGCAGACCCACATCAGGATCAATGCTTCCTTGCTTGGGGTCTGTTCTAAAATCTTCTGAAGCCAACAGGCCTTTTCCATTAACTTCAGAATGCTCTATCCACTCCTCTCAAACAAAGCAAGAAACTGCAAATCAAAGAAATAGTTGCAATTTAAATGTACATAAGTGAAAGGCTGGAAGTGAATTCAGAGCCCAGGTCTCTCAGGGCTTCCTGCATATCATTTATTTTAACTTCTAATGTTGTGTCATTACATTTAATGAACAGGAACCATACTTAGCAGAGATACCACAGCAGAGGTTCAGCAGAAGAACTACTTGGGAAACAGAAAATCACGCAGCTTATATTATTTAAATATTTCATCAGCATTCTTAACAGAATCTCCCTTATGTTGAAACTAAACCAGCCTCAATTTAACACAAATTATGTGCAAAAAATCTGCCCCAAGGAAGTTTCAGTAGAGATTTAGAATTTCTCTGACTGTAGACCTTCAATATCCACTCTCTTTACTTTGAAAATATGGTCATAACTACTTTTTAATATATCTTATATTACAACAGACTTCAATGACAACGTTCTTTGGGATTGCACCTGAACAAGCCAGGAAAAAATAAATACTTAAACAAACATTTTTAATAACTGTGCTTGAACTTACTGAGGAAATCAGAGCAATATCCTTTGTGACATGCTTCACTGTCAGTAGGATAAAAAGCTCATGGAGCCTTTGTTTGGTCATTATTGCAAAGAAAAGGAAGAGAGGAAAGGAAAGAAGAGTGTCTTTCCAGTGGAATCCCTTGCACAAAGGCAAGGAATGAACTTTATTTCAAAGATGGCCCAATGGAGCATCTGTTAACAAATGGTGAATGTTCTGCTCTACAATGAACTCAGTTCAGCTCCCTTGCAGGCAGCAGCTCTGCCAGAGCCCACAAAACTAAAACTGGTTCAGGAAGCAGAAGAGAAAAGTTATGCTAATGATTAATTAGTAGAGCTTCAGGCAATTATGTAACTGTCAATGGAAAGCTCAGACAGATACATGACAAAATCAGGCATAGAAGGGAGACAGAATGGCAGGATGAGGGGCCAAATCTGACAAAAGTATCATTTCAGTCTCCAGGGAAGCTCTACCTTTCATGTCTATTTACATTTGATGTAACAGGAAAGTACAATAGAGAAGAATAATGATTCAGTCCCACTAAAGGAACTTAATGTGATTTGCCTTCTCCTTCTAGGCATCCGTTCCACAATTATTTTAAACCTGTGGCACAGATGAAGTGTATGAACATTGAAAGTTAATGTGTTGAAAACCATTAACCTATTTGCTTTCTTTCAATTCACTTCTGTACTTAAAACCTGCATCGGAATTCAGGCTTTCCAGTCCATCTATCTTAGGTCCAAACTGTGTTTCTCCTGGTAATCCTCAGTTGGATCCAGTCTGCCTCTTCACTTGCAGCATCAGTTCAGGATTGGCTATAGCCGACCTATATATATTGCTAGGACTTTTCTATGCAAATCCTAGAGGAATTTGGCTTGTTCTTTCCACTAAATCCTATATCGCCCTATGGCATAAATGGAGGCAAGCAAGAACATCTCTGGAATGCTCTCCTCCATGTCCATTGCACATCCTTTATGGCTTGCTGGGAGGTTACTCAAGAGCAGATTACTGTTCAAGTTGCTCATGGGTAAAGTGTCTGCTTGAAGCATCAAGAAAATCATTCACCCTCTTAACATGCAAAAGATATTTCATGCATTATCCTATGTATTTTAAATATATCCACAATAAATTACTGCAAATTCAAATTTTCTTCCACACTGAAAAGCTGGAGAATCTTGCTCTCAGTGTGAATTGGGTTTTAAAGGACCCTCAAGGCACAGTCCATGCCCCTGCATGTCTCAATGCATGCATCCCACAGAGGTTTACACAAGTAGGTGTTGTAACTTATCCATAAAAAATGGATTCGCACATAACATTTGCATGAATATCAAGTCTTGTTCATTTTTTGTATTGTCCCATAAATTTAAGGAGAAAAAACAGGTGAAATCAAAGTGTTCCCTACTTACCACCAAAGCTATATTCTGTATAAAGTACATAACAATCTTTGTGACTGATGTCCAAACTGCACATCTTTGAAACACGTTTATTGTAGAGCAAAACACTTAAAAGCTAATGCCAGATTTCTTGATGCTGAAGCTTTTTTTCCTTGTAAAACTCTTTTTGAAAGGCCAATTTAAAATTGCTTCATGTTTTTTTTATCTTGGTATTCAACAGCTAAAAAACACTACCAACCTAACTTTTGAAATGTTTGCAATTGTAGAGTAGAAGTTTGAGTTGAGTTAGAAGAGGTACTGCCTTTTAAACACAAATCTCTGCGATGTTTAGCAATTTCATAGCATGTCCACACTAACAGGCTTCTAAGAAGATATTGGGAAATATCTTTGCAGGGGTATTTGCTTTTCCCACTACCTTTTAGGAGTCAAGCACAGGAAGAGTGCTAGAAGACTCAAAAACCTCGTTAGCAATGCTAACGAGGACACTGACATTATGAACAAGGATTGTTATTTTGATGCCAATAGCCATCAGGACAAGCAATCATTTTACTGTTGGACCACTGTTTTGTAAACAATGAGGGAAATTAGGAAAGCTGGAATTTCACATACTCTTTTTATCCCAAGACGGTTTGTTTTCCAGTCTATCCGAGCAGCCTCCATCTTCACTTAGTGGAATAAAATGAGATCCAAATCTGTTTTCCAGGTATTAGTTGATGCATTTCTTATCTTTGAAGGTGTGAAATTACTGAAAATGTCATTGTCTAACAGTGTGGTACGATAGGACAGAAAACTGAGCAAAGTTTAACAGCCCAGTCAAGATGCCTGGTTGATCAACACCCCGTAAGTTCTGTAGAACAAAATGCTTTGGAAAACTTTCCTTACCCTGAGATAACTGAAACCGGAGACCCTGTTCTCATTCCTTACTAAACATCCCAAGTATTCTAAACCAATCAATATAACCATATTTCAAGGAAACCAAAGCCTTTTGACCTATGAATTAAAGGCAAACAGGTCATACTGAAATCAATATTTATTTCAGGTTTTAATTAATACAATCCTGAGTCTCAACTTCTGCTCTGGAAACTTCTTCAGAATTTCATTTTATCATGCATAATTCTCCCTTTTAACTTTGGCTTCATCAGTTCAAACTCTGTCAATAGAAGAATCAAAGAAAAATGCAGAGAGAGACAAACAAACCTGGAAGGACGAAGCAATGAGCACAAGGGAGAAATGCGGTTCAAGTCACAGGAAGAAGAGATAATTTAGGAAGCTGTGACATAGACATCCATTACTAATCAATGAATGTGCTATTTATTTAAAACTGGTGCTATTATCACCACAGGATACCTTATTTATTTTTGTCAATATGGTAATCGCTATACAATATGATCAAATCACTATTGTAAAATCAGCCTGTAAAGTCATTTTCCTACCCCGTGCTGCTCCAGAACTCATGGGCAGTGCCAGCTATAGAATTTTATTTTCCTGCCTTAGAAAATGACAATTCTTTAATGGAACATTGTACAAAAACAACAGCTAGAAATGTTGCCAAGGCACAAAATGATATGGTTTATCAGCACAGGAGCACGGGAGCCTGCAGGAGCACATCTCATAAACTAACAATCACAGATGCTCATTGTTCCTCATTGGATAGTTCTAGCCCCCTTTTCCAAGACACTAGAATTCCAGGAGATGAAGAACGAGCAATTTCTCATACTGTCCTGACTACCAGTCTGGCAGCCCCTCAACCAACCACCAGTTATACTACGCTGGCCAGGACAGTATTTCACAGATCTCAAGTGTTATGGACTCATCTCACATCTGCATGAACATAGGCAAATATCGAATAAGTATCGGGTATTTGTTTTCATTTAGGAGCACCAAGCTAACATCTTTAAGTTACTAAAGAGAAGGAAGAATGGCATAAAATTGCAGCATGAAGGTGTTTAAAATGCATTGACCTTGCATTAATGCTTTTAAAAGAAATAATATCCAATTAAGCAACCTAGATATTGGCCATTAATTATCAAGGAAACTGTTCGAAATCTGGAGATAATGTAAGGTACTTTCCTTTCTCTGATTAATAGAGATGACAGAAGAAAAATCTGGTTCTACCACAGTTTTATACAGTAAACTGCCATGAACAAAATAAACCATTCAATCAAATTTTTGGATGTGACAACAATAATCAAGTCATTAAGGTTTGATATTCAATAATTTCTAGTGAAAGAAGCAGAATATCTTTTACTGTATGAATGAAAAAAATATTTTACGCTGTGCATAAGACACATGAAATAACTACCACTAAATATGTAAATACATAATAATAAGCCATGGGAAGTAATTAGGTTTGAAGGAAAGGATTTATGACTTCTCTGTCATATGAGTACAATATTGTCTCAAGCTCAGGTTTTTTGCTAAATTCAGTATCAGACTGTAGCTCACACGGCAATCAATTTGTTTTATAAAAGTTTATAAAAGTTCTTTCTAAACTATTTCTTTTCAAAACTATTCAAAAGTTACTCATAAATATTTTAGTTCCAATATTTCTAGCAAAATAACCTCGACAGTAGTTTAGTTCAGTAAAATTCTTACAGGAAGAACTATGTTTTACAGTCCTGCAATCAAANAAGGTTAAAAACACACCCTAAGTCTCAAAATCAGTAAGTAACGTAAGGAACATCAGCAATCAAGTTTTCAGTCATTAGAAAATTATAACCCCAGCAGCCCTGTAAAGTAAAAATTAGTAGCAGATTGGTTACATATATAAAAACATACATAAAAAACCATTGCAAACTAACTAAGAAGTATCATGTAAATTATGAAAAAGGGTTAATTTCATATTAAAGATTTTTTTGACCACTGAAGCAATGCTGGACATCATCAATCTCATGTTTCAACAGTTTCTACACCATCCATCTCTGCTTGTGACACTCTGCATCCACAGGGGTTAGTGTTTCATCTTTGTTTTTTCGAACTAAATTAAGGGAAACATATTACAGCCTCAATTAAATCAATACCATGAACATTAGGACAAAATAACTAGGCAATTAAGAACTTTATGAATCAAAAAATATTCAAGAAACAGAGTTTTTCTGTTGAGGTTTCTATAACTTGATGAATTCAATAGTTCAGTGGAAAAGGTTAAATAAGTATACTGAAAATTTCATTGAACTAGCTGTTCCCTAGCACTTTGTTCCCATAACACAGTTTAAAATAAGAACAGTGGTATGTGAGCCTACAGGCTTAATGCACATGCAGACAGATATATCATATAGAACTGCTGGCATGAAAAATTATCATTTACCCCTTTTTTATGCAAAGAGATTAAATACTTTTAAGTATTTTGGAGGACTAGTCTGTTCTTTAACTGT
The DNA here is from genome assembly GCA_013389865.1 of Piaya cayana. Lineage (NCBI taxonomy): Eukaryota > Metazoa > Chordata > Aves > Cuculiformes > Coccyzidae > Piaya > Piaya cayana. Next base: position 81,263 of record WAAB01010270.1, read on the forward strand.
TTGTTTTCTTCTGATTGATGAATGCAAAATAAAAAGAATAAACCCTTTCCTCCAATTTTCAAATCTGCTACCTTGTATTATATGACATAGCAACAGAATAAAGAATGTAAGTAACAACAACATCGTGTAAGTGTATTTATATTATCTACCCTTAAAATAGAAGGTACTCCAAAATAATATTACAAATGCGGCAAAGTCAAGCCCTGAAAATCAGGAATTACTTCAACCTCAGTCCAACCTTCTGTTGCATCTGCAATGTGAAGTTTTAACATACATCTGCTTAGGAGTTTAAATGGTGTTTGGTATGTATGGTCAGAAAATGATGGTATAATGAGAACAGGAAGGCTGTGAAGCTGTTCAGTCACTACTGCTGCCTCTTAATCTTCCCTCCCTCCCAACAAATCTATACTTGAGAACACACACTTGCACTTAATGCATTGATTATCATGTCTGTAATCAAATTTAATCACAGAAAGGTCAACAAAGCTCGTTTTCTTTTTTTTTAAGCATTAAAAAAAAGATGAGTAGTTTATTTCTTGTATTAACAAAACCAGCATCTCCAGTTGAATAAAAGAACTGATACAAACCACCGGTAACCCGATGTACTTCTGTCAGCTGGGTCAGCTTACACATTAATTTGAGCCAAATATGACCGCAAAAAAGTGATACTGTTGCTAAACTTGTACTGATTTCTAGGAAAGTAGATGGAGAAAAGGAATTCACACAATTAAATGGATCTATTGAAAAGCAAACAATAAAATTTAAGACTCAGTTCCATAGGCTATGAATATAGATGCTCCCCGTTTGACAGGTTGAACATATGATTGAAGTTAAAAACAATATTGTGTCTATAGACACAATCTATCATTGAACAGAATGCTTTTACAAGAAGACCACATCATAAAACTTACAGAATTGGATCAAGGCACAAACGCAATAAATCCTAACTATCAAACTTCTTTTCCCTGTTTTTATTACAATATATGCTTAGGTTTTATTATTCCAAAGCCAAACCCATTGGCAAATGCAGGAGGTGAGATATACTAAAAGGTGGTTTTTTTTAGAGTTCAGTCTAAATATTTTTTCCAGTTTTGCATTTCACAGCACATTTTTCAGTACCATTCTGAGTTCTGTGACAGTTGCAGGTTGAGATATATCAGTGGGGAGTTTTGAGGGATGATCTGTTCTACTGAGGACTTTCCTCAAAGCCAGCAAAAGCCACTGCAGAAGGTTTGATCGCATTTCACAGGATCTGAGACACTGTTGAGGAATGACGTGCATGGACTCATCCCTTCTCCTCTGGCCTGAACATCTGTCTGCCTTTCCCAAGCACTTTATTCATTGCTATTAATTGGAATCAAAATTCCCTACTGCTGGCAAGACCAGTGCTTTTATACATTTCTGAGTCTCTCTTCAGCTTTCTTCCCTAGAATTCAGAGTAAAATGAAGACTGTAAAAACTGCAAGGTGTGAGATTGCATCAGTGGATGATATTTTTGCACTGCTCAGTTGATGCACTCACTTCTGTGTCCCAAACTGAGCACTGGCAATTCACCGTGGTGCAAAACAGACATGATAGCACTCCTGCCAGCTCCCGCAGGGATATGGGAGAGCGATGGGTTCAAAATTTTACCAGCCATACTGAGGGTTAATAACACTCTCAAGCACATCTGACTTCAATATCAAAGGTTTTCTGTTTGCAAACCTTTACTCACAGTGTACAACATGCCACATTTACAGAGGGAAGGAACATTCCACTTTGCAACAATTGTAGAAAGTAATAAAAACAGGGGAAGTCTTAATGTAGTTGAAGAAAGCCATAGTCTCACTTACAATGGCAACAACTGCTTGGCCAAACGTCCAACTGCACTGTGAGATCAGAGGGTGAAGGATTTAAAACCCTTTCCTCCCCTTGTCCTGGAGCAGAACAAGTCAGACAGTACATTGAGAAACTATGAAACACATATGATTAGGTGCATGAGGTGACAAAGTTAACATAACAAAAAATAATGAAAAAACAGTTGTGAGGGGCAAAGTACAGCAACTAACAATTAATCTGCCTCAATGATCAATTAATACTTGTACCTATAAGATGTTTGATGTGGTGCTGTGTTTTTCCAACACTCTTCTTATACCTACAAGTATTCTTATACCTTATACCTACAAGGACAGCTCCTTCTCTATGCCACGGGACTTGCCATCTAAACTTCATTTCATTCCTCAGGAGAAAAGACTTGAAGATGCAGTGGTCTGCAGAGCATAACACATTCTTCTTGAAGAGTTCAGACACCACAGTACATAAAGTATTTCTCTCACTTGTGCCTACAAAGGACTACAGTAATGCCTATTTAATTGAACTAATGCATTATCTAAGTTCCATTGCTTCATTTAGAATAGCTTTAAATAGTTCTGTTATGTTTAATGCATTTCACTATCAGCACATCACTGTTTTCTTAAATAAGAGATAAATTAAATACTTCATGATCCATTCCATGTCAGAGCAATTTTTTTCACTTGAACTTAATTTTCATAAATAACATCTTCCTCACATCTCGGTCCACTGTTCTTAGATCCAGAATAGTTAAAAGTGGTGAGATATATGCCTTTCATTCTTGTATTTCTTTTATGCATCACATAGCATGACACATCTTTAAAGCCAGGGCATTTCAAATATCTATGAAAATGACACAGATTGCCTACCAAATTCATGTGATTTTGTCTACTTTCACAAATCCCAGTTTCTAAACCAACCCCTGTAAAATAGCCCCTCCAGAACAATTACTGCACACTTACTGAGCCAGCACACACAACAAAATAGATTTTTGACAGCCTCTGTGTGGCTAAGAAAACACCCATCCAGGATATTTTTTTTACACATCATTTTATTGCCCTAAGACTCCAACTATTTATATTTAAAGAGGAACTTTTCATATGAGGGGTTATACTATATAGTCATACACATCTATAGCTTAGCAGCACATAACTTGGTCTCTTTTGTATCAATATTTCTCAATTCAAGTCTTAAAGTGCAAGTACATTTCAAACTCAAAAAACTTAAAACATCAAACCCACCACATAACAGTCACAAAGGAATAACATATTGCTAAGCAAGATGGGTTCCTTAGCTCAGAAAGTGAGATTTGCTCTCCCTCTAGAGTTTTAACTGCATACACTCTAGCCTATAACTGTTAGCTAGTCGAGTTATTTGTTAATATTTTTGCTTGCTATTCTTTTTCATACAAAAAAAAGCAGTGACCTGGAAAATAAATGTTTTCACCAAATCCTACCACAAACATTTTATTCAGCCTTGACCACCAGTCTAAACTCAGATTGCATTACAATAATTTGATGTAATACCTGGAAGCAAATTATTTGCAGAAGTTCATATTTATATTGCCTCAGTATTTATTATCTTTAGGCATATCTTTTTCTTCTCTTTTGGCATTGTGATATACTCAAGAAAATTCACCATAAGCAGTCTACTAAAACCCTGAACTGCTCTACAAGTCAGAATATTCTTGAACTACATGGGAATAAAAGAACATTTTCTTTGTGCTTATTCAAATATATCATGTGCAAGCAGAATAAAAAATCTCTGAGAAAAAAACAGGACTCCAGCAAAATACATCTGTTCTTTGTGCCTAGCAGAAAATTTGGCTCCTCTTAGCTGTCAGGAAATCAGTCCTAACATTTGAGTTCATGAAGCCAACAGCCACGCATTGCCCTGATCCTGGCACTTGTGAAATGTCAAGGATAATCTCATTTCCATTTTGATGAATAATGTACAGAACTGCAAACACTTCTGCATGTGCATGTATGGGAATTGGGCTGTGGGATCTTAGCAGGCTGTGTGAAAACAGAAGAGCAAGAAAAAAAAAAAGACTCGAGGGTCAAGAAGCCTTATGCCATACAACGTTACAGTTATTTTATCTTCCTTTACATTAGAGTGTAATGGGCTGAAATGACTAATTTGAGTACACATCCATTTGATTTTCTAGCTGTTCAGCTCTATTGCCCCTCTGCCCACATGGACTTGCCTGGTGGCTCATCAGCAGAGGTGGTATCAGTGATGTGGGGCTGTAGGTGCTGGCTGTCAGTCACTGGCCCTGCAGAGCTCTAACCCAGTGCCCAGCTCTGCAGGGAGCCTTCGCTCCACATCTCTCTCAGCCCAAGACTGAGAGCAAGAATAAATCACCTCTGACATGTGCTCTCTGTCCCAAAAGGGGCATGTATAAATAACAAAACACAGCACGTCTTCTGAAGGCCAAACATTCATTTACATGCAGAAACTCAAGTTAGCAGCCCTCACAGAAGCTACCATCTAGGTCATGTTTTGTCTTTTGCATCTACATACTAGGGAAAAAAAAAGGAAAAAAAAAGGAAAAAGAAACTCAGAGCTAAAATATCTAAGAAGAGGTATTGTGCCTGTAATTTCTTAGGGCCCAATGTGAGGGTAAAAAGGCGCAAGAAGGCCAGAAAAACAGCTGTATCTGGTTTCCCTTTGTACCTTTTCTGCTCAATCTAAGAGCAAATGGGCAACAACAGTCCAGTCCAGCACTGGTTATAAGTGATGTTTTCACACAGAGGCTGAGCTTTCAAAGTTTCTTTGGTTTTTTTGTAAAAGAAAAACTTAAAAAAGGCTTACATACAAACCTGTGTCTTTTAAAATAAAGGCTAATTTTAGGTGTGTCACAAGGGAACACAAAAGAAACTCCTCTTCCCTTATAGAATTCTTTAGTTTCTGTTTGTTGGTTACAGATGCACAGGGCCGAGTGCTGACTTGTCACAGTAAATGGCACCAAGATGCAGAACCAAAGCCCCACCAGCTGTGCCCTTGGCCGAGCAAGACCTCCCATCCTGCCTGTAACTGTAACCTCACACTCTTCAGAAACAGTAGCTGTCACTACAAAGACCAGAATTATAAAGTTTTGGTGTTTCCTCTTCATATACATATGAANTCACATCTCGGTCCACTGTTCTTAGATCCAGAATAGTTAAAAGTGGTGAGATATATGCCTTTCATTCTTGTATTTCTTTTATGCATCACATAGCATGACACATCTTTAAAGCCAGGGCATTTCAAATATCTATGAAAATGACACAGATTGCCTACCAAATTCATGTGATTTTGTCTACTTTCACAAATCGCAGTTTCTAAACCAACCCCTGTAAAATAGCCCCTCCAGAACAATTACTGCACCCTTACTGAGCCAGCACACACAACAAAAAAGATTTTCGACAGCCTCTGCGTGGTTAAGGAAAGACCCATCCAGGATAATTTTTTACACATCATTTTATTGCCCTAAGACTCCAACTATTTATATTTAAAGAGGAACTTTTCATATGAGGGGTTAAACTATAGAGTCATACACATCTATAGCTTAGCAGCACATAACTTGGTCTCTTTTGTATCAATGTTTCTCAATTCAAGTCTTAAAGTGCAAGTACATTTCAAGCTCAAAAAACTTAAAACATCAAACCCACCACATAACAGTCACAAAGGAATAACATATTGCTAAGCAAGATGGGTTCCTTAGCTCAGAAAGTGAGATTTGCTCTCCCTCTAGAGTTTTAACTGCATACACTCTAGCCTATAACTGTTAGCTAGTCGAGTTATTTGTTAATATTTTTGCTTGCTATTCTTTTTCATACAAAAAAAAGCAGTGACCTGGAAAATAAATGTTTTCACCAAATCCTACCACAAACATTTTATTCAGCCTTGACCACCAGTCTAAACTCAGATTGCATTACAATAATTTGATGTAATACCTGGAAGCAAATTATCTGCAAAAGTTCATATTTATATTGCCTCAGCATTTATTATCTTTAGGCATATCTTTTTCTTCTCTTTTGGCATTGTGATATACTCAAGAAAACTCACCATGAGCAGTCTACTAAAACCCTGAACTGCTCTACAAGTATAGGCAGAATATTCTTGAACTACACGGGAATAAAAATCATTTTATTTGTGCTTATTCAAATATATCATGTGCAAGCAGAATAAAAAATCTCTGAGAAAAAACAGGACTCCAGCAAAATACATCTGTTCTTTGTGCCTAGCAGAAAATTTGGCTCCTCTTAGCTGTCAGGAAATCAGTCCTAACATTTGAGTTCATGAAGCCAACAGCCACGTATTGCCCTGATCCTGGCACTTGTGAAATGTCAAGGATAATCTCATTTCCATTTTGATGAATAATGTACAGAACTGCAAACACTTCTGCATGTGCATGTATGGGAATTGGGCTGTGGGATCTTAGCAGGCTGTGTGAAAACAGAAGAGCAAGAAAAAAAAAAAGACTCGAGGGTCAAGAAGCCTTATGCCATACAACGTTACAGTTATTTTATCTTCCTTTACATTAGAGTGTAATGGGCTGAAATGACTAATTTGAGTACACATCCATTTGATTTTCTAGCTGTTCAGCTCTATTGCCCCTCTGCCCACATGGACTTGCCTGGTGGCTCATCAGCAGAGGTGGTATCAGTGATGTGGGGCTGTAGGTGCTGGCTGTCAGTCACTGGCCCTGCAGAGCTCTAACCCAGTGCCCAGCTCTGCAGGGAGCCTTCGCTCCACATCTCTCTCAGCCCAAGACTGAGAGCAAGAATAAATCACCTCTGACATGTGCTCTCTGTCCCAAAAGGGGCATGTATAAATAACAAAACACAGCACGTCTTCTGAAGGCCAAACATTCATTTACATGCAGAAACTCAAGTTAGCAGCCCTCACAGAAGCTACCATCTAGGTCATGTTTTGTCTTTTGCATCTACATACTAGGGAAAAAAAAAGGAAAAAAAAAGGAAAAAGAAACTCAGAGCTAAAATATCTAAGAAGAGGTATTGTGCCTGTAATTTCTTAGGGCCCAATGTGAGGGTAAAAAGGCGCAAGAAGGCCAGAAAAACAGCTGTATCTGGTTTCCCTTTGTACCTTTTCTGCTCAATCTAAGAGCAAATGGGCAACAACAGACCAGTCCAGCACTGGTTATAAGTGATGTTTTCACACAGAGGCTGAGCTTTCAAAGTTTCTTTGGTATTTTTGTTAAAGAAAAACTTAAAAAAGGCTTACATACAAACCTGTGTCTTTTAAAATAAAGGCTAATTTTAGGTGTGTCACAAGGGAACACAAAAGAAACTCCTCTTCCCTTATAGAATTCTTTAGTTTCTGTTTGTTGGTTACAGATGCACAGGGCCGAGTGCTGACTTGTCACAGTAAATGGCACCAAGATGCAGAAGCAAAGCCCCACCAGCTGTGCCCTTGGCCGAGCAAGACCTCCCATCCTGCCTGTAACTGTAACCTCACACTCTTCAGAAACAGTAGCTGTCACTACAAAGACCAGAATTATAAAGTTTTGGTGTTTCCTCTTCATATACATATGAATATATATATATATTCATGTATTCCTATGCTTATATATTTATATGCATACATGAATATATATTTTTTCATATTCATGTATATATATATGGTCGTTTCTGTGAACTTCTACAGAAAACAGCATAATGGCTTTGCTCACTCGTCACTTCATCACAGACTGTTGTATAGTTTCAACTGTGAAGATCTACAGGATTCCCTTGATATGATCATTCTTCAAAAATTGATCAAATTGTCTTTCCAAGTTTTTTATTCTTTAGTGCACACAACATAGAAGATTACTTCAAATATCCCTCTATCAAGCGGTGTTGTATTTAGATATGTAAAATGCCCAACTCCTTACATATAAATGCAAATATAGCGCAGGCGCATGATGGATCTTAATAAGTGCATCTTTTTTAATTTGGCAACACCGCAAACAATGTGTAAAATGTTGCAAATGGACAAGTGTATTTCTGTCTGGTCTATTAAGAATTTATAAAAAACATCTGTGAAGCCATTTTGCAGCTCTTAATCTCATTCTTAACTTTGCTTTTTTGAAGCACCAGTCATTCTGTAGCTTTTACTTTAACAAAACTCCTTGGACTGTGTAATTCCAGATTCATAGTGAGGAGCTCATTGAACTTCACGGGTTTCAGACAAAACTTTGTAATCAAGTGAAATACTGACTGCAGAACCAAGTGGCACCAAATTATCTCCTTTGACTACTTTACATCAAGGGGAGTTTTGCCTACAAATGCAATGCCTGAAGTCTGTTTTTCTAACAATACACTCTGGATTTAAAAGGCTTACATTAAGTCCTATTAGTAATGCATTGCTATACAATCAGGGCAAATTCGACTGAATGCTTCTTACATTGGGAATGGGATGTTGAAATCATTTTGCTTATCTGATTATCTTAGCATGCATTCAGTCAGAAGGGATTTAGTCTTCCACAGAATGCACTCAGTATTATTTCATCCGCTTTGTTTTTTTGGTCTCATATCTCTTTCCCAATTAAATCAAAATAAAAGTCTTTCTGATTCAAGGAAGAAATTTAAGAGGAAAAGCAAGACTACTACAGTACGCATTTGCATTAGTTAAAAGTCCATCAAACTGCCTGCAAAAGTTCACAGTCCAAATCTGCTGAGCCTTAAATACATACAGATTTCTAGAAGTGGGGTTAACAGGAAAGGCTGTGTCCTCATGGTCACTTAGTGAGTACAAAGCAGCATTTCACACAGAATCACCGGGTTGGAAGAGACCCGCCGGATCACCGAGTCCAACCATTCCCACCAAACCCTAAACCATGTCCCTCAGGACCTCGTCTACTCGTGCCTTAAACACCCCCAGGGAAGGCGAATCAACCACCTCCCTGGGCAGCATATTCCAATGCCTAATGACCCTTTCCGTAAAAAATTTTCTCCTAATCTCCAGCCTAAATTTCCCCTGGCAGAGTTTGAGGCCATTCCCTCTTGTCCTGTCCCCTGTCACTTGGGAGAAGAGGCCAGCTCCCTCCTCTCCACAACCTCCCTTCAGGTAGTTGTAGAGAGCAACGAGGTCTCCTCTCAGCCGCCTCTTCTCCAGCCTAAACGCCCCCAGCTCTCTCAGTTGCTCCTCATAAGGCCTATTCTCCAGCCCCTTCACCAGCCTAGTCGCTCTTCTCTCAACACACCTTGCATGTGCACTGAACATATCTGAACATGCCTTGGTGCTCTGTTCTAAGGAGAATAACTGCACAACATCTGGCACAAGTAGAGATGGATGATATAAGGTGACCTTGGGCATGCAACATCTGCATTGTCTTTGATTAGCCAGCCTGACTACACACTCTGTTGGACCGTTCACTTGCCCATCCCACGCTTCATCTCTCAGGCAGTGCTAACAGACAAGAAGTATTATTTAACTGCCTCTCATGTACCTCCAGCTGACTTCTGGTGGACAGGCAAGGAAGTGTGTGCTGCCATGGCCAAGAGCACAGACTCAAACACTACTACGATTTCTCTTTTGTAATAAAGGTAAAGATTTCCAAGCTGGCAAAGTTGTACGATACAGGTACACATTGCACAGATATTGCTTAGAACTTCTGTTAATTACTTAATACGTTTGAGATACCTTCTGGAGGAGAATAAAATATATACGTATAAGAAGGAGAAGCACTCTGGTACGTGTGCTCAGAGGACATGATATTGAGCTTCTCCTCAAACCCTGGAGGCAGCCCACTTAGACAGACCCAGAGAGTTTCATTAGATGACTCTGGCGATGTCCTCACTCAGTTAAGGTCCATCAGTCCCTGCAAACTTTCCTCAAGAGCAGTTAATAGCACAGCAGCAGATACTTAGGAAAAGAAGCAGCAAAACCATGCAGAAGTGTCTTCAGCTGTTAGAAACACCACAGATCCCAGTAATCCTGAGTTGAGGCTACCGTACTCAATAACCACAGATAAACAACCTTTGTTACTCTAACATGTACTTTTGGTAACCACAGAATTTGTTGGTAATGACTCCTATGTTGTATTTTACATTTTAAAAAGTACTTGTATTTTATCAGATCTGAAGCCAATGCAAAAATAACAGAGAAGCTGAATATGACAGAGGATGCAACCACTGCTGTCTGAGCCGATACCAGTGTGTGCAACCTTCTCTGCTCTGGTTACCAGTCAGCCCCTAATAAGCTGCTTTTTGGAGAAGCACTCTGGTACCACATACTGGAAAGCACCATAAAACTTTAGGATAATTAATATTTAGAATACTTTCTCCTTTAAATGCATAGATATAAGAGCACACTAGGAATAAAATTTACTGAAGCCGTTTGACAAATGCTGGAAGACACAGAGTTACACAAATCACTTGCACAGACACTGGTATAGCCAAGAAAAAGCCTAAATGCACTGCTGTAGATAATGTCATATTCACTAAGTGAATTCCTATGTCACAAGAAAGGGACATGAGCTTATATTTCCCCTGACTGAAACACTGCATCTTTGCAGGAGTATACTAGGTGGAAGCACGGAACTACATTTTATAAAGGAAAGTCTTAAATAATCCATTTACTTAAGGAGGGTGAAGAGCTCTTCATTTGTAAAAGAGGCATAGATTTAATGATGAAATGGATTTTCATCAGAAGTTTCTAAAGATTTCTAAAAGGCTTTCAGCATTAAAGAGAATATGAAATAAGCTTCGAATTCTGCCTAGCATTTTTAGCTGATTTCTCTCCCGTTCCGCTATCCCAGGCACAAGATGGTAATCAGAGTATATTACTTTCCCCCTGGAAAATATATGTCATTATGAGAGAGTCTGTGAATAGGGAGTTCAACACATCTCTGCTGCATATAACTAATCTCCTAAAAATGCAGCAAGTGGTAGAACAATAAAAAAGACAGTGCCTAACCAATAACGAAAGTAAGATTTGATTTAGCAGTAACTAATGTGATACTGCTGTGACCTTTAAAACTATCCTGCTAAGAACTTTATATAAACAAAACCAGAAAAAGTGAACCTCACAAAGACAGTAGAGTAACATGTTGGCAAGTCTCTCTAGCAGTAATCAAGACATTCATTTGAAGGAAGGGCAATTTGACTTAATATTATTGAAGTCCCACCATTTTCTAACATCCTAAAAGATTTCCTGACTAAAAATGGCTCTTAAACTGTCATGTACTGGATATAAACCACCCTAGTCAGAACCACTAATTTCTCACAAAAGAATTTCTTTGGTAAAGGCATCTCTCAGGACTGCTGCTAAAAATAGTAATTCAATATTTTTGTATCTTTTCCAATGAAGTCATATCAAGAGCACAAAATTTATGCCACCTGTGGAATATCTTTCCACATTTTTGGTCAATTAAGAGCTTATTCAGGTCCAAAAGCATTTAAGGTTTTGGTGTTTCCACAAGCTCTGCTATGCAGTTACTTACAATGCAGGCTTAATTACAGCATCTTGCAAACTCAGTTTTCATCCCTGAGGTTACATTATACACTTTTAAATAAACAGATTTTCTTAATACTGGAGTCTGAAACTGTGACAAAAATCAAGAGGATAAAATATAAATTTATCTTTCTTAACATATTTTCATTACTCATAAGTTTTCCTCCAAGCATTAAGAAGCAAACAAGTTTAATCTAGTGCACAACATTCTTGCAGTTACATAATGAAGTGAAGACTAACAGTATAATTGATCTGTGTGCCATATTTTATCTGCTAAATTTGTCACTAACAGAAGGGCAGTGGAGCAGTGGGAGCTTAGTGGAAGCTCAGAGGGGCTGTGCAGGCTCTGCCAACCCATCCCTGAGGTCTGACTTCAGAGCTGACCCTGCCCTGGGCAGAAGGCTGGGTGAGAGACTCCCTGAGGTCTTTCCCTCCACTGTCCATATGTAACCCATTCCTAGATATGGTAAATGCAAAACCACATCCTCTTCTAATGATTAAAACCTTAATCTCAGAAAGAAATTACATGGAAAAAGCAGTCAGTAACAGAAGATTTCAAAAGAAGCATCTATGTAGCAAGTGAAACATTTCACACAACAACTGATTTTATTTAGATTAATAATACTCTTTTTTCCCTCTAAAAAAATATGTGTGGAGAAATTCATATCAAAACAACAAACCTCATCCTCATTTTCAATGTCTTTATGCATCAATTCTTTTTCAAAATTCTCTGCTGGAACAAAATCTTTTAAAATGGGGGAAAAAAATAAGTCGTTTAAAATGCAGCCCCATAATCTTAGCTATTTTAATTTCCCATCATTAGAGAAATTAAGCATTTCCACATTTGTTAAAACAGTGCAGCGTATGAGTTACCATGCTACTCTGATCAGGAGATGGTCAGCAAGTATATTCTTTACAGTAGACCAGTCCTGTAACAAAATGCATAGAAAACCTCAAAATAAAGCTTGAGGATTCCATAGCTAAACAAGAGAATGAAAAGAGGGATGTACAGAGAGCATTATTGTTGATGGCCAGTTACTTTTGAAATTCATGACACGCTTGACCTGACAGAGCCTGCATGCTAAAAATTGTCTTAAAGTGATTACAAATTATAAAAAAAAATGCCAGTGTAATAAGCGGAAACATCGAATATGCTCCAATGGCTAATAAAAACTCATTCGAGTGACTTAAATGCTGAACTGCATCATTACATATGATTATTAAAGAACTGAATAATATGTGCATTAAATCCGATTCTCATCAATAGATCCAAGAAAAGTTTCTGTGGAGGAAACTTCCTGATGTGCCAGGCTCACTGCTTTTGTACAGACCATGAAAGGAACCACACTGACTGCACCCAAAACTACACTAATTTAATGGAATTTCTCCAGGAAAAGAACATGGCAGAGAACATGACAAGTTTAAATTACTCCAGCACAAACCAAACCACTGGGCAAGAGGTATACAAGACTTTCTGTAATATCCTACTTGGGAAATATAGTTCAAAGTAATTCCAACTTAAATCAAGGAAATGAAAACAATCCTGAAGTTAAGAAACAGCAGGGTGTACGGGTATCACTTGACGGTGCACTGCCAAATTAAAATGAGGATCAAAGTAGGTTTCTCTAACAGTGGGATACTGTTGTGAAGAACATTCCAGATCTAATTTTTCAAATGACTGTTCTGAATATACCGTTCATTAAAAAGATAATTATGCAAACTTATCCTACACACTTCATCCAACTTAGAAGGTTCCATCAGAAATGGTGTGACCAGCAGGTCCAGGGAGGTTATTCTCCCTCTGTACTCAGCACTGGTGAGACTGCACCTGGAATCCTGTGTTCAGTTCTAGGCCCCTCACCACAAGAAGGGTGTTGAGGCTCTGGAGAGTGTCCAGAGAAGAGCGATGAAGCTGGTGAAGGGGTTGGAGAACAGGCCTTATGAGGAACGGCTGAGAGAGCTGAGGTTGTTTAGCCTGGAGAAGANACATCTTTCAGAAATATCTGAGCTTTGTTGCATTTTGAAATATTCACATAATGATGTCATAAAATGTGAAAACTGAAAAGGGGAAATGCAATTTTAATATTCAGCAGCATGTGAATGACTGTGTAGAAATAATATAGACACATGCATAACTAAATACTATGCAATAAATACACACTTAGCACGCATACATCAAGTACCGTATACACCCGTTTCTGAAGATGGAATGTCAACACTGAAACAGTCTGCTATATACTATTTTTTACTATAAAAAGTCTGTTAGTGGAAAATAAGCACAATGTATAACCGTTCTTATACTCTTCGTTTCTCTCTCTTTCTAGGTAGAAGTAGTTAGCCTAGCTAAGAGTTGTGCTGGCCTCTGCAGCAGATTTGGATTTCAGTGAACTAAATACTTAATCACATGTATCGTGTACATGTGTGTGCTAATGCATGATATTTAGTATAAAACAGGGTGCATCACCTCTCTTGAGAGACTAATGAATGCAATTGCCTATGTAATGCAAATATCTGTGGTGTTAATGTGTTGGGTGTGATATACTTTAATGCCTTGTGAAGGCATTTGATGCTGAAGTAGCTTTCTTGCATAAATTAAAGGAATCAAATTCTATTTTTCAAGATTAACAATAACACTGTGCAACTGGTGATGATGTAAGGCTGGAGTGCTGCATGCTTAATGTTAACTGACAGAATAAGGTTTTTAAAAGACAGTATGGGACATAATTTCCGCTGACAAAGACCACAAATGTGCAAACAAATGATGCGGCTTTCATGGTTCAAAGAGTCATCCAAATTAAAGACCCAATATTCAGCTCACTTCTCTTCATTTTGGCTGCTAGAATTCCCAGTAATGGTTGTTCATGAAAGGTAGGGTAAGTAGGGTGGTATTTTACAAATGACAGTGAGAGCAGTTTATCCCTTACATCTTCTAAAATAGAGCAGCCTTCTGATTTATGACCTGCAGTCTCTCTAGAGGTGAAAGAATTGTGCCTGTAGAGCAGAGTTTGAATTTACAGGTATTTGCCTCACTTTAACTTCCCTGCACTCCTGGTTCTTGTCACAAGGATTTGGGCTCCCAAGGATGGAATATAGACCCAGAAGACATAGGGCATAATTAAGACGACCTCAGGCAGTGGCATGGAGATAATTCTGCCAAAGCTGCCTGCACGCAGACCACTGAGAGGGTCAATTAGCTGTACAGAGGAATGGAATTGATAGATAATTAAATTACCCGAGGGGTCAGACTATTGTACTTCACCAGCTACCCAGAAAAATTAATCCTGACTCCTGACAATTTAGGTAGAGCTAAAAAGAAAATAAAATGTGCCCTAATATTAATTATGTGAGCATGAACAGTTCTGCAGTGCAAAACCTGTGTGAGAGCAAGGAATATTGGTTTGTACTCTTTTTTTTTCAGCTGGCAGAAGTGACATATCTATCTACAAATTAGTTCTTCATCCATCTATAAGGAAAATAAGAGTCTAAAAAAGGATATCTGTTTTGAAACTTTCTAATATTTCTTCCTTTGCCTCATCCCTTTCTACCTTCTCAAAAGCATGTGAGGCAGAAAGGTGAGACCTCTTGCCGTGGAAATGCCAACCAGACAGCAACAAACATTGACAAGCGCTAAAGAAACTGAGGCAAGAGATAGTAAAGGAAGGTTTTATGTTCTCCTTATATCTGTATTTCTTTTTGCCACTTAAGGAGCACTCATCCTAAAATCCTTCTATGAGGCTCAAGCCTGTTCATTTCAGTAGTCATCCAGTGTTGAAAGATAAAGGGACCACCACAAAGAAAACTGCAGAGACCAGAGGAAGCTGTCCAGGGGAGGCAACTGCACCACCAAGTCTCAACTTTCAGGAAAGGATCTCAGGAACAGTGAGGAGCAAAACCTGTTCTCTGTTTTTGATAGATGAAGAGCACACTTTAGGTTTACAATGGAGGACCCAAGACCAAGTACCTACAAGGATGTCACTCATCCCAGCTAGCGACAAAGCAACTCCCCATCAGATCTCTGCAGAAATGTTCTCTGTATACAGAGAGCTACGTTCCATAATAACCATTTTTCAGACACTACTCTGAGCAACTCTAATGCAGGCTCTTTTAGCAAGAAAAGCTTTCTGTGCTGGGAAAAAGTCCTATGACTGTACCCTCTTTTGATGGGCATACTCTCCCTACAAGTGCCACTATCAGATTTAAATGATCTCTTACTGCCAGCTACAAACCCATATCTCAGAGAAAAGAGAATAGGTGAAAGTCCCTCCTCTCAGATCTTAGGGACCTTTTATCCAGCGTATAAAAGTACCTTAGAAGAGACAGACTAGCACATAGAGTCTAGACATGCTGTATAAAAACTGAAGCCATAAAATATTTGCTTAGAAGTAGCTCTTGTTTCAGAGATACAGACAAAATTCACCTGTTTCATGTCGTAGTGACAAATACAAAGAATTATTGACCAGTTTCTTTTGCAAACATATCTCCACATTTACAAGAAGCTTCCCTCACTGAAAACAAGGAGTTCTGTTCCATTACCGCTACGATATTTAAAAATCTAAAACTTTTTGGTTCATTTTCACATGCTTTTTCATAGCTTAATGAACTTGATTAGAAATATATATCCTAAGTGTTAGAAAGGTGAATAATAACTCCCAAAGGCAAACGAAAAATATTTCTCACACTTTATTCAATCATCAAGGTCAAATTCTTGATATGGTCTTGAGGATATCGCTTCAAAATAATTAATTTTGACATCAAAATGTGAAGACTAATTTCCTAACTTAAAAATACTTGGCACCCAACATAATAGGTTAACTGAAACAACATTCATTAAAAATGAAAAAAAAAAAAATTAACCCCAAAAATCAGAAAAATATATGCCTAGAATATAAAAAATGTTTTCTGTCTTTTAATTATGTACTTTCCTTTAACTGAAAAAAAACTTTGATTAAATTTTCATTAAAGTGGAATTCAATGAAGTACCAAAATGCAGCATACGAATCAAGAAGCAAGTGGCTCACTGAATTTGTTCTTGGTCACTGCAAACCCAGAGAGGTGCTTCTGCCCCTTTCCTTCTAAAAATTACTCACACAAGGGCTCAGAGCACCCCCTGTTGACCACCCTATCCGAGAGCATCACACAAAACTGCACTGGGTACTATTGATTTCACTGAATTTCACTACAGATAAATATTCTTTTTAATGTACTCAGTAATCTACTAGCAGTAAGCTGTGTTAGAATTTGCATATGGAAATAAAGACTTTCCACCTAGCCATGCGATAAATTTCAATGCAAAGCTGGTATCTTTACTACCAAACAAAGCAAAATAATCCTAAACCCACCCAGCACGCTGCCGGCCAAGGCTTGATATTAGCAGAGGGTGATCACATCACAGGGGCTAAGTAGTTTATGGTGTGGAAGTAAAGGAGTTGTAAACCTCCCCCCATGCATCCTTTTGCTTGCACAGCCCAATATGCGAAATGGGCCTGGGGAAACTGCTGCTGTTGCCCAGCCACATCAACACAGTCAGGTCCCATTGCTCAGCAGCTGACGAACCTGTGAGACTGACTGCAGTAAAATAACACGGGGAATATTAACAGAACTGTTAGTAGATCAGCTCTGTAGCTGCTGCTGTCACTTCAGGCTACATCTCAGTCATAGAATCACTAGGTCTGTAAAGACCTCTTAGATCATAGAATCCAACCTATCTGCCAATAAACCATGTCTGTGAGCACCTTGCCTACCTATCTTTTAAATACCTCCAGGGATGGTGACTCAACCACCTCCCTGTTCCAGTATCTGATGACCCTTTCTGTGAAAAATTTTTTTCCTAATGTCCTGTCCAAACCTCCTCTAGANCAGTCCTTGGGTCCGATAGAATTGTAGAATAACTTGGGTTAGAAGGGACCTTAAAGATCATCCAGTTCCAACCCTCCTGCCACAGGCAGAGACACCTCCCACTGGATCAGGCTGCTCAAAGCCCCATCCAAGCTGGCCTACGAACGTCATCAGGGATGAGGCATCCATAACTTCTCTGGGCAACCTGTGCCAGTCCCTCACCAGCCTCAGAGTAAAGAAATTCCTCCTCTTGTCTAGACTAAATCTGCCCCTCTCCAGTCTATACCCATTGACCCTCATCCTATCATTAGAATCACACTAGGATCACAGGTGGTGTTGATGTGACTCTAAGTGACAGGTTGGTACTCCTAACGCCTACAGCTGCAAAGGAGGGGGAGAGGAACAACAGCTAACACCAGCCTCCACCAAAATTCAGTTTTCTATGCACTTCTCTTATTCTATCAGTCTTTAACAACACCTAAGCACAGGATTTTTAAATTCATTTATGGCTGAACAAGCAAGGAAGAAGAAACTCCTGAAGAGTCATAACCAGCAGTACTCACTGCTACACACTTTAGAAGCAACCAGTAATTATGAAGTGGCATGATCACAGCTTTTAATGCTGAATTTCCAAAGCAATTTGTAACCATTAAGCAAATGTTTCAGCTCACAGGCAAGGCAAATACTACTACGCAACTTCAATGAAGAGTTAAATTTAAGCAAAAAAGAGAAATTACAATTTTCCATTGTTATGCAAATAATCTATATCATCAGAAACAGAACAGTCTTCTACCTTAAAAAGGAAGTCACAAAATACTACATCCTACTTGTAACTTTTTTCTGCTATAAACATTAGCATTATTTTACTTACCAAGACAAAAAGAGTCACACGTTGAAATATCAGCATCAGTCTAGAAACTCACTTATTAGAGGCAAATATTATTAAAATTTGAAGCTTTAACAGACAAGTATCAATTTTGGGTTTGAATTTAAAAAACAAAAGAAAATAATTACATGAGACAATATATTTCATATTAATGCTAATAAAGTTGTTTGAGGGGGTTTCTATCATTACTTTGTACAGAAGAATAAATAACAGGATTGTGCTGACCCCGATAAGGCGTATGCTCTTGGCTGTCCAAAGAGCACATAATGGGAAGTCTAAGGTTACTACTGACCTAAAAACCACCTTGATTTGGACACACAGTTAATGAA
The DNA here is from genome assembly GCA_013389865.1 of Piaya cayana. Classification (NCBI taxonomy): domain Eukaryota; kingdom Metazoa; phylum Chordata; class Aves; order Cuculiformes; family Coccyzidae; genus Piaya; species Piaya cayana. The sequence continues at coordinate 99,584 of WAAB01010270.1, forward strand.
AAACAATGAAAAAGTGTTAAGAGTAATATCCACTCTTTATATTAAAATAATGCATGATGATCCAATATTAACCTCAGATTAAAATTGGCAGAAATCTTCACGTGGGAATCAGGTTTATCTTCAGTCATGTTGGTGTTGAGAGGAAGACAAAGTACCTTAGTCCACAAACACGCAGTTCAGACCAAAGAACCTGCAGTTTTCCAAGCACAGATCCTACCTTGAGTCCAAGTCCAAAAAGAAAGGAGCCAGTACGCAAAAGCAGACCTCTGCTCAGAGCTTCACAAAACCCAAAACCTAGTCCTTAGCTCCTTGCCTCACTGGCACCATGGATGTCCCTGATTTTGGGGGGGGGGGCGGGGGGGGGGAATGTGGGTTTTCCAGTTTGAGAAATGTTTTGCACAATTATTTTCAAACTTTGCTGTTACCTGAAGAAGTCTGGTGTAGGTGTCCATCAGCCCTATGAAGAAGAAATTTGTGATGCAAAGGGAGTTTACAAGAATTCAACTAAGAAATAACTTTAACCCACTCAACAGTTGCAGGATGGTCTCTCTCACTCCTGATGAACACTCAAGCTGCAGACATTGATTTAGCAACATCCTTCGGCAGGAAGACATAGATGCCTAACTGCAGGGTCTGGGTTTGCTGGACTTTCAGTCACACTAGGAAAAAAAGAAGTTGAGTTTCAAAAAAACGGCTGTTGAGGAAGGGACATACCCAAGTCAATTTGCCATACAGCTAAAGGTGGTCTCTGAATAACTCCCTGCCATATCCAATTCTGCAACAAATTATTTTCACCTGAGACGAATCACATCTTAATTCAAATAAATGTATGCTCTTAAAAGCCAGAGACAACCATGATAGGAAAACTTCAGAGCTGTAAAAAACAGCACTCCATACCAGAGATACATACAAGTCTGTTCCCACAAAATAAAATGAAGGGAAGGGAATGCAAACTCCTTGTGCAGTGACTGGGATGGCAATTCCATCACAGGCCATGGGGATGGCAGGTGTCTCTGTCACCTGAAAGCCACTTTGAGTGTTTCCATCCATTTTATCTATGCGCATCATTATCATTGTGAAAGATTGTGCAGCCTGACTTGCAGTAGGTCATGCACTCTAGCACAAGTAATGGTTTAAGTGTAGATTACTCCTGAAAATAACTGAAATACACCTAAGATTTGATGGGAGGGCTGGTATGCTCAAGTACTATTGCAGGGCATCTTGTGGGGAGAAATCTGGCTTCACTAGATTGTATTTCACACCTATAAAGATTCAACTGCTCTAGAATTATCCAGAAAAACCGTTAAAAAATGCTTAGATTTCAAGTTAAGTTAGATATGAATTCCATAGCAGAAATATACAATTTTTCACTGAGGCATGCATTAAAAAAGAATTAATTTGCTCCCTAGGTGACCTTTGATCACCCGAATTTGAAAAGAATTTCATATCAGCTTCATTATGTTCTCAGTATAGTTTTATTTGTAGCTATGCTTCTCCTAATAGTGAAATGGAAGGTTCAACATTGGGAAAAATGGATTTAAAATTTAATTTTCTAGGAAAGCAGAATGAAGTAAATTGCTAAAGTTAATGTTGATTTTGATGAATTATCATCAGCTTCAGAGCACTTACCTTTTGTAGCAATGACAAAAGCGAGTGCTGCTGGGCTGTGTATTGAGGTGTATTGGGGCTGGGGCTCGTGTGATGGATTTCCACCTCGCGGAGGGGGAGGTTTCAATGCAGTTCCCCAGAGGCTGCCCCAGCTCAGAAACTGCACCACACTGAGGAGGCAACTCTGCCAAAATTAACCTGCTCCCATATGTGAAAAAAAAAATTGTGATAAAGAGGGAAGAAAAACCTACACAGTGGAAAACCAGGATTAAAAATGGAAAGGCATAAAACTGCACTTAGAGCTCATTTCTGAAGGCATGTAAGGATCATACTAAAAATACTTCACTAAAGGAATCTTCTATTTGCAGCACCTATAGAAATCTGGCCTTCCCTAAAGTACACCAGAACAAGTGTTTTAGACTCTTAGATGTTTACTTAAAATGTAATTTCTAGTTTGGCTTGGTTTGGGGTCTTTTTGAGCTTGTTTTGGGGTTTTGTGGAGTTTGGGTCTTCTTTTACTAACATAACTAATACAGCAAGATACTGCATCCTCCAGCCTTAAGCTCCTGCAGCATTGCCAGTCTCCAGGAGAGATACATTTCAACTCATCATGGTCCAGAAAAAAAACATCCCATAACTCAAGGTGCCTCCCAAGTGTGCAAGGTGTCCTCTGCTCACCTCCAAATGAGCTGTCATGGGAACCCCTCTGCTCAGCACCCCTCTTATTTTGGAATATCCCGTTCCATAGACTTTGATATATGGCAATTAACAGTGTTTGCCTGTATTTATTTGACATTTCCCTAGTCGTTGCCGATTTCCATGATGCATCACTCAATGCAGCTGATAAAAACAGTAACCAGGTGTGACAAGGAACAACATAGTAATAAATTATGTAACGGTTCTGTGAATTCCAAAATCCAAAGCCCAACAAAAGCGTTGTTTTCTGGATCACATGGTTAAAAGGCATGTAGTGCTCTCCCTCACTCATGTACTATTTATATGCTGGATGGCAAAATAAATATTGCAACAAATGAATTTTTTTTTTGAACTATGAAACTTTGTTCTCCCTGCCATACCTAGAGGTTTTTCTTCTTCTTTTTTCAAGAAATCTATAAAAGAGTCCTCTCAAATGAGCAATTAGGCTTACCTTGCTTGTCTCATTTAAGGTTGCAGTATGATTATTCTCACTGCGAAACAGTTTGACTACATAAAACTTTATGGACAACTAAATTTGTTTGGTTTATAACATAAAAATATATACTATAACAGGGAGGAGGGTGATCACAGTAGGAAGGTGAAATGGCTACAAGATTTTTCACAATTTTCCGTGGAATTACCCTCATTCTGTAAAATGAAGCAAGTCTTGCCATCTGTCTACAAAACCCTCTTCATTTCAACCTTTAATACTCCACAGTCATTGACTTTGCTGTTAGCCTTCATCAATTTCAAATTGCGACGGAAAGCATAAGTACCAAAAGATTAAATAAAAGCAGCAAAAGTCATTGTAGATAACTGGCTGTCTACAAAGCTGGTATCACCTGGCTGTTATCCACCTGTTTACTGAGCAGCCCTGGGCACATGGGTACTGATAGGCAGGTGACACTCTGAACACATGGAAAATCTTTTTCCTATTAATGCAGAACTCTTCTCTGTTTTTACCAATCCTGATATATCTAAATTTGTATTTCATTACATGGAAAACAAACATATTATTACAGTTAGAGTCAGGCCTGGTCTGTCTTCTAATATTAGAAGCCGGTTTATTTATCATCTCTGACCTTGTTCTTTATTTGTACTATGGAAGAAATAAATTTCACTCAAAAATGTCAGTCTATATTACTGGCCGTATCCATGTATGAGGATGAATTTCATTTAAAGTACGGTTTTCTGATAACTACATGGTCTTATGATGCAAAAAGGAAATTTCATTTCAAGTTAGGACCTCTTAGGTAACATCCGCAGCCTGGTTAGCACACCCTCTACTGTGCACCGACACATCAGCATAGAACATATGGAATGGGAGGTTAGAGAGGTCCCTGCTTGCAAAATGGACAATACCTAAGCCAAGACATCTACAAGAGGTCCCTAGTTAAAATGAGTCCAGACCACAGAATCACCGGGTTGGAAGAGACCCATCGGATCATTGAGTCCAACCATTCCCACCAAACACTAAACCATGTCCCTCAGGACCTCATCTACTTGTGCCTTAAACACCTCCAGGGAAGGTGACTNCTGTTCTCCAGCCCCTTCACCAGCCTAGTCGCTCTTCTCTGGACTCCCACTAGAACCTCAACATCCCTCTTGTGGTGAGGGGCCCAGAACTGCACACAGTATTCAAGGAGCGGTCTCACCAGTGCCGAGTACAGAGGGAGAAGAACCTCCCTGGACCTGCTGGTCACACCATTTCTGATACAAGCCAAGATGCCATAGCCAGAAGCAACATAATGCTACTTTCAAACTACCAGCACCTGGGAGCTGCACGGAATGTGGCAGACCTGTAGGGGCTAAACAGCACGGTCCTAGTATTGCAGTATCCTTGGCTTTGGAGAGATTAAATTCATACCTGGAAGTCCCTGTGCAGAACCATGTCTCCTCTCTGCTCACACCCAGAACAAAGCCTAGGAAGGAAGGAAAAAAGAGAGGATTGAGAGGGAACAAAAATACCATGGAGGGTGCTTGTAGAAGTGCCCCAAATGATCTGGGGAATGAGATTTGCATCTTTTCTTTCCAGAGAAGGGGTAGCTGCAGCTAATATATGGTCTAAGAAATGTGCCTTGAGTTAACTACTTATCCTGTTTATTGCTGCACCGTAATCAAACTGCGCTGTTTCATTGACAAGATGTTAAATATAACAAGACAAAATTGCAATGCTGATTTGGGAAATTATGATACCAAAAATTGCTCCAAAGGGTGTAATTCAGAGTTAGGACCAGCCCAAGAAACATACAGCTACACTAAGCTATGACCAAAAATGCCTGTAGCTTTGGGGCTCAGTTTTCCTCCCATCAAGGAAGGAAAACTCACCTTTAAACTACTGTGAAATACCGCTTGAGTATGATATTTTGCCTGCATTCGGAAAATAATGTAAAATTTGAAGTGGATTGTTTTTCTTCAGTTAACAAGGTCACTTTTTCCATACAAAATCACCTCGGCATAAATTTAATTTTCTGCAAATACTGCAGTGAACGCTCCTTCCGTAAGTCCAGGTTTTGAGGCATCTCTTGGAATGAAGGACGCTAAACAAAATGCATTCTCTGCCTATTTGGCAGGGCTGTTTTGCTGTGTTTTGTCAACTTCACAAACTATTATTCTTTGCAGGGTTACAGAAATCAAAAAAAGAACCCCACAATTATGACATAGTTGTTTGTTCTCTTCCTTCAATGCCAGGCATCTTTTTTTCCTGTCTTCCTTTTGTCATCCCCTTCAATAAAGAATTGTTTGAGGGTGACTTCCAGAATCTTATAAAATTGTATTGGCTTGAATAAAATATAAGGCTTCATTTTTTTTTTTTAATCTTGTCACTGAAATTTGTAACCTCTCCCCTTACTTCCCTAATCTGACATTTACCTTTCTGTTCTCTGCCTCCCAAACTGAGAAATACATTAAATTCATAACCGTAGCTAGACCTGGTCCCCAAAAAGAGCCTTTATCCCTTTCGCTATCTAGATCACTTTTTAGAATTAACAGCTTTAAACGTATCACTATTTTTTGCTTTGTAAAAATAGTAGAAAGAAGCCACTTTGAACTGAACTGAATACAACCTGGACAGTTCAGTATCGTCAGGCCAAGTAAATCTTACGTCAAAGAACTAGCAAGTGTTATCCAGGTTGTCAGAGAAGCCTTTTCATGGCTGTATATGAGCAAGCAAGTAATTGGTACAAGTTTAGCTATGAAGGCTGGAATTCCTGCTCAAAAATCCTAAATATAGTCAAAAGCCCCACAAATAATAAAAAAAAAAACCTCACAACCAAAAAAAAAAAAAAAAAAAAAACGCATCAAAAAAAAGAAAAAACAAAAAAAAACAATTTCACCAANATTTTCACAAAGTTTTGCTCTTCCATCAATTAAAACCCAGACTTCTTTACCCCAGGCCCTCTATTTCTGATACTTACAATTCAACTTCTGTCAAATAAAGAAGTTAAAAGATTTTGAAGTCTTACACTTCCTCACAGAAACCTGATACACTGTAATGCCATCAATCCATCTGTTGTACTATAGAAATCTACTTGCAGTTATTAGTGTTATTTCATATTTTTATGTGATTCTGTTTGGCCTTTGCTCTGATAAATCCTTGAACCAGAAGATAAGAAATTCAAATATGCTAAGCCTGCTAAAAATAAAATGCTGAAAGAAAGGTGATGTTGCTTAAATAGCTTTACTTGAAAATCAATACAGAATACATTCATAAATTAACAATCACTCCAGACTAAAACATTTATTGCTGGAGGTACCCTGCATAATTGAACTACAGGAATGAATAACAAATTAAAATTTAATTTTAATTTTGGGGTTCTTTTTAGTGCCTTTGGTTAAAAAATTAACTTGGCTACACCTGACTTTATTTCTGCTGGAGATGATGTGCATTAGCTGGTGGTGACTTCAAAAACTGTAAGTTTTAAAGGTCAGGCTCCAGCTAAGTGATTTTAACTGGATTCATGCCCAACTTTGGAGATGTACAGGATCAGAGTAACTGGCATATTGTGGGAAAAAAAAAGAAAAAAGAAAAAAGAAAAAAAAAGAAAAGGGAAAACAAATGCAAATATTGCATTTGCAGTCCCAAAAGGGAAAATACAGATTAATCAAAGCATTTAATTTATACTTAAAATTCACCTTGTGAATTGCCACATTAAACAACATTGTGTGTTTCCAGCCCACAGTGAAATTTAAGTACGGCAGCCTGTGCCTGGCTTTGCCAGTGTTAGACCGTGAAGCAGGGAGAGAAGAGCTGGAGAGACAAAGGTGCCGTTTTCCTGAGACATCAAGAGAAACATCTCAAAAAAGATGAAGTTCCCTTTTTTCAACCATTTAAATTTTCTAGGAAGGTTTTTCTGGTCATAACCATATGTTCATACAAAAAGCTGCTTCAGACTAGATTAAGATGCAAAGAAAATGAAGCTGGGATGATGACCGTTTGCTCTTTGGAATTGGGCAGATGATACAAACCTGCAGGAACAAAGCATAAGATTTAATTCTTTTTCTTTTGTCATTTCACATTCCACTTTGCCTCCCTCTGTCGAAACCGCCTTTGTCTGTTCAGCGTGAGATGTCACTGATTAATCCAATGGGCATAGCAGGTTAGGAGGGAGAATAATTACATTACACAAATGTGAGCTGCTGCCCGCACCACTTATCTTTTATAGGCACCTTTGACCTCATAGGTGCATCTTGAACAGTGACAATTGCTGCTTTTCCAGGTAAAACACACTTTGTATTAAATAAGGGAGGGGAAGCAGAAAGATGGGTTAGGAAGGACAACTAATTCTATAAAATTAGAATTTCTTACAAATGTGTTGGCTGCTCTGCTGATTTCCTTGGATAAATTATAACCAAAGTACATCTTCTTTGAACAACAGTCTCTAAATAATTTTATTATCAGTCATGCTGTGGTGAAGCGAGCACTGAATGACCACACAGACATAAATTTGAAGAAATTCTAGGACCTAAGAGGGGCCTACAGGAAAGCTGGGGATGGGCTCTTTTTAAAGGGAATGGAGTGATAGTATGAGGGGTTAACAATTTTAAGTTGAAAGAAGGCAGATTTAGGTTAGATATTAGGAAGGAATTTTTTACTGTGAGAGTGGTGAGGCACTGGAATAGGTTGCTCAGAGAAGTTATGGATGCCTCAACCCTGAAGACATTCAAGGCCAGGTTAGATGGGGTTTTGAGCAACCTGATCCAGTGGAAGGTGTTCCTGACCATGGCAGGTGTGTTGGAACTGGATGATCTCTAAGGTCCCTTCCAACCCAAACCATTCTGTGATTCCATCATTCTATGAAATTATTTCCATTGAGAGACCTGCTAGGGAACTATAATGCAGGAATTTCATCTTTTAGGAAATATAAGGTAGTTATACACTCCCCGTGGCAAAGGAAGTACATAATTTAGATATTTTGAGTGAGATTTGTCTGAGTGCATAAATATGCAAATGCTTTTTTTTTCAGTTCAAGGAAGGTACTTGTAAAGGACAAAAATGTCTGTATCATGAAGGTCACACCAAAGAGCATCATTAGTAGATCACTTGACCTGCATATGTCACTGCTGTGAATTGAATTTTCTTCAGTATGAAATACTTTTATTCACAGTACTTAAAAATATCATTGCATCAGAGAAATAAAAATAGGCAATGAAAGACAGCCCTTTTCCTGAAACTTTTTGGTAGATAAGAGTGATGAAAAGTTCAGTAATTGTCTTCTGCACTGGCAGATACTCACAGATACAGCAGGATGACAAAGATGCTCCACTTGTTCAGTAATTGTCTTCTGCACTGGCAGATACTCACAGATACAGCAGGATGACAAAGATGCTCCACTTATTTTTCAGTTCCTTTCTTCATGTGAAGGGCTTACTGTAAGTGAGGGAAGGACCATTAAAAATGTCTTACTCCTGATCAGAAGAGGAATCTCTTAGGTTTGGAGGATTCTGACTGAATGAATAAGGAACAAGGACATTTGTGCAGCTCAACTTTATATTGCTACTGATGATAAAGACCAGAATGCTTTTGGTGCATCCCAAAATCACCCCAAAAAGTACAGTCTCTCTAGCTGTAAGCTCTGCCCAACATAAGGGAAATGAGTAGAAATATTTTAAGCACAAGTCATAAACAAGATGACAAATCTCTTTGAAGCAGCTGCTTTCAGCCACTGCTGAAACACAATTCTTTATGTTGGTCCAATCCAACACATCCAGTTTGTTGTTATTTATCCCCATGGCAGCACTGAACCCAATTGAAATCTTTGTGGTAGTTCACACTTATTAAACTGGATGGGATTTTCAAAGATTCATAGATTTTGGAGCCAGAAGAGACCATTATAGTTTATTCGAACTCATGCATCACACATGCTATAAGTCTCACAATGTGAAGACCATAATTTATAACTGAGTAAGAACATATTTTAAAGAAAGAAATTGAAGTTCTCTATAAAAAGGTCAGTTACTTCATGTAGGATGAATGACGGATGGAACCCAACACATAAATACACACAGAATAAATACACAGAGCATTTTTTTGATACCAAAATACTCCTCAAAATGTGTGTTACATTGCACATGAACTTCGCCCATTGTAAGATTAAAAGCCCAGTGCAACGACAGCCTAGAGGAGGAATCCTACCTGTCCATACGCCACTGCTCCTTTTCCTCTAATGCATGTTAGAAAATATGCTTTATGGAAAAACAAAATGCAATCATTACTGAACACTAGCAAAACAAGTAAACAGTGAAGCTGTAAACCCACAAAATAATCCTTTTCATGTACAATTTTGCTTAAGATTTTAACATACAAGCCATATAGTCTCTTCATGGACATATTTAATCGTTAAGCATCTACATGTTCTGAGATGAAACTGTACACTAGACCATATTATCCAGTACATGTGGAAAGGGATAGAATTATAACGTGATTATAACCAGAAATACACAGGAAGTTTAGCACTACTGTTGTCAAATAACGAATCCATAGAAAATAAAATTACCAGTAAAGGCCTAGATGAAAGGGCTTTGAGAAACAGAGGCAAAGGGTAATTCTCTGGGCAACATGCAAATGTCAGAAATATCTGGGAAAACTTCTACATGTACTCTAGTTACAATCTAGGTACAATTTCAGTATCGGAATACAAGGAGCTCTCTAAAAGCCTCCAGCAAACCAGGTAGATGAACTCAAATGTATCTAAATTAGACATTCCAACAGAGATCGGGAATCTTCCTTTTTTTTGTCTCAGACGCAAAATGGCACATTTTTAGGGAGGAAGATAGTTCTTTAGGAGATCTCATACAGCGGGGCTCATTGCAAGATACAATATTATTGTTAAAGTATTAATATTGTTACTAATGCATTATTAATAATGTATTTCAATATTTAATAATAATTTCTGTGATTTATGTAGTAGGGTAATGTTAAGTTAGGTTATTTGAGGTTAGATTAGCTTATGGTAGTGAAGGAAGGAATAAATAATTATGTTAAGGGAATGAATTAGCTTAAGCAATAGTAAGAATAAGAAGAATCAAATCTTGACCAGCTTGCTGTTAGAAAGAATGTGATTGCAACGGGAGTGTAGCTTGTTTACTACTTGAAACAAGGAATAAATCAAGTATGGAAAGGACAGTCAGGCAGCAGGAACAAAGGACAGACCTGAGCTCACCAAGAGGACACAATGAGGAAGGAGATAAGATAAAGACCATCAGAGGTTTCTGAAAACACAGAGAAACTGTATGTACATCACGAGAGTGTGAGATAAACTATGATATTAAGATCCCGTAAAAAAAATGGACATGTAGCGTGTTTCTGGGAATCTATATGGAGATGTATGTTTAAACAATATTTCCCAGAATCTATAAGAATACATATGTTTAACCAGTATAAAAGTCATGTAACCACCCTCAATAGTTAGGTGGATTACCTCCCGTGAACCCCAGCACCATTTATTAAAGGAATACCTGCTTAATAATCAAATTGGCATTGATTGATTGACACACAGCAGTGTGCCCAGGTGGCCAAGAAGGCCAATGGCATCTTGGCCGCCTGTATCAGAAAGGGTGTGACCAGCAGGTCCAGGGAGGTTCTTCTCCCTCTGTACTCAGCACTGGTGAGACCACTCCTTGAATACTGTGTGCATTTCTGGGCCCCTCAGCACAAGAAGGATGTTGAGGCTCTGGAGCGAGTCCAGAGAAGAGTGACAAGGCTGGTGAAGGGGCTGGAGAACAGGCCTTATGAGGAGAGGCTGAGAGAGCTGAGGGTGTTTAGCCTGGAGAAGAGGAGGCTGAGAGGAGACCTCATTGCTCTCTACAACTACCTGAAGGGAGGTTGTGGAGAGGAGGGAGCTGGGCTCTTCTCNGTTCACAGCGGGTTTTCAGATGGTTGCAGCTAAGTCCGATGATCACAGAGATATTGCAGTTGCCAAAGGAGAATCAAAATATACATGTAACAATATTCTCATACCATGGGGTGGAAACTTAAACCATACTCAGAAAGAAAACACTATTAACTGTGATCCTGTGTTTATATTTGTAAGTAGCCCTGAACTTAAGGGTCACTGAGCTCTTGGCTGCTAACACATTTTTTTTTCTTTTAAATATTATTTTAAATAATGCAAGAGCTTTTTTTTTTTCTGACAGATCACAAGCCAGATTAGCAGCCGTTCAAACAAACAAACAAACAAACAAACAAACAAACAGCTAATTTGTTTTTGAGCACAAAATATTTAGGAAATATTGTGGAATTATTTCCCGCTTACAAACAGTCTCAAAATGGGTATAAGGTGAGGGTCTCTGACTATCTTCACTTTTTAAACCTCATCAGTTCATGTATATTGATCTATTGAGGTGCTGAGGGGCATGATTTAGGAACAGTTTGACTTGATCCAGTGGGTCTTTTCTAACCTAGTGATTCTGTGATTAGCAGTATTTTGAGATTACATGCTTCCTATGTATGTCTTAATACCTGTACTTATAGATGAAGTGAAACAAATGCTTTGAAGCCCAAATATTCCATCTCCTGCCTCTTCCCTCTGAATTAGATATACAGGTCAGCAAACTAAAGCGTAATATTTCTTTTGATATATTTTGGGTGGTTTTCCTTCCCCAGAAGAAAAGAAATAGGGTAGAACACCTTGAGTCATGTGCTGTTATAATTTAAACAGGAAAAGTATTATACCACTGCTTGTCCCCAAACGCTGGTAATCAGCTTTAACAGAAATCCTCTATCCTCTTACTCTCTGTCACAGCTCAGTTCTCTAACCCACCTTCCATTGTATCCATATTGGTTTTGCACTGTGATGTGAAACACCATGTTAAAACAATTACTATTTCATTTTCCCTAAGATAATTATCCAGAATGAAAATGAGTTGAAAAACAAACAAACAAACAAAACACACTGGAAAAGCAGGACAAGACTGGAACTCAGGAGAAGTGGATGCTATTATCCTGCACTCAGCAACTTTGTTAAGTAAATTACTGCACCTCTGTACTGCCTGTCAGCTTAGTGGAGTCAGTGATAATGACTGATCTATAAAGTCCTTTGAGATTTACTGTTGAAAAGCAACCCGATAGCTAGGTATACTCTTTGCTTGATTAGATTATTTTATATCACTGTTCTTATCATCAATTTACTCAAGCAGTGAATTAAAGAGAGTTGGTAAATGAAAAAAAAAATAGGTGCAGCTCTGTGGTTACTCTAGAAGTAAGCAAATCTCTAAAATCAGCAATATTCTACATGCGTATGAGGGATAGCAATTCAGAAAAATGAGAAAGGCTTCCCCAGATCAGTGTACAACTGCAAAAGCTTTAGGGTGTTAATCACTGCAGAAGAGACCCCAGTCTTAGAAACTGACCAATTCCACCTTCCCCAGAGAGGGAGGACCAGCATCTCTTCTGAAGAATACCACAGCTTTCTGAAGATGCCTCATTTCTGAGTTTCAAGCACTGAGTTTGAAATTAAACTCTAAAATATCATGTGTCTTCAAACAGAATAACGGTGCCAACATCAGCTGTGAAAAATAAAGAAAACTTTCCAAATCCACAAGAATGGAAAGTTAATGTTACTCTTTGCAAAAAAAAAAAAAACTTTCCAAATCAAAAAAAATGGAAAGTAAATGTTACTCTTTGAAAAAAAAAAAAAAAAAAAACAAACTTTTATCATAAGCTCAATGGTTGCATTTTCACAGGTACAGTTAGTTCAATTGAGCTGACATGGGAGTTTTTATAGAGATAATAAAAGGAACTATCAAGAAAAATAGTAGATCCTTGCCAGAATCAATCAAAAAGCTTTGAAGAGAACATAAGACAAACCAAGTGAGTATGCCCACCAATTCAGAAGTTTGAAAGAAGACAGAAAAATATGATTCAATTATGCAATAAAAGATCACTGAACAATCCAAAAGGTATGTAAAAACAGGCACTGAAATATTAAAATAGTCAAATCTGAAATAACACCTGAGGAAGTAAGCTCAATAAAGACAACACAACTGAAAAGTAATTACAATGGTAGAACTGAACGGTTTATGAATGGGTTCATTATATCTGAATAGCTGGATTTTTGCAGGAACAATTTCTTCTGAAGAAAATAAAATGTTCAAAAAGAAGGAGGCTGCCAGTGAAACAACAAGGAGATTATTATGGATTTGAACAGAATATTGTTAGCATGTGAATGGAAGATGTACCTGATGTGAAGTAGCTTTAAATATGAAGAGGAAAAAGGAGAAGACATATTAAGTTATAAATCAGATTGGGAATTAATGAGAATTACCAGAAAGATAATTGTTCATGATTACTTTAGAAGATAACAAAATACTAACATGCAGGAAAACTTACAGGAACGGGAAAACTGAAGATTTTTATGGAGAACACAAAATTCCTTCTTTCTAGGCGTTGCAGCCCCACTGAGTGCTTATTGGCATGAATTTGGCTTTCCACATTTTCCAGACTCCCTTCGGTATTTCCTCCTCTTCTTTGGATTTTACACTTGAAGGATTTTGCCCCCATTGGTTGCTGATGGGATGACTTGAGCTGGATATAAACATGAATGAACCCTAAAAGTAGGAAAAAACTGTTTCTCAGTCATGACTTACCCAACGCAGTGAAGTGTTTGCTGCAGGACACTGTCAAATGAGAAGTTATGAGGAGCCTGAAAAGTTTGACTTTGAAGAATGAATTAGGAGGCAGAAACATAAAAAAGAGGGCAATCCAGAGAAGCAGGTCCGATGTATAGGTATTACCTTAGCTCCACTCCAACAACAAAAAAATCCACTTTTTTTACTTAACCTTTGGACAAAGTCAAGAAAATTTGCTCTCCTGCAGACAGTTCTGACTTTCTGTACTTTGGGCACTTAGTTAAATCAACTATTTTTTACTTTTGCAATTAATGAAGCTTCACATACACAGAATGACCTATTACACATTTCATTGACATAATTTAGTAGAGATGTGTGGGAAGGGAACAAGTATTTAAGTTCATTAAGTCAGTCGATTGTCTAGGACTGACCCTGTAGAAGCCCAGCATTTATTTACTGAATTTCCCTGAACGCCAGTAAAATCTCAGATTGACTACATCTACTTTCTTAAGTGAAGCCAATCTGGATACGGTCATAAAAGTTCATCTGCTGATTTAATACGAACACAACCTCACTGTACTTGACAGAGGATCCTCAGGAGCTGTTTATATGAGCAGCTGCAGCTGTTGGAAAGTACTTAAACAGTTTTTACACCAGTATTTAAAATGTGCATATATCTGGGGCCTCACACAGGTTTGCTGAGGTACCACAAGCAGCAGAGAAGTAGCGTGTGGTAGGGTGTCAAGCTAAACCAATAAGGCAAAAGGAAGCATTTCTCTTCGGACAACACACACGTCCTGCTAAACCAAGGGACTTCGTATCACCAGTGATCCCCAGGCTAGTGTCTGGAGCCACTGCTTTGAGTCTTGCAATGGTCTTATCTCCAGCCATGAGCTTAAACAACATAGACAAGGGGCTGGTGCCCCTTACATATACAGCTCCTGCCCTCAAACCATCTAAAACGATCCATGGGTATGAGGACAAATTGCAGCTTCTGACAACCTGGAAAGCCTCCTGTAGCAGCCACAAATAATCAGTGAAAGAAAGAGCCGTTTTCCCTATATCTTCATCTGCTGGGGGAATTTTAAGAAGCACTTACCGCAATTTTTTTACCACACTTTGGCCATCCAGTGCTGCACCATATTTCATATTTACCTGCAAGCAATGTGCAGAGGCTGACCCAGCCTGCCCAGCATTTCAGCAGGAGCAATCTTGGCCACGAGCATGAGCAGTCACTGCATCACTCTCCCTGTTAGTGGGAACCTTCAGGGCTTCCTGGCAGAGCACAGCTCCTGCTTTCTGTTGAGATTTTAAGCAGGTATAATAACATTATGTCTGTGTAGCACCCTTCACGGTAGCTGTCTGAGAAAGAGTAATCTGATTTTTAAGAATGCCCTTCTGATTTTCATCCTACTGGCATGCTCCACATACCTTTCCCAGGCTGTCTTCTGGTACATTTTTGCACTAGGCTTCCCATAAAAGCTGAGAAGGGGATCACACTATTTCCTGCAGCAGTGTCTTTGATAGGAATCTGACCACATTTTTCTGACATCTGTCCTAGGAAACTATTTTTCTGCTTACTCCTTTTTACTTGCTGCCAACTGCAAGTTTCACTTCCCTCAGTTACTGCCCACCAGCCAATGCCAACACAGTCCCTCCTACACAGGACGTTAGAGCATGCAGTTCTTGAGTGATTGCTTCTCTAGTCTCCTTCAGTGCCAGCATCAATGCTTTGTTCTATGAGGTCTCATGCTGTAATTGCAAGTAATTATATCATCTGTTCTCCTATATGTACTGTCTAATGTCGTTACTCTTATTTTTTTAACATAAATGTACAGGCAATGGGAGCAGGATCGTTAGATCCTCAACACACAGGTCACACACATTCAAGATAGCAAGTGAAGGCAGCAATGACGGCTCTCATCTCATGAACACTACAGGCATTAATCTGCAGGGGAGGGTTGGGTTATACTGCAGGGGAATGACAGAGGACCTGTAACACCCTCTTATTTCCCCAACACTGCGCTGCTCAGAAGACAATCTTTGTTATCTCCATGGCCATGCTGAAAGGACAAGTCCCAGCCTGGAATGGGTCCCATCCTTACATCTCACAGGTCCCTTTTAAGCCTGCTCTACAATTCCTAACTAATCTTGTGGTCCCAGCATCCTCCCTACCCACTGCAGCTCATCTTGTGTCTATGTGAAAGCAAGACAGGACGATTTTTCCTCCATAATCAGAGCAAGAAAGATAACTTGCATAGAAAATTCCAGCCTAAATGATTCAAGATTTTGTTAAGAAGTATAAGGTTGGCAAAAAAAAAACCTTATGAATATGAAACATATCATAGACATAACAATAATGGTGCATCAGCCCTGCCTCAGAGACAAGTGTCATGTAAACAAAACATCTGTTTTCCAGTTTTGCTTCATGATATTGAATATCTGGAAGGCTGTTAAAATAGCAAATATCTTTGTTTCATTCACGAAGAAAAATCTAGGCAGCTGGTATGAACTGTAGTGTTGCGATCAAAGAATCACATTTTCCAGGCAAGCATGCCAGCTTGTACCTCAATAGCTTAAAAGCATCTACCAAAGCAGAAACTTTTTATATTTAGGGTAATGAAAATCTTGCTACGCTAACTTAAGGCAATTTTCAGTTGTTAAATTTAATTTCCCATCAATAAATCTAATTATCTAATTCAATTTCTGATTCTTAATAAAAGCAGTTTCCTATGTCGTTATAGCCACAGTCTCTAATATCTGAGACTCAATAGGATTACAGACTGTGTAAATACGATTTCTGCAAACAGATGGATTTTACATGCAGATGGAGAAACACAAAATGGTATTAGCAGCAATATCAGCTTCAAACACCTATCACTCTGAAAGAAGACAAACGATGAAATTACTGAGATTTTTCTCTGTCACGCTGAGAAGAAAGCAAAATCTGTGATTGTGCCTTCTCTAATTTGACAAGGCTTAAGACGTTCCCTTTCAGGAATTTAATTACCTTACATATATTCCTACCAGAAAAATTAGGAGTGTTGTTGAGATTCTTTGACACTCTGCAAACACTGAAAGTCTTTCTCTAGAATGAGTAAATTACTGTTATGAAAGTTTGTGCAGATTTTAACTAACCCACTTGACCACAGCTGTGACTGTTGTAAGATGATTTTTCATAATATATTTGTAATACATACCTGTAGAAAATTTCTTAAAATTTTACTAAACAGAAGGTAACTTTACGCTTCCTGGCTCACATGTACAAGCGAGTCATACAGCACACTGGGGTCAATTATGCCTCTCCTTGCAGCCAGATGATGTTCCACTGGCTTGCACACTTAGTTATACAGACGGATTGAAAGATTCCACCTTTACTGAAATTTGTTCTCTACGTCCCATTTACAAGCCTCTGCGGAGTATCAGAGTTAAAACTTAAGGAATTGATTCTGAACACCAGGTTGAGAGTGGCACAAAAATTCAGGAAAAGAATGACAGAGTTTTAATCAGAAATAAGTTAAAAATACATCACTGTTAGCGATTGCCACTTAAAATCCTCACCATTCACATAAAACACGAGAGCAGGAGAAGAATAAAAACAGAGAATCAAAAGAACGCCCTTATAAACCTAAAGAAAAGACACAAGGAGAAAACTTTACAGAATACAAATCACAGGTGAAACACAGCTGGTGTGTAGCTTTTAATTGTTCCTAAGAGAAACTAATCCCTACAGATTTTGAAGATGGGACAGCTTGAAATTTAAAGTAATTTACCAAGTATCTTGTTCAGAGGTGCCTTTAGGCAAGATCATTTCTGTTTGTTTGGCTTTTTATCTTTTTTTAGAATATTATTTAGCTGTGGAAAATTATACCCAGCCTGCCACTTCCTAGTTTTTCGTTGTTTCTCTTGCACTAAGGCCAGGTATAGGATGAAGCAGAGGAAGACGCTCACAGCAAAGCAGCAATTTAGTGGCACTGGGCTGAACTGGCTGAACAGGAACAGCCACAGCACATTGTCTGTCACGTCGCTATGAAACTCAGACTGAGGACCCTTCAACTTGTCAAGTTCCACTGCTCCAGTTTCATGTCGTGGCAATGGATTTTCTAGATATGCAAAAAATATATGAGCATTTGCTCCTTTCCCATCTCAGGGAGGCACTGAAGCTAAATGTGGGAGTAATGAAGAATCATAGTAGCAAGGGAAAAGCATAAATGCACATTTTACCCCACAAATGAAAAAGAGAATTTTCTCATTTCATTTCTCTCTGCACCAATATCTTTCCCCTCATGCACTCTGTCCCCTATTCCCAGCCACTTGACCCCCATCCCAGGTTCTCACTTGTAAAATTTAATCCCTACATTGGAGGTTCCATGCCCAGCCTCAAGCTCAACACAGATTCCTGCTTAAAAGGACTGAAATAATCCCAGGAAGTTGAAAAAAGAACACAGCAGTCCCTTTGGGGAAGGCGTAAAATATAGAAAATAGTTTTTATACTTCAGATACTCAACACTTCTTTCTATAGAAGAATGAGGGTTAACAGAAAGTATTGAGGGCATATCATCATGTATGGGAGCTTCCTAAATGCAGTTGGACTATTGGATGGCACTTTCTGCTTTCACTGTTTAATGCATGAGGTGATCCCTAGAATAAATATGGGTTCTATATGACAGTGGTGCTTTTTTCCTGGAATGGTTTCTGAAATAAAACTAAAGACTTTGAATATCAGCAGCCCACCTATAAATGAAGAAACATCTCCAGAGATACCATGATAGCTAACAGGTCATAAACTGATGACCTAACCGAATATAAACAGGTATTTAATAGAGATTTAGCAACAACAACAAAATGGTGCAAACTCCTTAAACATTTTACATGGTTTAGTGTTTGGTGGGAATGGTTGGACTCGATGATCCGGTGGGTCTCTTCCAACCTGGTGATTCTATGATTTTGGCTAAAATCTACTGTTATCCAGAGGAAAGGAATNGGTGCAAACTCCTTAAACATTTTGGCTAAAATCTACTGTTATCCAGAGGAAAGGAATAAATTGCAATTCTTGTCTGGTTCAAAGGGCCCTGTTCAAAGCTCAGGATGTCCAAAGAAAGCCACTCCCCAGACAGATGAGATTATCTAACTACTACACTGATATCATCCTTATTTACTGTACAAGGTTTTATACTGTATATGAATATGTATATGAAGTACTAACGTGCTCTCTCTGGACAACAAAGTTCAAATAATTATTCATTTGTGATCACTCTGCCATTAATTTATAAGGGTAAATAGATAACCTTCAGTGTCCTATTGACTAGGATTAGTAGAAAGTACAGTGAAAAACTGCAGTGAAGACCTGAATAAGAATGATCTGGTTCAGATTTGGAAAGGGAAAAATCTCCTTTATTAACTTGCAGCTGTTGACAGGCACATGGTAAAGGCTGATTCAGGTAATGGACTCTTACCTGGATGACCAGGAGAATTTTTCCTGAAGTCTTTCATCAAAAGGAAGCTTCTAAAGAAGCCAAGCAGGGATGGTTCAACATGTTGAAGGCAAGAACAAACTGCCCATTCTTGCAATTGAAGTTCACTGTTGAAGAGAGCTGTGCATCCACTGTCTCCTGAAAGAGGGATTGCTAAAACAATTTGTTGCTGTGATCACAAGGACATTCCAGATGTACAACACTAGGTACTTCTCTGTCAGGATGTACTATGCAAGCAAGGGTTTTTAGTGAAGAAAAAAGGTGACTGATGAGGAACATGACAGATGTCTACATAGTCACAGGTGCCTTCTCCACAGAAGAACTGAATCCAAGGGAAATATTTGTGGTACTTTTGCATTTATTGAAGTGTCACTCCCATATCTAATCTTTTCTCTAGGCTGTTTGGAGTGGTCCAGCTCCATTGAGAAAATCAGGTGCATAGAGCAGTGTTCAGAATGGGACTGTGTGCCCATTGTGACTAATGAAGTACATAAAACTAAGACAAAATTGCCTACAAAGTCATGGATCTGAACACTTCTTCTGCTGGTTCTGCAGGGAAGCAGACATTGTGAACATGGAGAACTTTGTTCTCACTTTAATCATCAGCTTTTCTTATTGATGGGTGCTCAGTGCTGGCTGTGATCATAAATTAATAAACATTAACCATATTAAGCAATTTCTAGAAAGTTTTTGGTAACATAGACATGCCCTCTCATCTTACCTTCATTGATCTCATACAAAAAAAACCCAAAACCAGTGACTCGGTATAGCATATATATGTCAATTGTTAAGTTTGCTTTGCTAGCAAGACTAACTGTTCCTTGAAAATTTTTAATTTACCCTACACATTACTGTGGTTGTATCTTGTGCTGGCATGACAGTAAGTGGTTTATTTTGCAAAAAGGACTGGGTTTTTTAATGATAAAATGGTGGACTCTCTGTTTCTTTCCTTTTCTGTCTCACTCTCCCATTTTATTTCCTAAAATTAACACTACAAGTGACAAAAAAACCCCTCTTTCTTTGATCTACAACAAAGGCACACAATACACCTTCTTTGTCTCTCTGCAAAGTATATCATAAATTAGATGGCTCACCCAGCCTATAGTTTAAGCACGGAGTTTAGAAAACACGCAGAAGTAGCTGCAAAATGATGACTTTTAAATACAGCTAAGCCTGGGTCTATTGATAGCACTGCAGAAATATTGCACTCTGACTTTTCTTACTGCATATCTCGCTTACTCATGACACTCCAAACATACCTGGAATTATCTCAGAAAATGTAAACATGGGCTTAATTTGACTGCGCTTCAGCTCTGGTACAACAATGAGTTAACCTGTTTCTAGCAAAATGTTTAATTATTCTGCTCAGAATTGAATCAAACAAAGTACAAGCTCGTGATTTCATCAGCCTAGGAGAACATTTTTAGGAGAAATATCTCTGTAAAGTGACTGATGTTAAATGACATTGCACTCTAAATCTACCTTAGCAGACAGCATGCATGGTGCTGTTTTGTTTTTAAATCTTTAGGGTTGGTTGATCTGCATAGTCTATTATAATTCTTGTATCTTATGATGAATCACTGACTGTGTCTGTGCTGGATCAGTTGTTATTATTATCTGTCTCTTCTGATTTATCTTCTCTAAAAAAATCAAATTCTTCCCTCACAGTCCAAAAGGAACATTGTGTCTCAAGATGGTCCATAACTGGTGAATCAGAAAAAAAAACCCACATTACAGCAGAGGAAAACTCCCCTCAAAAACATCCTGTTGACTTTCAGCAACTTGCAAGTTCAGAATTTGATTGAGATTATGATACTGATGTGTCTACGTGCTTTAATAGCCATTAGTGACCTTATTTTCTATTATGACCTCTTTACTGATTTCCACTTTGGGTATCGTATGGTAGTTCCACAATTTACTTAAGCATTCCAATGTTTTTTTCTTTTTTGGGGTGGTGAGTTGTGGTTTATTCCACAGGGAACTTAGTTGTATAAAACATAACATCCCTGTAAGATATCTACTATGAGAGATAGTCAATTGTCATTCCAAATCCACTTCCTTACTGATATAGATGATGCTATTTATCTGCTATTTACCAGAGCCTGTGTCCAAACTTATTCTGTCCTTGGAGCTGGCAGTTCACGGAACCCAAGATCTCTCTTCCTGAGCAGTAGTTTGGAGACTGCCTGGCATAAGCAGGGGTAGTAAACAGCCCCCAATATCAATTCATACTGCTCAATGATAACATTTTTGATGGGTTGGGATAGTAGAAAAACAGAGAACTTCTTTCCCTTGTCCCAGCCTGCGGAGGGCTGAGGTATAAAGTACTGTACATGAAATGCAGGTTAATAGCAAAATAAATAGAAGAGTTTAATAGAACAATGAAGAGAGATGTGTTTAATACTGTCAAGTGCCATTATACAATTATTTGTCTATATCACTCTTAGTATGTAACCAACACATCAGAAGAGAGCTGACGGTTATTGCTTACTTCTTACATTCACCTAAAAACCTTTCCAATAAAAATGAGTCTGTTCCAAAAGTAACTACACAATGTAAATACAAAACCACGACTGTATACAGAATTTAACCCCACAAGGCTGAAAAACTACTCCAAACAGGTCAGTAATATGTGGGACGTGTCTGGATTCAGACTCTTGATCTTGGGTCACCATGATTTATTCAAACCCACAAGAAGGATACAGATGAATGGTTGATGATCTCGCTCATTACAACTTCAAAGGAGCACCAAGCTGGGTTATCTCCTATTATTATGCTATTTTCCCTGGCTTTGATACCTTTAGCAACTTTACAGGATCAAATAGGCATTACAGGAAGAATCAGCTGCATAATTACTTCTGCATGCAGATAAATTCCATTTTAGTAAGCAGCACAGGTAGAGTGACACCTGTAACCTTGGAGAACTTTCAGTAATATCTCTAACTCCAAGCTGAATCCTTCTAAATCAAAAACTTAATTTTAACAAGAATTTGCAGTTTATCCCTGTTTATAGCTTGAGATTTTAAGTAGATAACAAAAAAAATCAATTTATTTAAGGATGTAGTTGAATAGGGGATTGAATAAATTAGTTAGCGATAACTGGGATCCACATGTAGAAGCATCAAGGAAGACCTTAACAGGCGGAGTTCCCTGAACCCATACAGTGAGTATGGATCAAGTGCAGTTAAGAGACTTTCTCTTCCAGAACTGAATACTTTCTTTTAGGTAACATTATCTAGATATTAAAAAGACACATTTCAATTAAAAAAAAAACAACTGAAAAAAACCAAACCACATGTTGGAATTCAGGGAGCAAGTGAAGAAATGTACCAAGATTCCTAAACAAAATTAAGCAATTTCTGGAATGAGCAATTTCCAAAACCAAAAAGACTTCATTTGCAAGTTAAAAATAAGTTAAATAATATAGACCCAAAGATGTGTATTTGAAATATATATTTAAAGACAAAAATGTTCTCAGTTCCAAGGATAAGTATGGCACTTAGTTTATGCTCCAAATTATTTTTTTTAAAAAAGAGAATATTCACTCAAGATCAGATCATCTCACAAATTCTCTAACTTACCAATGAACTGTGTACTTGTTGGCAATCCCTCCTAGGCTAAAAAATAAACATCTAATAGAGTAGGAAGAAATCTCTGGAGGAGAGCACAACACATTGGCAATAGAAATTCCCTCTTTCCCACAAACAAAACCAGAAGTTTCTGAGAACAGATGTTTTCCATAGCTGCACATGAACCAAGTGAACCAAGACGCCTTTGGGGAAAGTGAATGTGAAAGCTCCACCCATATTTCCAAAACAAAACATCTGATTTAACTGAACTTTTACCTCTGTCACCTCCATCCCATAGACACAGCTTCTAACGTGACAGCTTCAAAAACTCACTGAGAGCAGAGTACCACCATAATGCTTCAGAAATGGAAACCATGGAAAAAGCAAATGCCACAGGCCCCCCAGAACCTGTGGCTCCCCATGTGAAGTCCTCAGGTGTATAGATCCACTGAACCTCTTTGATTTAAGTACACTGATTGATTGCTAATTTTACATCTGATTTTCCTGGGTTATTTATTCCAGTAGCAAGCATGCAACATGGATCTGTGCCTAGGCATAGTCCTGATTTGTTTGGGGGATAATTTCTTTTATTCCCATTTTCTTCTTTATACAGCATTTCACTACAGACCTTTTGTTTCTTCTAAACAGCGAAAACTCATGTTGCAGTTATCTAAGGGGGGAAAAAACAGGTTATTTCAGGGCTGATTCTGGATAACATAAGACTATATATTCAATTGTTTAAGTGCTCAGAATCTGCCGGCAGTACAACTCAAATGCAAAGGAATACCAGAAAAACAGAAAAAAAGGAGTGACAAATGTTGTGTCCAGTAGCTTTTGCAGTTCTCGGAGAGCTTCCAAGAGTCCACATGGCTCTGTGAGCATTTAGAGCATTCCTGGCATTCACGGTATCTCAGACTGCTCTTCATCTCACCCAATTTGCTGTCTGCAACTTGGTAGAAAGGGTCAAGGAAGCCCTAACTAAGTTGTCTCTAGATAATACATTCTCAGAAACATCAGTCAGAAGAGTTCACACATTTACGATCATTGTTTTGAACCATTTCATGCAAAAAAATAAATCTTTTTTAGCCAGACTGACCTTAGAATCATAGAATAGTTTGGGTTGCAAGGGACCTCAGAAGGTCATCTAGTGCAATGAGCAGAGACTTCTGCTACTGGCTCATGTGACTCAGAGCCCCATCCAACCTGATCATGAACGTTTCCAGGGATGGAGCATCTATCATCTCTCTGGGCAACTTGTCACACTTTCATTGTAAACTGTTTCTTCCTTATATCTAGTCTGAATTTTCCTTTCATTTAGTTTAAAACCATTTTTCCTTGTCCCTGTTAGCTACAGGCCCTACTAAATTATTTGCCCCTATCTTTCTTATAAGCCCCCTTTCAGTACTGAAAAACCTCAATAAGGACTCCCCAGAGTCTTCTCTTGTTCAGGTTGAACAATCTAAATCTTCTCAGCCTGTCTTTATAGAAAAGAAATCTTTCAGCAGATATCTCATATTAATAACTTCATCACTAACAGGAATCTGCAAAATTATTGTGTTCTCTTCCATCAATTTGTCCATCCAGTTCCCAGAATCCATGCCTACTTTTCTGTGGATGTTTTACCACAACAAAGACCAGCAAAACAGTGAAATTAGGTCCAAAGCCTGGGAGTGCAGCACGTAAAAGACAATGGCATCTGATTTACTGATGTAGCCTTAAAAATGCTTTGCACTGCTACCTTGGCAGATAAAACAGGAACACAACCCAAGATCTCCAGCAGAGCTGTAGGAATAATTGATTTTTCTGTTCAGTAGCCAGACTGGAAAAGAAAATAGTTTTAAATTACCCAAAATGTTTTTTGTTGTTGTTTTTCTCATTAAAATGAAACAGGGGATGAGGATATGCTACTTCTCCTTCATCCAACAGCCTGGCTGTAAAATTTTTCAGCCAACACATAGGTAACCTGGATTGAACCCCTCAGTTCCTCTTCCCCTCTAAAAATAAAAAAATTACAAAACAGGACTCTTATCATCACCTTACAATGTATTTGGAAGGAGGTTGCTCTCATTCTCTCAGCTCTTGTTTCCATGGGTTATTTCACCACCCATTAGAAGAGAAAACCAGGTGTCCTCCCACCAACACGAGAGATGTGTCCACATACCAGATGATTGAATGACTCTTGGCACTCAAGTGCTTTGCATCAAGAGAAGTATAACAGATACAAGAGCTGTCTGCTGCAAATGACCACATACACAATTGTTCAGATGTCCCTCTGAGAGTGGAGGAATAGCTTCAAATCTAATACTGAACTTCTGTTTCCCAGATGAAAATGTGGTCTCTTGTCTGGAGCTGAGGCCAGCAATGGATGCCTATAGAAACTTGTGAGAACAGGGAAAGCAGATACATTTCTCTCTCTAGAATAATCTCTAAGACTCCAGCAATTGCCAAACACATTTTATTGCTTATTTAATAGTCTTTAATGGAAACTTCTCCCAGTGTTTTAACTATTTCAGAATACCTTAACCATTTGTGAATTTGCTCTTAACCAAATCCAATCTTGATCTTTCAGTCTAGCCAGGCCAGGGATGGGGGGAAACAAAATCCATGCTCCCCTCTAAGAAAGAAAAATAAAATCAACACATTTTAAAATTTTACCAAGATTCTGATTAGTTCCAGGTGATCAACAGCACCATTTTTCAAGTTTGGAAAGTTGAGCTAACATCACAGAGTGAAAATTGTTGGTTTGGTCAAGAGCAACAAGGCTGGTGAAGGGGCTGGAGAACAGGCCTTATGAGCAACGGCTGAGAGAGCTGGAGTTGTTTAGACTGGAGAAGAGGAGGCTGAGGGGAGACCTCATTGCTCTCTACAGCTACCTGAAAGGAGGTTGTAGAGAGGAGGGAGCTGGCCTCTTCTCCCAAGTGACAGGACACAGGACAAGAGGGAATGGCCTCAAGCTCCACCAGGGGAGATTTAGGCTAGAGATTAGGAGGAAGATTTTCACTGAAAGGATCATTAGGCATTGGAATATGCTGCCCAGGGAGGTGGTTGATTTGCCTCCCCTAGAGGTGCTTAAGGCACATATATACAAGGTCTTTAGGGACATGGTTTAGTGTTTGATAGGAATGGTTGGACTCGATGATCCGATGGGTCTCTTCCAACCTGGTGATTCTATGATTCTATGATTCTATGGTCCAGAAGGGAACTCTGTTTACACAGAGTCCCTGGCATGTGTGCAAGTATCAGCTTCCCAGGAACAATTACACAGGCTGGTATCAACACAGAGCAAGTACATTTTATAGACAGCCAAACTGGTAAAAAGCAGCATGCAGGTACCATTAAAAGGTAACGGCTTTTTCCTGATGAAGTCAGATAGACAGGCAGTTGAAGAGACTGTTTTTTGTTGGAAGTTAGTCATAATTAACTGTAAATAGTAAAATATTACTAAAAACTATAGAATAAAAATTATCTGGTTTTAATTGGAAATGCAAGAGATATAAATTCTTCTTTATAATATATTTATTTAGAAAGATAATTATTTAATGAATAGTAATGCTTTACAAAACGCTTGAATATGTTCATTCTGGTATTTTGTCAAAATTAATTGAGTTAGAAATCCCTAGTTTCCTTTAATAAACAAGGTCATAAAATGCCTCAAAAATCTCTTAGGAAATTCATTGAAAATTATTCAGTATGGTATGAAAGAGTAAATCTCTGCTATGCTTATGGATACTTCCCAAATAAATGTACATTTTAATTAATCACATTAATTTTACAGGATTGCTTTCTTGTTTAACCTCTAAAGAAAGTAGATTTCTGGAATGGAAATTGAATTTTGAGTTTCAGAGTACGTTTTTTTTTGCAATAATACACATGGAAAGACACAAAACATTTCTTCCTGCATCAGAAGCTTGATTTGTTTTTCTCATATATATTTTCACAGCAGTGACAGTGTTGATAGCATAGTATTTGTCTGCTATATATAATGCTTTGCAGGACATGAAATGATCATTCATTTTATTATAGGTCTACTGAGGGAGCTACATTTGAGTTTGAAGTTAATATGACAATCAGATGAACAGTATTTTCAGCTTCTTATAACTTTGGAATAATAGTTCTTTCCAGCTGGCATTTATATCTCTAGTCCAAGACCGTAAGCTCCAAACAGCCAAAAAATACCCACTTTTGTCATTGTGTTATATCCAGCAGTGAAAAAAAAACCTAATATGGATTCCTTATTTTTGCTTATAAATGGCTTTATTTCCTTTAAAATCTGACTTTAAGGATAAGATTTATTAGTCCTTTAACATTAATCACTTTTGCTATCTGAAAATATCCACCGTCCTCTAGGTTGTTGTTATCTTATAGAGCCACATTCAGCTCCAAGCCGAAAATATTGTCTCCAACATGGCCAATCACTAAATCACAGTCATCATCTGATTATCTGTGTGGCTTCCTCAAGCTCAAAGACATTCCAAAGGATACTGACTAAAGGCATATCAACTTTTAGAATGTAGCATATGAGGTTATAGGATTTCTATATGCATGTTGTTGTAACTTGCAGATCAAGTTTATATTTTTTATCATATTGTGACCTTGTTTGATTTCTTGCAACAACTACTCTAACTTGGACATCATATTTTATGTCAATCTTTATCAGCACTCAAGAGTTCAAGACTAATTAAAACATCCCAAATGAAAACCGGTTATTTAGTTCTGTGATTTCTCCTAATTTTTCACTACTTGTCAGACTGATTAGTCTCAGCGCACTCATTAGTGCTCATTTCAACTTCATAAGCAAATAATCCAGGCTTTTTTGTCAATTAAATAATTACTTGTAATTCACATTTTCACACAAACAGAAGGTAGATTGAATGGTATGGTATAAACGTTAAAAGAAAATTTTCACAAGTAGGAAAGTGCAAGAGCCTTACACCATGCTGGGCAGTATGTGCACACGTGTCTCTGTCACAAAGTATTTGTGTGTCTGAAAAACATAGAATCATAGAATCACCAGGTTGGAAGAGACCCACTGGATCATCAAGTCCAACCATTCCTATCAAACACTAAACCATGTCCCTCAG
>WAAB01010270.1:127213-138066 GCA_013389865.1 Piaya cayana
GCCATTTCTGATACAGGCGGCCAAGATCAGACACCTGGACTAAAACTAAAGGTATAGATTTTCCTTGGATATAATCCACTATTTTCACAAAAATCCATGCAAAAATCCCATTACACAACACAGTTAAGTTAGCCAGACTTTAAAATCTAAAAAAAAAATGGTATTTTGTGCTTACTGTAGTATTTTGCCTATATTACTGGCTGCATACAAAAAAAAAAATCTTACTTCACTGTAGGGATTTAAATTGTCAAAAGAATTCCATATATCTTCGTAAAGATAGCATAAATCATTGCAAAAATAATTTTATATCCAACAGAACAAACCTATTCTCCAGGCTGTCTTTTTCCCGGCCGAGGTTCAAAACGATCAACTGCCTGAAGAAAATCATAATACACAATATGCTAAGAAACCAAGTTTCATTTAGAAGAAGTGTAAGTTGATTGTATATATTTACTTGTAAATAAAAAAAAGCACTAACAAAAAAAATGAAAATGCTTTGCATTTGTTTTATCCTTCTAAATACACTGGAAGCTTATGACAAATATCGATAATAAACTAACATCTCCAGGTGTAATGAAAGGGAAACTTGTTCAAGGCTGCAGGAAAGTGGCAGCACCATGTATCAGGAAAAAGCATCTAATAGCACAGGTAACAAAACCAACACGGCCTGTCATCTGTAATTAGGTGCTATGAATCATAGCGTGTGTTTTGCTTTGAACCAAAGTGTATATACTGATTTTTTTTGTTGAACAGCAACAAAAAAATTACAGGGCATGGTTGAGTGTCATGACTGGTGAAGTTTATGCTCTACCAGGCAATAACATTGCTTCTAGGGAACCACATGGACTTTTCTACTGCTGGACATGGGGTTTGTGCTTTTGTCAGACAGCAATAACCTAAGCACTGTCTGGTCTGGTGGGTGGAAAGAAGTCCCAGAGGCAGAGAGCACGATGCAGCAGCCTTGGTGCATCCCAGCCTCTGCTGGCAGAACCAGCTCCTATGGAGCTACACAAAGCTCTGCCTTGACCTAGTAGCAAATTCACAGGCAAGGACGGAGCTGGATCTATTCCAGGAAAACAGCTTTCAGTGTAATTAGATTACTTTTTAAACTTTAGCAATCTCTTTGGGCTGTCCAGACACCTCAGGATTATTTAGTAATCCCTTGGCATTTTTCCGCTTCTGTAACTTCAATATCACGTGGCCATGAGTCAGAAGGATGGGAAAACTCAGCAAGAGCTAAACCTACACCCAGGCAGCCTGCAGAAGGCATCCTGTGCACGTCCACAACAAGACTGAGTGTGCAAAGAGCAACACCCTAAGCTCCAGCATTGAATATTGAACTCTCAGTGGTGCAAATGATATATATCAGAAACCTAATGGAGAAACTTTGTGTACACATCTAGGCTGACTAACAGACATGAGCTGTAGAAACAAACCTGGGTGCACTTGCAGAGAGGTACAGAGGAGCCAGCACAGGCTTCCAGTCCCAGTCCTTGTGCTGCAGCTAAAACATCTTGAGGTCCATCGGCACATAGCAGCTCCAAGGCTACTCCTAACCAGCCACACATCCCTGCAGCCTAGAAATTCTCCCTCCTCTGCCTTGTTCATCTGCACAAGGGGTGGGAGCATAACCCTGGGGGAAAGAAAGCCACTTCTGGAACTACTAAAGTAAAAAAATATCACTCCTATAGCTTGTGAGGGAACCCACATTTTCAATATGGAATTTACCTTTTTGCTTGGTTTTCTTAACATGGAAATTATTTGATAGTAGGTTTGTCCTGCTATTATGGTGCCTACATTGTAACAGTAAAAACGGAAACTAATTTTGGGACAGCTCAAGAAAGCAGAAGCACATTTTTGTGAAGAAATCAGATGCTTTCCCTCTGGTGCATTACTTGGCAGAGACCAACAACTCATGGATAACAGATGGTCAGCAATTCCATAATAATCTGGCAGGCCTGACACGTTACCTACTGGATCTGTGGCAAAAAAAGATAAAAATGGCATTGCAAAATGGATAGAGAGGTGTGAACATTCAAATACATTTGCAGAGCAGCTAATTAGATCTTAAATTATCAATACACCTAAAAGCAAACCCTTTTTGGACCCTAGGCATTCAGACAAATATTTACAAGCAAATAGTATGATTTAAGAATGTACCAGAAACTATTCAGATCTCAGAGTTTCAACAACAGTGGGGAAGCAAGAACAAAAGCAGCACAAATAATATCCATCCAAAACTCATTACAAAGCCAGAATAAAGGCAGGCATTCCTAATAATCCAGCATGTTTTATAAAATAATGCCTACAGCTTCATGGTCATTTAAGTAAAGCAATCAGAAATAATCACCCTAGACAGAAATGCATAAATATATTTTCTTGCTTTAGCAGCTTAATTTTCCTCATAAACCTAAAGAATAGCAAAGCTTACTAGACAAGAGGCAAGTCACCCTGCGCACCAACCACTATGGGCCAAGGCAGTTCAACAGAGCAGCTGGGCTCACTGTCTCCCTGGATTCATTTCTGACCACGCACTGTGACTGCTGCATCACTTACACAAGGGATTTTTTTTTCTTCCCCAACCTGAGACTTTCGCACACATTCTGCATGGTGTCACACTTCCTATCTTGAGTCCTTTGGTAATCCTAGACTTTGAGTTTTTCATTCTTTTGCTGTGCAGTACAGTGTGGAGAGGTTGCTTACTTTATTATTTCAGACCATTACAGCCAGGGGAGGCAGGACCTTCAGGTATTACATCTTCAGAATGCAGCTCCAGCCTCACCCACGCTTTGTGCCCAGGCACGCTTAGACTTTTTAGCTGAGTAGTAGTTAACAAGACATTTCAAGACAAACCTGCTGTAAATCAATATCTTTTGCCTAATTTGGCTTCCTGGGCTGCTG
The DNA here is from genome assembly GCA_013389865.1 of Piaya cayana. Classification (NCBI taxonomy): domain Eukaryota; kingdom Metazoa; phylum Chordata; class Aves; order Cuculiformes; family Coccyzidae; genus Piaya; species Piaya cayana. The sequence continues at coordinate 130,115 of WAAB01010270.1, forward strand.
CAGACTGCCAAAATCACTTTGCAGATTTTCCCAGCAGCTGTGTGCTGTGTCAGACTCTTTGCTTTAGCTCCCTGGCTCCCAATGGGGCATCACTGCAGTGGAGGGGATGGGGTGCTAGCAAGCCCTGCTTGGGGAGATACCGAGGCACTTCCCATGCATCCACAGCCCTGGTAAGACAGTACTTCATCTACTCTACTCCCCTGCAGAGGGACATTGCTGAAGAACCTTAGCATGAACATTTTATGTTGCATAAATTCATGCTCATTAATACTGATGCAACCGTTCAGCACTTGTAACGCACAGTGTGGGATGGGGTTACAGACTCCAACATCTCAGTCAGGAGGAGAGGACTTAGGCCTTTCACTGAACCTTAGGAATCACAGGATTCATGTCAGGAGCAAGTAAAAGAGATCTTGGAAACAGAAATTATTGGCAGACATGAATTAAATGCCCGTTTGATACAGTTGGAGAGTCTGAAACCACTCTCCACAAAGAGGTGCTTAAATCACAGTCCTGCACGCCAGCAGGCAGGCTCTCCTTTAGTGGAGTGAGCTGCTTTTTCTGCTAGGTAGTATAACAGGCTAATGGTGAGAGCAGTTGCCAGGGAAAAGGGACCATAAAATAAAGCTGAGGAGGCTTTGAAGCAGAAATGCAATATTTATGAGGCCGAAGAGACCAGAAGAAGGGAGCCTGGCTTCCCAGCTTGGTTGCACGGGCCTCGGGGTTGAGAACGGCCGCTAGAGTGTTCCCTTTGAGATGGGCTGGGAGGCTGATACTCACCTCAGCTGGTATCCGAGGACAATACTTAAACTAGACTTTAACAGATGTATACTCATGTAGAAATTAAACCCTGCTTAGAATAAAGCTTTGAGCAGTTCTCAAAGCTGCAAGGTTGCAGCAAATTCACTGGAACCACAGGGAATTACAGAAATGCAAACTTCTACAAATCCTTGAAGTAGGTGAAATATTTGCTCAACAATATAGCAAGAGCTCTGGGCACAACAAGCAGCTATATATTAAACCCTCAGAAAGTGAGAAATCACACAACCCCTCAAAGTCTCCTGCCCCACTGGGTGCAGGGAGAGAGTAACACAGCTGAAGTGAAGGCTTGATCTGCAAAACAATAATCCTGCCCTGCACAGCTGGCTTTAGTTCTCACCCTGTACACTCCTCTCTTCCAGCTGTTGACTTCTCACTCCCACTACCAAAGTATCTTTTTGTAGTATTTTGGTGTCTGAGGTCTCTTCTGTTGGCCCTAACCTTTCCTTCACCAGAAAATCATTGTTTGCTTTAAGCTGTACAAGAACAAAACAAGGCTAAACTGAAACTCAGGGAAGGTTTCTCTACCTCAGAGAATTGATGAAATATTTGGAAGACAAAAATCTCAGTTCTACTCAGTTTCAGTACCTTAAGGGTTAGTCTCCTCACTGCGTGTCCAGGACTTGGAAATCGTGTAAAAATCCCAATTCCTACTTTCAGCCTCTGTCTAAACCCTAAAAACAATTGGCACTCTCCATTTTCATTTCTTTGCCCAAGGCTCCTAAAAACATCATATGGGGATTTGGGAGCCCCATTTAAAACAAATTGTTTTAATTAAAATAGTAATTTTCAGCCCCAAGAGATGTAAACTATTAAAGAGTTGCCAGGAGGGAGATAAACTAATGGAGAGCAATGAGCAATTATAGCCAATCTGCTGCAGGTTCTCTGAGAAAAAAAACACTGGAAAACCAGAGCAGCCACTTGCCAACTGACTATTTATCACTATAGACAGCATTTAACGGTATACAGGTTTTTCCTTCTATAAAGGCTCAGTAAGTGCACTTCATTTTCTCATGTGTCATCAAGTCATTTTGATATAAGAGGAGAGATCAGCAAAGGGAAATGGAAGAAACAAATCTCGTCTCTGTTAAATAGCTCTTCAGCACCTGAAACAAGGGGTGTGCAGAGAACAGGGAAGGCAGATGAAAATGGTTTTCCTCATGAAAGGAACCCTCTGTCTCAGACAATCCTGGTCTTTTTCTCCCAGGCACGCAGTATTTCAGGAACATTCATTTGGGATGTACTAGGTTTCAAGAATATTTAGAAATGCCAAACAAGTTCATCATTCTATTTTCCCACACAAAATCAAATCATAGAATCATAGAATCACCAGGTTGGAAGAGACCCATCGGATCATCGAGTCCAACCGTTCCTATCAAACACTAAACCATGCCCCTCAGGACCTCGTCTACCTGTGCCTTAAACACCTCCAGGGAAGGTGAATCAACCACCTCCCTGGGCAGCCTATTCCAATGCCTAATGACCCTTTCCATGAAAAAACGTGAGTGTTATCCAACCCACAACTAAATGCTCAGGAGCTGCCCTGGAAAGGTAGAAAGGAGTAAAAGAAAAGGGCATTTTGTGGTTAAATATCTTTCATTTTTCCCCCCCAGATTGCAACGTGCAAGTAAACCACCAAGAACAATAACAACTTTTACAAGTTACCTGGAGCCACCTGCCTTTCCTCCTAAATTAACTTTCACAATTTTCATAGAATCATAGAATCATAGAATCACCAGGTTGGAAGAAACCCATAGGATCATCGAGTCCAACCATTCCTATCAAACACTAAACCATGTCCCTAAGGACCTCGTCTATCCGTGCCTTAAACACTTCCAGGGAAGAAAAATCAACCACCTCCCTGGGCAGCCTATTCCAATGCCTAATGACCCTTTCCATGAAAAACTTCCTCCTAATCTCTAGCCTAAATCTCCCCTGGACTACATCATTTCTGGACTACGCAAAGGTTGATTGGAAGGAGAAATGAAGAAGACAAGACTGGCTAAGCCATTCAAAATGTCCACTTTCTGATCAATATGCTTTTCAGGACTGAATGTATGCCATAAATATAGCTTGAAGGAATTATATTTCTGTTTAATCTTACAAAATTCTTCCTATTTCAAAGAAATGTGGGCTTGGTTTTATAGGTTCAAGTGTACTGCTGTTCACAAACACAATAGCCTAAAAAGAATGCCATCAGCTGGCAATCAAGTGCACAAAACCTGACATCTAAATATAAAATCATTCATATTTTTCTAGCCTGATTTGGAAATTTATCTGCTGAAGTTTGTTTCAGTTTGTGGCAGCAGTTCTACACCTTCTTTGGAAATGTGAGCAGGCAAGATTAGAGTGTCCCTGAACATATACACATATCTACATGTGTACTTTCACATAGATACATGTCTGTATATAGAGACACACACAATGAACATCTCCAAAATTTCATAGACTTACCATATTCAACTAATTTCAAGAAATGCATCTTACTTGAGAAGCCAGGAAATTTATTTTTCACTTTTCAGTGGCATCATCTCTACTGACATAATCCAGGACAACCTGGAAAGAAAAGAAAAATTTAAAAATAAATTGAAAGTAATTTTTTATATGTAGGTTAGTACTGTAGAAAACAACTCAGTTTAACACTGAAAAATAAAGCATGGTAGCAAGCTTCCTAAAAAAACAAAACCACACATAACTTTAAAAATAAAAACTTCGTCTTTTTTCTGTAAATAACATTCAGTTATTCCTTGTTTTTCTATTCAGGAACTGCAGAGCATCTGCCTCTGCCACCCACAGACACAACAGAGAAACACATTACTCCAAGGAATAGCTATTCATGTCAGCACAGTGACCTAGTAGAGACAACATCAAGATGAAAAGTATTATTCTTTTTTATAATTCCCTTCCCATTTGATTTAAACCTCATTAAATCAAGAGGAATGTTAACCATACATTTAAATGTGTGGCATGAGGCTCTATTTTTAAGAAATGCAAGCATTGTTTATTAATAACAGTGTCATCCGATTCTCTTAGGTAATAAACACCAGCAGATGATACTGTAATTCACCTGTAGCAATACTGTAATAATTAAATAATATGAAGTAGGAGTACTAGGGATGTAATTACTGGAGAAATCAAGACTCTTAAAAGAATTCCATTGAAGGATGTTTAAATAGACATTCCACAAGGGCAAATAGATAAATTAAGCCTTCTCTTAGCAATCTCTGTGACAACAGGAGAATACTAAATAGAGAACTTAAGGGACATGTTGTAGCAAAATATTTTGCCTTGCTTTTAATTTAAATGTAGTTATATAGATGAAGTACCTGGAGGCATCAACTATGGCCAATCAAAGCTTACGGAATGCACGGGTCTTATAAGTACACTGAAATCACCACTGCCCAGAATTGCTCAAGTCATTTGAGGATGATTTTTTTCTTTGGTGTAGACATGTACAATGTCTTTTTTTATTTTCAAAAAAATACAATTTCTCTTTGGCAAAAAAAAATCTTTTGAAGCAGTCCAAACAGACTTTGAAGTTAAAATAGAGAAGTCATTTTGTATTCATACACCCGTTTTACCTTCCTAAAAAAGAAGACATGTAGCTTAATAAAAAATTTAGGTAACTGAACAGGTGGACTCATCTCACGACATCTGAAGCATTCAAGCAAACAAAACGTTATTAATATGGAAGAGAGAGAGAGAGTGTGTGTGTGTATATATATATATGGGTGTAAATGCAACACACTCTGAACTAAAATATTGGGGGGGGTGGAATTCAAACTAGACATTTCAGATTAAGAGCTACAAACTGTAAGTCTGAACACTGTAATGTATATAGTAAAGTGTATGAAGCATAATAAATTGGTAAATACTTCTTTTGAGGAGTTGTCCTCACTTGACAACCAAACTTAGATTTATTAAAGCTAGACACGTCTTTCTTTCCTAAGTCACAGAGGTTATTCAAAACTCATGGAAGTTGTAGATGCCGTACAATGTGCTAGTGGCAGGAATTTAACCTGCTCTTTTCTCCTTCCACTCCTCTAAATGTATTTCTCTCCTTTACAATATTTCCTAAAAGTATCCTATGTCAGAGATTTTCCTATATACCTCTTTCCAGAGCTTCAGAAAAATTAGACTGGCTGATCTTACTTGAAAACAAAAAGCTTTGAGAGAGTTCTCTGTGGAATGATTAAAAAACACAGATTCAAGAAAACAATTGGCAAATGCAGGCTTCTACTTCCATAAAATACATTTTGTTAAATGCAGATGTTCACTAATGGAAAGTGTTTTACTGCTGCAAATACGAGAGTGCTTGAAAGACAATACGAAGGCAATAACCAAACATTAAAAGCAGCAGCACACGCATGTATGAGGGCAAGGTAAATAAAAGGCATGTTTTGCCATTTTTGTATGCCTTGTTGAAGAGCTGCATCATTTCTGTTTATCCTTCTGCTGTACAAGGAATTAATATTTGTATTCAAATTTTACTTGGCACTGGCAATGTCTTTTCTGTTCCACACTTCTCCATTCTCTTCTATACACAAATCCCATCAAGATCAGCTTAAACTTTTACCTGAGCTGCCCAGTGGAAGAAATAGTGAATTTTATTTTTTTTAAAGAGTTCCTCACTACTTTAATCCCTTTTTATGTATATGTTTAGGAAGAGGGAGATAGCTTTCTTGATAAAAAGAGGGGGAAAGGGATGCAAATAAATTACGTAATAAGAATGCTCATAAATCTGCATTTACATTGTAAGTAAAAGTAAACTCACCAAAGATGATTTACTGCCTCTTATAATGAATGTGACGATTAGGTCCTTAAATTTTATTAGCATTGTGAACGAACATATTTTATGTTCAAACATTTAAATGCTTGTAGAAAGCAAATGCAAAAATCTGTAAATATTAAACATTCCATTACTTCGAGTTATGTAAAAATTCACTGTGTAATAATTTCCCCTGCAAAAGTATATATTGCCAGAATCTCAACTTTTTTGCTTCATCATTGAATCCAATGAATTTGATGGTTTTATTTGGAATCTAAATGAGGAAATGTAAACTTTTCCCACAGAAACTAATAGGACAGCAGTTGACATTTGGAGTGCTGGGGATTAATAACAAATCACTTCAACAGGGGAGAAGAAGATAAAAGTACCTATTCCAACAACAGATTTCTCAAAGATGTTTCTCAAAGACAGTTCTTGTCTATTTTCATGCTAACCATGTGGCTCTGAAGCAGTCACAGACTTTTGCAACAAACCCATAATTTCCGTATTGCCCGTGTAGCAAAATCCAGAATCCAGGGTTAGTACAGACTTGTTCTGCAAGGCGGGGAAGGAAGATTCAGGAAAACAAAAGGTGACCAATGCCTTCCTCAAAATGAGAATGAAGGGCAGCTTAGACTTGCTGATGGCATGCAGCAGTGCTCTGGAGAGAAGAAGTAAAGATGTCTTACACGAAGTCACTGTGATCACGGTTTTGGTCTTTCCTAATGGATGCCAGGCTGGTGATGGAAGATGAAGATAAACCACAATGCAAGCTGCTTCAGTGAGAGCATTAAAAATAACATGAACAAAAATAGTCATAAGGGTACTGAAGTAAAAAAGATGCAAGGTCAGTCTGCAAAATAAGCAGGAAGCTCTACAACTGCACTCGTTTAACACCTCCTATGCACAGTGACCACAATTATCAGGACACAGAAAGGACTTTCTTCTTCCAGATATAGAATTGTAGTGATTTTGAACAGCCTGAGCTTAGCTCAATCCAAAAATAATGTTGATGACAATAGTACTTCAGCTTTTCAAACTACATTGATCTGTGGGGTTACACTTGATGGGAGAGTATTCTTGTTGATTTTTATGTTCTTTGAATTGATCATTATCTGCCTACTTACCTTAAACAGCCAGCTGCAACGCTACTTTAATTTTCAGAGCTTCAATAAAGAAAATGTTTCCACTTTGTCACTTCTAGTTCTATAGTTGATAGCACTATTTTGAAGGTGGTTATTTCTCGCTAAAATCAAATCAAACACATACCTTAATGGTAAACCGACATTTTTCAAGAGACCCTCTAATTCTGAAAGGGCAAAATTCAGTAAGAAAAATTACATATGATCTAACCTTATTGCAAAGAGACATATGCCAAAGCATGATACAAGTACAAGGCTTGTGACTGGGGTTTTCTGCATCCTTCCCCATGGAGTTAGTAATAAACCCTGTCAGTTAGGCAATAGGCAGGCAGATTTCCATACCCAGAACTACTGAAAGCTCCTTTCACTTCCACATTCCCAAAGTTTCATTTTACATTGTGAAAACCAACAATTACATTTACCTAATTCTGTTCTTCATAGTCCTCTAACTGACTTTTAGCCATGGACTCAAGAGTAAAACATTTTTTTATTATCCAAGCTTAACTCAATGCTGAGCTAAAATGAAGGAGTAAAGCATTAGCAAGCGTGGAAAATAAGAAAAATACTTAGTTTGAGTTTTATGCTTAACTTTGCCACAGATGAAGAAACACTTACTTCTGCAAAGCTTTTCTGGCTTACTATTTAACCGATAAATTAGTTGTAGAAAATATCAATTTGAGGAATAGATACAGTAATCATTTATCTGTGGGCTCCCTACCAATATTCAAGTAAAATGAATACCAAAAGCAAAAATTTCAGCGATATATTTTCATCCATATGGTGAATGGATGAAGAAAACAGAAAATCTATATAAGTTTCTCTCTCTGGCTTATCCTTCTTTCCCCTTTACTGCAGGGTCCTGCAGGAAGGGCATTTTCTAGACTGCAAAGCAATCAAGTATTTCTCTGTGCTAAGAAGCAACAGAAGGTCACTCACTTTCTCCTTTGCAAAAAGGTTTTCCCATCAGAGAAAAGAGATTAACTATTACATAATATATCTGCTAAGGTGAATTTCAAACTTCGTCGCATGCAACTGTTAAAGACTCTTACCATCACATCTATACTTCCCTGGAAACTCTGAGACTTTCTTAAATATTTCCCCACTACAATGAATTTGTCTAAAACCTTTTTGGCTAGGAGGGACTTGCTTCCTGCAGGATGGTAAAACCAGATTGGTTTTATCTAGCCAGAACCTGCCTCATCAGCCTGATCTTTATTCAAAAA
>WAAB01010271.1:0-66460 GCA_013389865.1 Piaya cayana
ATGAATGAAAACCTTTTTTTTCCTTTGTTTGCTATTAAATTTCATTTATTCTACCCTTTTATGCTTTTTTAATATCTTATGTACCACAGAACACCAGCAGACACCTAGTCTGCTACAGGGAAAGTTTTATCTAACTTCTAAGTAAGTTTCTAAGATGGTTTTGGGGAACCTGAGTATCAACAAAGGTTAGTGACTGAGGGAATGGACACAACTCTGCCTGTGTTATCTTAACAGTTCAATCAATCACTTTAACCGATTTCATGGAAGATAAATGTATCTTGCTAATATGAAATGATCTTTCTCCATATAGGGTTATAAAGAGCCGAAGGGCACATTACTTAACCAAGCTCTTTCTGACCTCTGCCCTGAGCCTTGTTCATTAGGATACTTTTGGATCTGGTTCATCTCCAGTGTTTTCTGGCTGGTCATCTCATTTTCTGTTAGTACAGCAAAGCTCAGCTAGGCTTATTCTTCCTACAACTTTTCTTTTTTTAACTCGTGCCTCGCTAAGCTTCAACAGGTATGTTACGTATTGGGGGGTGGCTAAATGAGCTAAGTGTAAATTATAGTTCGATACAGGCAGACATGGGGCTGGAACAATAGTTGGTAAATTATTTATACCGAACAGAGTGGTGTTATGTGGAAAAATTGTGTGAGCTGTCTCATCTGTAAAACTGGAAACCAGTCTCATGGGACAAATTCCTGTCTGGTCAGTTTTAGTTCCAATCGTGTGCGAAGGGAAAGTTTAAGAAAGGTATTTCAGAAAAACTGAAAGGAGTAAAATCTTCCTTGTTGTTGTGTCCTCCTTCCTGGCTGAGAGCAGTAATGACAAGCAGTGCAAGGTCTCCTCAACACAGCTCCCAGTACCCTGGTGTTCAAAGACCCTCTATGCTGGTGTCTGTGAAGGGCACAGCAGTACCAGAATAACACTGGGAATTAACCTGAGGAATAAGACAATGATCCTGTATTCATTAACTGCAAGTCAGTACTTTACAACAGTAGTTTAGGACCTGGTGCCAGGTTTATTTTTGAAAAGCAGTGTAGACTGTTATTATTGATACCAGCCCAAATCTTTGAGTGTTGGGTTTGCTGCTCTAGATGTGGAGAGGTTGTATTTAGATCAGTGTTGGGGCTTAAATATTTTTTTTTAGCATATGTCTACAGAACCAGGTTTCCCAAAGTAAGAGTTTACTTCTCCAGATCCATACTGGCTGCAGAGCAGTGTTTGTTGTCCTGCCACGTACGGTGATTGTCAAGGTTGTGTCCACTTGGAAGCCTTTAAAGTGCTGCCACTGCACTGACCTTCATGGTTCGCTGCAGCAGCTCCCAAGTCCAGCTTCAGCTGGTGGAGTCGAATGGTCCCAGGCTGTTTGACACAAGGGCACAAAAGGCAAATGAGCGAGTGCTCTGCTCTTTCTGGGTGTTCACAGGGAGTTTAACAAGGTCCTTTACAAATGTTTCTTAAAGGAAATGAATTGCTTTCTCAGTAATTAATACCTGATTGAAATGTAGGCAAGGCTGTCATTTTTTTCTAGTGAGGAGTAATCCTCAGTGGAATCAGAAGGGGATCCATGTTCAGGCTTGTGTTGCCTAACAGAGATTTGAATGATCTGGAAGACAACAATTAAGTGTCTGTGTGGAAATTCACAGGATTATGGTATCAGGAACAAAAGGTGACGGGAGTTGCGGAAGGTTCTCACAGTACTTGATTGCAGGCAAGAGATAATTGATACCAGGAGATACAAAATAGCATGAGCAGCCAGAAACAACTGACTCTCCATACAGCAGTGAGTTTGTGGGAGCCTGTGCCGTTGGGGAAAGAGATCTTTTAAGTAATGTGGGTAAAATTCTATAAACTGTGAACAAAAATCAAGCATTTCTAATTGAGAGCATGCAGTCAGATGCTGCTTTTTGGTAACGCAAGCTCCTCTAAGGGTAAGAGGTGACGTCTGATTGCATATCTGGGATGATACTTTTGGGTATATATTGATGACTGCCCCAATGGCAAAACTGTTGTTCTGTCCTTCTGTCTGTCCTTTGCAAGAATACCATATTTCAGAGTTTATGCTCCCACTCTTCCTTTAGAAACGGGTAGAGTTGCATTGTGACACAGAGCTGTGTGCTGCTGCAGACAGGGCTCATTTGCTCCATGCTGCGTGTTCTGGGTGTTTCTAACTCCTCATCACTAATAATGTTGCGTGCTCAGGAGGAGTTTTGCCCAGCTGGAGGCTTTCTGAGGCAGTGGAGGCCTGTCTTGTAGCTTTGTAGGCTTCAGTTTGCAAGTCAAGCGCTGGCTGACAGTCCCCATCTAACAGTTACCATTGTTCAGTTATTGAACTCCATCATAAGCTTTGCATGAATAGAATTTCTTGTGTGTCTTGTAGAATAACCTTTTATATCCTCAGTATCTGCAATAATTTTTTCCTTTGGAAAGTGATTCATGTCATCTTGCAGATCAAAAAGACATAAAGCATTATTCTGCCATTGCACAAGAGGCCTTATTCATTCATCGTTTATATTGTGGAGGCAATCCCGTATCCTCAGGGTCAGAATTGGTTTCATGGCAGCAGCCCTAATTACTGAATCTTTTTACAGAATATCTGAACTGGGAGCTGTTCTACTGCCGTAACTGGAGTGAAATGGCAGGCTGAAAATAATGCAGGATGAATGTTTCTTAACACGTTCATTCTTTCTGTTGTTGCTATTCTTAAATGGCAGGTTTTAGTCACCAACACGAAATCACAACAAAAGCCCATTCAAGCTCAGCTTGAGACCAGGTTCCCAGATCTGATAACAGGAATACTCTTCTCCAAAGTTTTGTCTTGACTAGGGTTACATGCTGGATCATGTTTGATGGATCCCTGTAAATGAAAGCTGCAGGCTGGGCTCTGTTGCCTTGGTCAAGCAGTGAAGCAAGGGGAACAATAGTTTCCACTCTGCGTCTGTTGTGCTGCCGGTACACTTCTCTTTTGTTTTTGTCTTGCATAACTGGAGTCGAATACTCCAGTGCCTTGAATAACCTTAGCATGGTTTTGCAGACGGTGATAATAAAACAAGTAGTAAATAATCACCAAGAAGACATTGGTTAATTATAGAAACATGGAATCCTTAAGGTTGGAAAAGAACTCTTAAGCTCATCCAGTTCAACCATCAGCCCAACACCACTGTGCCTACTGACTCATGTCACCAAGTGCCATGGATGCATGTTTTTTTGAACACCTCCAAATAAAGTGATTCCACTACTGCCCTGGGCAGCCCGTGCCAGTGTTTGAGCAGAAAATCTGGTTGGAAAAAGGATATCAGGCTTTTTATGTTGATTGTTTAGTTCCTTCGTTCCCTGACTCAGCAGTAAAAGGTGCTGACAACAGAGGCAGGAGGAAGCAATCTTGTGTTAGCTTCAAAGAGTTTGTGTTTGGTTTATGTTGCTGCTTGTGTGTGATGGTACCAGGGAAATACTGACAACCTGGAATGAGGTTAGAGAATGCAGCAAACGTGGCTGGAGGGCCTGTCTTCTGCCAAAGCAGGAAGGGATTATTAAAATGTGGCTGAGCAATGTTTTAATGCATAAACACCTAAAGTTGTTTGGGGAGTACAGCGTAGAGGCAGTGGGAAGGCCGTGGTTAATGGACATAGCTGGAAATACAAAGTTGGACTGAAAAATAGTCAGTTTAGGTTGGGAATCTCAGAGTTGTTTTCATTGAAGAACTCCTTGTTCTTACAGACACAAGCTTTGTTGTTTGAAGGTGACTTGAAGGGTCAGAGGAACTGACCTGGTCCCAGTGGCAGGGGTGTATGTGTAGGGAGGAATTACCCTTGGAGTGATACAGGAGACGGAGTCTAGTACTGTATATCTCTAAGTAAGAAGTAATTTAATCACAATGTAGTTATTTCCCAAATGAGGGATAAACCCAGACTATTCCTTGCCGGTAAAAAGACGGGTCTCATCTCGCTGTGTGTGATGCAAAGGGAGGAACAGGTTCGGGAAAGAAGGTCCCCTGCTTTTCCAGAACCCATTTTCTTCATCCAGTCTGCTGTCCTGAAGACCTCTGCTTTCTCCAAATAGTACATAGCTTCTGTGTCAGGAAATGCCAGAAAGCCTGTTTGTGGTTGATGGTGGCTCAGAGGAGGGAAAGCAGCAGACCTCTTACCCTGGATGTGTTAGAAGGCTCTCTTGGGGAGCCTGTGGATCGTTAGACTTTTGGGAGGCATAGATGCAGGTTTTCCTGTCGGAACAAAGGCCTTTAACTCCTGTAAGATGAAGACATTGTGGAGCCAACAGTGCTTTTATTTTTTTAACCGTGGCTCTGATTCAGCAGGGCATTTAGCACACCTGACAGAGAAGCACGAGAGCCAGTGGTGGAGGGTGTGGAGGCTTATTAACTGGGTTTATGCCTGATAGTATAAGCACCTCAGGGTTTGAAAACGGTTCTGTTTACGCCCTTTATCCCCTGGCACCTGACTCACTGCTGCAGCTGGGGCACACCTCATACCTCTGCTCATCACTCCGTAAGGCCCTCCCGTGCCAGCGGGGCTTTGGGGCAGTGCCAGTGGGCGCAGAGGGGAGCAGTGCGGGACAGGCACAGCAGCACACAGTGAAGCTGGCCCTGGTACAACGTGCAGCGTGGCCTCTGGGGTTTGATAGGCAGGCAGCAGCCTGTTAGAGACACCAGCAGGGTAGCTGGAGCAGTCCTGCATCTTGAGTGCCATCGTTCCAATGCTTTATGCTACCCAAAGAACAAATTGGGAAGGTTTCCCTACAGTGTGCAATTCTACCTAATTGCAGTGAGCATACATGGTACATTACTAATTCCATCCCTTACTCTTAAATCATTGCTTCTCAATTTCAAATTAAGGCTTTAAAATATGTAAAATGTGACTGTTCAGCGCTGCGCCCTGTCCTTAATTATAACAGCATCAACCTCTAAGGCACTTGGCTTCGGTGTGATATATTTGTAGGGATCATGAGCTAGGGCAGGGGGGATGCAGCACACACAGAGGGCAGCCCTCTCATCAGATGCAGGGCTGGCTTTTCTCACACTGCTACCTACTTACCTTTGAAAACTAAAGAAACCTGCCTTGCAGTATGACCTAGCTGTGCTCTGATGGTGTTCTACGAAACCAATTTCTGTTTGTATAGGAATAGAGAGTGCTCAGAATTTAATTGAAGTATTTGAATTTGATTTTTGAGGTGTTCAAGAAAGATGAAGCAGTGTCTAAAATTTAAGATCTTTGAATCTGGAATTTCCAGTCTTTGGTATGAAAAGTTAAGCAGCCTGTGGTTTTTTTCTGGTGCAATTCTGACCATGATGGTGGGAAATGCAGCTGGAAATGGCGATGCTAACCCTGTGCAAACTAGGAATTGAGTGTTTAACACTTAAGCTTTATACAGATGTTACTTTGGACCCTTGATGCCTACACCAGCAGATTTATTAAATAAAATATACTGCTATTTGTGGGCTGTGAAGAGAATGGAAAACAGTTATTCCTCCTTAAAATATTTTGCTGTGGTCTCAGAGACCTTGGTGAAAGGCTAATGGAAGCCAATGTGGCCTTTACTAAAGGCCGTGCATATTAGAGGCATTCATCTGCTTTGCTCCAGGCTCTTTGCAGCTTTTTATAATCCAGAGAGCTTGGAAATGCTAAAAGTGCTTTTCTCTGCTGCTCTTTGCCTTATCTTTAGAGTCTTGGACAATGAAAGTCAGAAATTCACTGCACCATCAAATGTTTTGCTCCGTTAGAGTTAAAGGTAATGTTTTGTTCAGTCTGGGGAGGCAAAAAGCAAGTCTGAAAGAAATTAATGAGTAGTTAAAATGGCAACGCACAGACTGCCTGTGTGTAAACACCAGCGAGCTCCTCAGCCCTGTGCTTATATGGGAGATCTGAGTGAAGGGAAAACATCAGCCTACTCGGATTCTGCAGAAGCCTGCGTGTCGGTGGTTATCTGGTGCCGTATGTTTGGTAGTAGGCAAGGCTGCGTGTTATATGGAAATTCTAACAACTCTCACTCTTTTTCTGTTGTAGGGACCTTCGTTACTGGTGTGAGAGGGGAATCGCACAGGCATACTGCAAATTACCTGTCTGTACGTGCTACTCCAATATCTGTCTGTTACTGACCCACCCAAAAAGAGTGAAGAAGGCCCAAGCAAAAGTCGTCATCTTGTCACCTCCGCCCAAGAACTGGCTGGATTTTAGCACAGCGGCTGGAGAAGCTTCCTGGACCATTAGGAATGGAGCACCTCATGATGCATCTCTGATCGCAAAACTTTCTGCATGGAGCACAAGGATCAAATTGCCTCAAGTTCTGCCATGTGCAGGTTGCACTCATCGTAACTGTACTGCCCACGCCAACCCAGACTTCAGTGGGGCTTTCCAAGGGAAAAGGGCTTGATAGTTTCTCATGTAGTTTGAATGTTTTTATTAAGTCTGGTGTGGTTGTGAAAAGTGTATGTCGGACCACCTCGTTCCTGTTAAGTTGATGGTGAATTTTGAAGCGTCACTTCCAAGCGTGATCCGTGCTATGGCAGCAACTTACAGGCTGATGGTGACTTCTGTGAACTGCTACAGCAGCGTGGTGATAGACCAGCACTTCCAGCACACCGTGCACTACTGCACTGGGACTTGCCAGGTGTTTAAGCAAGGGGTGACGTGTGTGGTTGCCCACCACAGTGTCTGCGCACAGCTCAGTGTCCAGCAGAAAGTTCCTGTTCCTGAAAATGGGCTTGCCTTGCCTGGAAGTGAGGACTGTCACCAAATCCTCCCAAATAATCCAAGAATCAAAAAGGGCTCTTCAGTGCAGGCCTCCAGCAGTTTAAAGGACATCACTGGGGAGGCGATAAACCTTGCCAGTGGTAAAACAAAGGAATTCTCCTTTGAAAAGCTCAAAAACTCTTCCAGTCATGTGGCCTACAGAAAGGGAAGGAAAGTTCGGTCAGAAACTTTCAGCAGACGATCTTTTGATTTTGATTTGATTTATGGGCACTTCAACAATGATGAGAACTGCCCTCCCTGTGGCTTTTTACAGACTCCCTCCCCTGTGGAGAAATGGCAGGAAAGCACTGATGCTCCAGAAGCCACCGTGAATCCTGTGGTTCCCTTCTCCCCTCATTCCTTCTCTGAAGAAAACTTCATCACCCAGATTTTGGAAAAACACAAGCTAGATGGTTCTTCTGGTGGAGATATTAAGGTGTGCTTAGACATCTTGCTCAAGTGCTCAGAGGATCTGAAGAAGTGCACGGACATCATAAAACATTGCATCAAAAAGAAGTCTGCGGGCACCGTTAGTGGGGGGAGCAGCCCTGACCCCCTGGCAAATTCAGAGGTGATATACAGGAATCTGATGATGAGGTTTTCTTCGTACCTGAAAAAGCTTCCCTTTGAGCTGAAGCCACCGGGACACAAGGAAACCAGTGACTTGGCAGAACTCGTGAACTGTTTTCACAGCTTGCAGCAAACTCCCTTTCCCCCGGTATTTGGAGATGAGCAGCCCCCCAGGTATGAAGATATCATTCAGCTGCCACCGCCCAGTGCGGTTCCTCTGGGACTGCCAGGGGATCGGTGTGAGGTGACCAGCACCTCTCAGTCCATCCAAACAAGAACTGTGAATGTTACCTCCAACTCCCTTCCCGGTGTCCTGCAGGAGAACAGCACAAGGGCTGCAAAAGATGCTTGTGCTCTACCTCAGCTCCCAGCCACCAGCCCTTCTGACGGCACGTCTGCCACAGAGGCTCTGTACATTGAGGAGGACTCTGATGGGGAGAAAACATTGGGGAAAATAAAGGTGGCAGAGCAGAAAGGGGACTGGGAGAGTTCAGAGCACAGTTACGACCTGGCTGGTTCTTCAGACCTACCTGCCAATGCTAAAGCAGAATGTGCTGGAGCGGGAGGTGCTGAGCTCTCCCATGTTTCTGAGAAAACAACTCCTTCAAAACCAGTTTTGGATTCTGTGTCGCGTGGTTGCTGTATTGATGTCTCCAAAGGAGAGCAGGTGGGCAGTACAGCAGACAAGGAAGAGATAGACAAACTGCTGCTGGACTTGGAGTGCTTCTCGCAGAAAATGGAGAGGACTTTAAGGGAACCCCCTCTAAAGGAGAGTGAACCTGCTGGTGTGCAGGGGTTTGGCCGGCAGGGTAAGCAGGTACTACCTCCAACTCTTGAGCCTAAAAGTAAACCCATCGACCCTACCTTCTCTTTGTCAAAAATAATGGAAAGCAATGGTCATAAAATGGAGGAGGATGACAAAGCCCTTTTACTGCGTATCCTGGGGAGCATTGAGGACTTTGCGCAGGAACTGGTGGAATTCCAGACAGGCAAGGGAAGCTTGTCCAAGGAGAGGGAGGTGATGCAGATTCTTCAGGAAACTTTAGCAGCTCCATCACGGTCCCTCCTAGCAGGGCAAAAAAGCTACCCTGAGGCTGTGTCTAGAGACTCTGTTCCAGCTTCAATTCAGCAGGCCCCGGAGGTGATTAAGGTAAGAGATCCAAACCTTTGATGGGATAGGGAGTAAAACAAACATGGAGATATTACGTCTGCTAAGTGATTCTTTGGTGTTTGGATGCTGCAGTGGGGATTCAGTGCCCAACGTGGCAGAACCGTGGCATTTATTTAAATAATAATAAAAAAAGAAACAAGAAATTGAAACCCCTAAACAAACAAAATCTGCCCTGATGTGCAGTTTCACCATTGAGCTTGTACCTTTCCTGCTGGCGCTCCCGTAGGCTGTTTGCTTGTGGTTAAATGGGTTCTGTATAGTAGCTGGTAGGAGCAGTTCTTCAGCCGGCTGTTCCTGGGAGCAGGTATAGGGCTGCCCCTCACCAGTTCAATAAGAACTGAACATTCCGCGTCTCACTTTCCCATTTCTTCAAGCAGACTTCAACAGCCTTTGCTGTCCTCATCACTAGATTCTAAAGAGAGGGATCCTCCATGGCCCAAAGGTCAGAATCTGGGAAGACTGAGTTGTCTTTTTCCTGTCCTCAGTGCACAGAGTCATAGTGGAGTCTGCACTGCTTGTATCTCCGAAGTGAGGAGCGGGTTTCCCTACCTGAGTCTTGATGGGAGACTGCTTTAGAGGGAAGCCAAGGCTGCCTGTCCAGCCCTC
The DNA here is from genome assembly GCA_013389865.1 of Piaya cayana. Classification (NCBI taxonomy): domain Eukaryota; kingdom Metazoa; phylum Chordata; class Aves; order Cuculiformes; family Coccyzidae; genus Piaya; species Piaya cayana. The sequence continues at coordinate 9,095 of WAAB01010271.1, forward strand.
GGTGTTTTTTCATTTGTTAACAAGTACTGAATTTTCAAGGCAAATTGGTGACAAACGTCCATGTGCACAGAAAGTAAAACTGTCCAAGTTATGAATGAACTTTCACAGCTCCTTCCAGCTGGAGCGTGACATGCATGTCTTCAAACCTGTCCACTTCCCTGAAAATACAGTGGAAGGGGTGCAGGGGGTGTGGCTGACCCTAAATGACAGTGCTGAGATCTTTTTTGACTAGGGTCTCCAAACATTTCTAATGTTTCTCTGGGCATCTTTGCTACAGAAAATGGTGAGCATAACCTAGTCTGTCTCCAGCAAGGGTAAGAGTCTTTTTCCTCAATGAGCTCTAGAATGAAGCGGCTCCCAAAGCTCTGAAGTCATCTTTTGTGGTAGCTATTCTTGCCTTTATGAAGTAAATTCAAAGAAAAATAGATTTGATAAAGTGTGATGCTGACTTTGTGACATTTTTTGTATACCACTTGAAAACTGGATGTGTTTACCCTGTCAAACAGCTGATCAGGCTAGTCCCTTCCCAGCTTCTGTTTCCCTTGTCACCCACCAAGCCTGGGTGTTAGTTTGCTCCCAGGCACAAGGCTGGCTCCAGGTACGGCATCGAGGGAACGCATCCCTGTTCCTGGATAACTCTGGATCTGGCTGGAGCTCCTTATGGATTCTCATTCAGTGTTGCACGTGTGTGCCTGAATGAATAACATGTGAAATATTTGTTATGTTTTACTAGGGCTCATAAAACTGTTAACAAATAGCTGCATGCACACACAGGCCCCCCCAATATCCAATACAGATGAAAACATAGTGTGGCTTTTGTTTAGGAAGATTGTGACAGTTTTAATATCCCTCAAATCGTAAACAATGAAAAAGGAAAGGGAGAGCCTCTTCAGACCAGGCTGTTTGCTGGCTCAGTTGGCCCATCTGTCCTGAAATCTGTGCTAACTTATATCAGCAACAGACTTTTCCCTTTATCATAAACCGATTATGATTCTCCACAGAGAACAATGGAATGACTTGCCTCTTCGTTGTCAAACCCCAAATACTTAGAAACTAGGAAATAACTCCTCAAGGAGTCCATATTTTATGGAACACATAACGAGTGCCTGGTGCTTCTTCCAGGCAGGCCAGGAAGCATTGCATACTTTTAAACTGTCTGACACTTCCCATTCTGAGATCCAGTTTTCCATTGCTTATCTCTAAACCTCCAGCTATTTGTTTTCACATTTCCTGTGCTTTGTGCAGTCTGAAGCTGATTTCTTAATATGTTGGTTTTGAAATAAATGGTTCATTGAAAACAGTTCAGTTGTCTAAGCTAGCAGCCCCCCCAAATATTTATATTTTTGTCTCTAGATAGGAGGGCAGCAAGGAGTGAAGCCTGGCTGGGCCGGCAGGTGTGAGGGAACTGGGGGAAACTGGATCCAGTGAGCGGTGAAGAAGGTGGAGATAGAGCTGCTGGGATTCTGTGGCTGATCTGCAGAAGTGCTGAGTGTCAGGGTTAGTTTGGAAGGGAAAGGGTGCTGCCTTTTGAGTTAAATGTCATCTGTCCCTGGAGAAGCCAGTGAGGGATAGTTTTGACCTTGACCCCAGTGTGCCCTTGGCCTCCCTATCACCTGCACAGGATGGCTAACAGAGTACCTCAATCCAGTTAATACTTGCAGGATACTTGGTGCTCTGGTGATGAAAAGTAGGTAAGAAACTCACTTGTTCTCTTTTCAGAATCGTGTTTGAGTCGTGCAGGGCTCTGCCTTGAGTTCCACTCATGCGGTTTATTCAAAGAGCTGTGGATAAAGTTTATGAATAGTTTTGAGGGCAGACACCAGGACTAAGGTTAGACGCAGAAAGACCTTTTTTCCTTTTTTTTATCCTTCCTCTGTTGGGTATCCCTTCCTAAAGGCATTAGCATAGAGAGCCAAGAAGAGCAGTCTTGCTTCCCATTTCTCTCTTCCCCCGTGCCTCTATTTCCTACTACATGGTTGTGAAGCTTGCTTTATACTGACAGGGATGCTTGCAGATGGTACAGTTTTAGTGAGGTTTGTTTTCTGCCAGGTGAGTGAGTGCAATTGTTCATGCTGCTGTCAGTGGGCAGTACAGCCATTTCTGGGTAGGACTGCAGGATTGGGAGCAGAGAGTTTACTGTTGTGGTTAGATAAATGGTTTCAGACCACCTTGTCTAAGCTTATTACATCTCAGAAGGGAGAGCCCTGAGCTGGGTAACCAAACGCTGCTCCCTGCTGCCACGCATTTCCTCTGGGTTGACTCTAGGTAGCATCTGTCTGATCCTGCCTCACCTTAATGACTGATGGAGTCGCATCGCTGGGCCTCGCAGAAGGGTTCCTAACTCACTGTGCTCTAAAATACTGTCCTGACTGGCTAGATGGCTGTGCACAAAGGCTTGTAGTGAATGGAGTTCAGTGCAGCTGGCGGCTGGTCACAAGTTTTTTGTTTAAAAGGCAGGTAGATGAGGTGCTTCGGGATATGATTTAGTAGCGGACAGATGTGGTTGGAGTTGATCTCAAAGGTCTTTATCAACGTAATAATTCTATGATTCGAAGTTGTGTTACCCAGCGCTCAGTGCTGGTGCCTGTTCTGGTCAATATCTTTATCGATGGCATGGACGAGGGAATCAAATGCACCTTCAACCAGTTTGCAGGTGATACGAAGTTGGTGGGAGTGTTGATCTGCTGGAGCTGGGGGACCTGGGCTCTGTTTAGCCTGGAGAAGAGGGGGCTGAGGGGACACCTCATCACTCTCTACAGCTCCATGAAAGGGGAGTTGTACCAAAGTGAGAGCTGGTCTCTTCTGTCTGGTAGCCAGTGACAAGGACAAAGGCAAATGTTCTCAAGATGCACCAGGAGAGATCTAGGTTGGATTTTAGGAGAAATTTCTTTACTGAAATGGTTGTCAAGCATTGGAACAGGCTGCCCAGGGAGGTGGTTGAATCACCATCCCAGAGGTGTTTAAAAGACAAGTTGATGTCGTACCTGGGGACATGGTCAAGTGACAGACTTAGCGAGGCTGGATCATTGGTTGGACTTGATGATCTTAAATGTCTTTTCTAACTGAAACCATTCTGTGATTATTTCTAAATCCAAATAGTAAAAAAAGGCATATAAAAAAGACTCTCGGTTCCTCCTACCCGATATTTGTATTTGTACTTCTACCCACCTCCTGTTTTGAGGATAGGGAATATCAGACTAGGGACCTACTGTATTATGAAAAACCAGAACTGAGGCACAGCAAAGCCTTGTATCCATTACTCGTGTTTTTCCAGGCTGTCAGTCCAAAAGCCCCAGACTTCTAGGATGTTGTGTGGGTGGTTAATCTGTGAGTGAAGTGTGTATGGGGTTTGTAAGAAATAGCTAGTGATTGCTAGATCAGCGTGGCTGGCTCCTGTCTGCATCTGTAACAGCTCCGCGTGGCTGCTGTGGGTGCAGCTGTAGGCAGAACAGGGCCCCTCAACTACACTCGCTTCACAGGCTGTAAGCAGAGTGAGAGTTCAGGGGAAGATGAAGTAACTGCATTTGCCACAGATGATTTCAAATAAATCACCTTGTGACGTGTGGGNGCTCCATGAAAGGGGAGTTGTACCAAAGTGAGAGCTGGTCTCTTCTGTCTGGTAGCCAGTGACAAGGACAAAGGCAAATGTTCTCAAGATGCACCAGGAGAGATCTAGGTTGGATTTTAGGAGAAATTTCTTTACTGAAATGGTTGTCAAGCATTGGAACAGGCTGCCCAGGGAGGTGGTTGAATCACCATCCCAGAGGTGTTTAAAAGACAAGTTGATGTCGTACCTGGGGACATGGTCAAGTGACAGACTTGGCGAGACTGGATCATTGGTTGGACTTGATGATCTTAAATGTCTTTTCTAACTGAAACCATTCTGTGATTATTTCTAAATCCAAATAGTAAAAAAAGGCATATAAAAAAGACTCTCGGTTCCTCCTACCCGATATTTGTATTTGTACTTCTACCCACCTCCTGTTTTGAGGATAGGGAATATCAGACTAGGGACCTACTGTATTATGAAAAACCAGAACTGAGGCACAGCAAAGCCTTGTATCCATTACTCGTGTTTTTCCAGGCTGTCAGTCCAAAAGCCCCAGACTTCTAGGATGTTGTGTGGGTGGTTAATCTGTGAGTGAAGTGTGTATGGGGTTTGTAAGAAATAGCTAGTGATTGCTAGATCAGCGTGGCTGGCTCCTGTCTGCATCTGTAACAGCTCCGCGTGGCTGCTGTGGGTGCAGCTGTAGGCAGAACAGGGCCCCTCAACTACACTCGCTTCACAGGCTGTAAGCAGAGTGAGAGTTCAGGGGAAGATGAAGTAACTGCATTTGCCACAGATGATTTCAAATAAATCACCTTGTGACGTGTGGGCTATGTGAGATGTGCTGGGCTCCCAGTGTAGTGGCACCATTTTCATGACAGGAGAAGAACTACACAGTTTTCAACAAACCTAGACAAAGTCTGAGTGAGAGTTTTAAGTCTGCTTGCTGAAGGTTGTGCAGAGAAAGAGTAGGCTGGAGTCCACTGAGAACTGCTTTGCCTTGGCGAGAGTTATGGGAAAAGCAAATAAAGAGTGATGCATTTTGGTGTCTTTGTGAAAGAGTTTTCTTAAGAACCACTTTTGAATGTGTGAGCTCATTACCCAAGGTCACCCTTATGTGCTCGCCTGCATAAAAGGAAGCAGATGATTTGCTTTTTCCAAGCAAGAAGGAAAAATGGATGTTTTTTGAAAATTACAGCCTTCGGTCTGGAATGGGAACTAACCCTGATCATCATCATCACCGCAGAGGCAGGGACCTCAAGCCAGCAAGCAGCATACGTGCACTGGCCTTGGCCGAGGGCGTGTGGTTTGATTCTGGCTGAGTCCGATTGAGGCAAGTTTGCACCTCAGGTTTCAGCTCCGCAGCATATAAAGTCAGAACTATTGGGGAAGATGGTATATTTAGCCACTTCTGCAGCACATCTAATTTTAGCGCTCTTGGTAGTGGTGGTGGGTGCTTCCCTTCCCATATTGCCCCTGGCCTATTACAAGCCAAGGACGGATCATCTGTCATGTAGCCAGCAGGGAAATAGATTCTGTTGTAGATCATGTTTCTCAATTAAAGTATTACAAGAAGGCAGAAGATCCTGGTGGTACTGAAAGATACTTTGAATATCAGTTGAAAAAAGGGAGGTTTGGCTTCAGGAGTGAGATAAAACCTGTAGATGTTGCCATTGTGAAGAGAGAGAAGACGTATTATGTTGAAGCCATTTGACGTTTTTTGCCTGTAAAAATCAAACCAAAGAAAGCAGCGTGCGGGTCTTGACGTGGTCTGCAAAGTCCCTGTGCCCCTTCTGGAAAGGGCAGCATCTGCTCAGGAGCTGGCCAGGATGATGATCAAGGAGAGCTCTCTGCGGAGGGACCCAGACCTGGGAGGGGAGCTAGCTTTCCTTGCAAAGGGCTGTGACTTCGTTCTTCCATCTCGCTTCAAGAGGAGGCTGAAGTCATTCCAGCAGGCCCAGGTTTGAATGCTCTGCATTTCTTTTTCTTTTCTTGTTGCTTTGTATTTTTTATTGGATCAGAGAATCAAACTGTGTCCCCTCTAGGCGTGTCTATTTGCAGAAAGTTATTTGCAGCTAGATACCAGTGGGTTTAAAAATAAACCTTCCAGGCTTAGATTGCAGAGTTAAAATGTCTTTGTAAACAAGGGGAAAAAATTAACAGTAAGGACAGTAATTGAATTAAAAAGGAGCGGTAGTGCAAGACTGTTGAATCTCAACTGTGTTTTTGTAAGAAAGCCTCTTTTTGAGTTTGTCACTGTTCTGAACGTCTCTTGTTGCTTGTGGAGCAGCCCCAGCGTTCTGCTGTGCTCAGAGGGTCGTGCTCTCTACTGTACAAATTTGTGCACACACCAGCCTACCTGGCTTTGGCGTTTGGGATTTTACCATCACAGGGTGCTGCTTTCTGCTGTTTCCTACTATCTGGACTGTGGCTAAAGGATATCATGGAATCATTCAGGTTGCAAAAGACCATCAAAATCATGGAAGTGTAGCCAGAGAAATGGAAATTGTGCCATGGTTGTATTTGTTGGTAAATCCCAGCTGCTGTACTTGCTTTCTGGGATATCTGCAAAAGATTGGAGTCATTTATACTCTGGCAACAAGGGGACACGGAGCCACCCCAGCATTGCAGGGGTCACAACATGCTGAAATCAGCCTCTCTTGAGCTTCATCTGTGTTTAAATAATCAGTGACCCAGTGAGGAAGTTAAAAAGTCGGGATTATGAGCAATGCAGCTGTTTCCTAAGAAACAGCTATTAAACTTGCTCCGAGTATATTGGAGCACATTTTGTTTTGATGGTTTCTAGTGACAGGTTAACATACATATATGAGGTTAATCTCTGGAACATGTTTTTTCACTCCCTGGAGGAGAATTGCATGAAGTCATCATGTGCGGTAATAGCTTGGGCGGGGACCACAGGCAGTTTGGAAGGGAGCTGTGCAGCACGGCTCAGCTCGCTCTGCAGTTAGTCTCGTCACCAAAGGCCATCACAGAGGTAGGGCCGCAGGGAGGGATAAGATCTCCTGGTAGACCAACTGGAAAAATTGATAAACCTTTGGTACTTGAACCCTCTGCCTGCTCCAGAGTGGGAGCATCAACCTTCGCTGCAAAATGCCTCAAGAAGAACTGCTCTGGGGCTGCAGATCCCTGGCAAATGGACTAAAGCAGTGGGCAACTGAAAAAAAAAAGATGTTCTTCTCTTCCAGTACTTGCTCCCTCTTGCTAGCTCTTTGCCATGGGTCACCCTTGTCTTGCACTGGGCCTGAGATGCCTTCCTGTGAGCTGGCTTAACTCAAACACGTGGTAAAATATCATCCAGCAACAAAGCTGAGTCTCTTTCCTGCCTTTCTGGATGGGTTAAATCATTTCACAGAGGCGTCTGGCAAGCACTGAAGCTGGTTCTTAGGACACAGTGACAATGTGTGTTTAGGAGCAGAGGTCAGAGATGGGAGTTCTCCCATGTGGCCACAGCGCAGTGTTAATTTTTGTGCCTTGTGGGGCTGGACCTTATGGCTTGGGTGCGTTAGTGTGAGGTGGCCTGAGAGGAGAGGTAACGGGGCTCACTCTGTACAGAAACAGCACGGGCAGCAGGAAGGGTGAGGCAGCAGTGATGGGGAGCAGAGAGGTGGGTGACGAGCAGTTTGGGGAACACATGGATGTTGGACAGAAGTGCAAGAGAGGTGTTTTGTTAAACCCATGTCCCTTAAAGAGCAGTAAACTTCAGCTCTGCTTATCTTTTGCTACAAGCTTGTGTTCAGCCTGGTGCATGCCATCTCCACATCCTTTTCAGCAGGGCTCTTGCTCAGCCAGTGGGTTCCCAGTGTTCCCAACCTGCGTTGATGCTCAGGATTGCTGTACGCAGGCGGAGGACTCGGCATCTTTTCTTACAGCAACAGTTGAACAGTGTGTCACAGCCTCTCCACTTGGCAGTTCTGCCTTCGGTTGTGCCGGTCTTGCCCTAGCTGAGTGTCATCTGCAGATCCAGAGAGATGAGAACTGCAATGGGGCTTCTGTGAGGAGGGGGGCTTATGCGCACACTCGTCTTTCTGTCTGCATGAATTTGGATGCACACAGGGTGTTACCTCCATGCAGTTTTCAGGGAGGCATTTGGGCTGAAGTGTATCAGTCGTGGGAAGTGGGTGTATAAGGTTTATAGCTCACTGGTGGCTTGTGAGCACTGTTTTTTCACTGTTTCATCAACTGGATGAGGCCATAAGGAACTTGGTCTCGTCTTAGAGTTAGCCCTGTGTCCCTTCCCACCTGAATCCTTTGGGGATTCTGTGTTGCTTAGAGTTTGTTTTCATTTTGGACTTTTTCTGCTGGTGAGTTGGCAATTTATAGTACAAAAGATTCCATCCAGTAAGGCGTTTTCTCATAGCTGCTCCTCCTCACGTTGCTGAGCCACACGCAGATGAATCTTAGCTGTTCCTACTGTCCTTGGATAGGAAAGAGGCAGCGGAAAGATACAGTGATAGGAAAGGTCTTTAGGGAAGGAAAGGAAGAGAAAGTCTTGGGCGATAGATACGGATCAGGTCTGGAGAACCAGTGATCTTTGAAGATGGCCAGTGTCCAGTTACCATCAAACTTTAGTAAGACAGGAACTGTAAAAATTGGAAAGAGACATGAAGTCAGCACTGTGGACTGTGAGAAGCCAGGCTGAGTCACTGTCGCAGAAACCCATTTGGAAAAAACCAAGTAACTGGTAAGTTTATTATCTAGGGTTCTGTTGGAGTTGGGGCCAGGAGGAAGGAGCAGAAAGCGTTTGTGGACTTGCCATGATACTGCTTCCTTCTGTGGAGTTTTCTGCTGGGTCTGGCAAGTCCCTGGGAGACAGGGATGGCAGAGGTTTAGTCTCTGTGCTTTGTTTGTGAACTACAATGGGGCTGTAGTTCTGTCTGGACTATTTATAACGCAGATGTCACTATTTTGGTCTGTCCATAAATAAATTGTGTGCCTGGCAAAAGATGACAGTGGACAGACAGATTTGAGTCGAGGTAAATTACACTACACTGTAGAGCAGTGTTTAAAAATGGACTTCAATCTCGCTTTCCTTTTCAGGGGAGAAAAAAAGTCTATTAGCTATTGGTAACAGAGCTGAAAGATTTATTATTCTGTTTATAGCTTCCTTTCTGACAATGCATGACCTGCTGGGGAAATATGTTCCACTGAGCAAACAGCATTTAAGATTAACTTTTTACAATAAGAAACTGTTTCTTCCAAGGAATTGCCACAGAATTTCGCCTCATATCACTTTCTTTATTGTTTCACAAGCAGTTGTAGTGAACTCCCCGCTGTCTCCGCAGCGGCTGACATCTGGTTGTACCCTGCAAGATTGCTCGTGGGATCAGGATCCTCAGGAGCGAGTTGCTGCTTGCTGTTTTCTCTGTGTTGTTGCAGACAACTCATTGCTTTTGTGTGAAGGAAGAAGGCAGAGCCGAAAATATTTTATTTCTACTCAGAATCTTCTGAAAAACAGTCATCCATGAGCAATGCTTCCACCTTGTTTGCCTTGGACTGAGCAGGAGTTAGTGATTCAGTCTTGCTGAGAAGGTCGGCTGCAAACCTGTGTCTGAGCTGGCTCCCCGCTTTGAAGCTGAGCGGCGTTCCCCGTATTTCTGCTGTAGATGCCTAACCTTCCGGCTGGCGGCATTGTTGTGGATCAGGAAATTAATGGAGATGCTGGGGTCTTGACTTGTGGCTTGTGGGAGCTTGTACTGAGCTTTGCTGACTTTTGCAGCACCTGGAGGAAAATGACTGGCTCTGCTTCTCAGGAGGTGGAGGAGGCTGGGACAGAGTTGGATGAGTTGTGTTTAAGGGTGATCAGCTTGAATCTTGTGCCACGTCGGGGTGTATGTGGTGCAGACCTGGAGGGAAGTGGCACAGTGCTGGTGTGGTGGTCTGCCCTGAGGAGGCTTCCTTGCTTCCCATGAAAAAAACAATCCAATTCTGTGCCTCTCTTGTTACTGTGAGGTAAGGTGATGGATTGTTAAAGTGACAGACCAGTGTCCTTTGAGGGAACAGGTGGCTGGTTTGCTTCCTTTTGGTTGTTAAAGTTGAGTAAGTTATTTTAGTTCCTCCCAGCCCTGACAGCAAGGAGCACATTAATGCACTGAAGAGGTGAACAAACACCAGACCTGGCTCTAGGAAGCGGGTCTTGGACACAAACTGATGCCAAGTCCTATTATAGAAGTCAAGTGGCTGCAGTTGGCACCTCCCTGTCTGTTCCAGCATCACATTGTTTGTGTGAATATGGTGCTGTGGGAGAGCAACAGGGATTTCCCCACTGCTGGAATCCAGAAAGCGAAAGCTGCTGAGTAGGTTTTGGTCCTGCCTGGAGAAACCACTGGCTGAACAGAGCAGGCAGCAGGGTGGCAGCCTGTAAAAGCAGAGGTGGTGTGATTGCTCCTCCAGATCAAACCAGCAGTTGGACCTACACACCGCGGTCTGACTCATGAACCCACTACTTCCCAGTCAGAGGGAGGCTTCTTGGGAAGCATCTTCTCTGCATGCCTCTCCCTCACTTGAGCAGATGGCCGTGGGATGAGGGTGATGTGCAGCAGTGGCCACTCCAGGGGCATGTGCCCTCTCCTCAGACTCATTCAGCCTATCTGGGTTTTGCTTTTCTTGCTCTACTGAGTAAGGAGCGAAATGAAGCCACGAGAAAGGTTGTCGCTATTATCCCAGTGAGCTGCCGCACCCAAAGTGAATGACCAGCTTAATCCTGGTCACCATTTCAGGTCTCCTCCCTACTTTTTCATATGGTGGGACAGAGCAACCAGGGCTGATGCTGTCCCAAAGCCCTCTTCAGCCCTGGACCTGGCCCACTTGGAGCTCCAGCATCGCTCAGGATCAGATGCAAAGATCCACAGTAGGTAAGAGAGTAAGAAAAGTCAAGGAAGATGGGAGGAAGAACAGACAATGGTGATGCAGCTTGTTCTCCAAAGGACAAGAGCTGTGTTGAGGACCATATGGACTCTGAATACTGTTGTTGATAGAAATCTTGAAGGCTGAAAGTGATCTTCAGGTATTTGTGTTGCAAAACACAGGAGAGGAGGATTTAAAAGAGCCCAGTCTCCAGCTTAATGCATTCTGTCTACAGTCACAGTACTTGGTCTGGCGTGTGTGTGAGTGCATGTGTTCCCACTCCTGCAAAGGGATGGCATTTGGGAAGAAGTTCTTCCCATTTAAAGGAAAAGCAGTGAAGCAGAGGAGCGAAGAGAAAGAAAATTCTCCTGTCTCTCCTTTACCAGGTCTCTGAAGAATGGGGTATAAAGTATGCTAAACTATAGAAAAAAAAGGGCTTAAGGAGACTGACAATTCTTTGCCTTTCTGAGCACAAACCCATGCAGGCTGAGGGATTCAGTATGTGTTAAAGAAAAAGCTTGAAGCTTCTAGAAAATAACAAGGCGAAGAGTTTAGTCAGTTCATCACAGACATTCTTCTGTATATCATGAACTCAGACTTGGCCACTTTCTCCTAACCCCGTTCTGTTTTGAAATAGTTAGAATAAACAAACTGAAAGTTGCAGCTGTATTTACTTGACTGTTGCCTTATTAGCCTCTTATCACATATGTTGTTAGATTAATAATAGCTCTTGCATTCAAACCATCGTGCAAGAGACGAGCCTGTTGCCTTTTCCCAGGAGAGCATGTGTTCACGGCGCAGCAGGGGATTCTGTCATCCCTCGGCATTCCAGCTCTGAATGCTGCTGCTTACACTGAACTGTTTTTAAAAGTTTTTAAAATATTCCCACCTATGTCTGAAAAATTGCTTATTTAGGATCTCGTTAGGTGCTTAAATACAAACGTGCCTTGATGAGATGTGTTGATGTACAGCTACAGAAACTACGTGAGATCAGATAGGATGTGCCCTCAGTCTGCAGCGTTAGATATTGCAGAAGGTTTTAGTTGGCTACTTATGACGTGCACTTTCATCCCTGTGCTATAATTTAATTGTTACTGGTGTTTAGTTTTTTCCTAATCTCTGGGAGCACAGACTGCTTTCTCCTTCTCGGTATGCCGTGCTGTTAAAAAGTATTTGCTATGTGTTCTGTTTTCAGATTCAAAGTAAACCAGAGAAGAAACCTGGAAGTCCATCCCCAGTCCCTCCGAGCTCCGCAGTCAGCCCTTGCGCTCCCCCGCCTGTGAATAAAGCCGCCAGCAGCACCCCCTTGTCAATAAACATTCCACGTTTCTACTTCCCTAAAGGCCTTCCCAATGTCTGCACTAACCATGAAGAGATCATTGCCAGGATTGAAGAAGCTTTTGCAGAGTTTGAAGATCAGAAAGCCAACGTCTGTGATATGGGGAAGATTGCTAAGGTATCTATCTATCTATTCTCTAGGTTTTTTAGGGAGAGAAAGACTGAAACTAAAACTGATATTACCTCACAGCTATTCTCATTTTTAGTGAAAAAAGATCCAATGGCCTTTTTCTCTGGATGTTTTTGTTTAGATTAAGAGGACGGCAAACAAAGCTGAGCACAGTTTGCCCTTAATCGTATCTGATGGGATTTGCAAAATGGTTCTTTCAGCTTCCTCACCAAATACTAATTGCAATTTTGTTTTTCTGTTCCTCCATCGTTGCGCTCCAAAGATGGCAGGAACTTAGTCTTTCTCTGTGGCTTCAGGTGGTGCCAACTTCTTTGTGGTCAACTGTCCCACTAACCTGGCCCTGATCCGTGTATCCCACTGCCGGCTTGCTTGAGGAGGCAGTTTCCAGCCTCTATCTCCTTGGTCAGAGATGAGGGAAATGCTTGGTCCGCCCTCAGCCACTAAGACACGCGTGTTTGATATCCATAACGCAGAGGTCAGCACCCTTGGAGGTGTCGCAGTCTGCTAATGAGTTCCTGGCTTCAGGGAACAGCGCACAGCGCTCGTGTGGGAGCAGAGGCAGATGGGTGCTTCTATTTTCCTCTCTTTCAGCCATAGTTTTTAGTAACGCTGATCTAAAACTAGCAGTTGTCAGACACATCTCATATGTGCAGTTTGCCTCGAATGCAGCTTTGGCACTCTAGACCAAGCAGTGATGTTCTGTCCAAGAGGAGCGCTCACTTTCCAAGAAGGAAGATTATTCTGAGAAGAGAGACTGGGTTGATTTTTTTAGGGTTTTTTACAGGAATTGAGCAGTATTATTTATGAGCCATTTCTGAAAATATAAACAGGAAAGCTCTTTGTTTGACCAAAAAAAGATTTGAAAATGATGTTATGACAAGAGAGGCAAGTATGTGTGGCCTGTTATGGTCAAATTTGGAGAAGCAGGAGGGTGGTGTAGAAGAGACCTCTGCCTCTCTCCCTGGTCTCTGCATCCATCTCTGTGTGAATCTCCTTTGTGCCCTGTAGCTGTTACAAGGGCTGCTTCTGTTCCATGGGATCATTGATAATGACACCAGTTCTAGGACTCGAGAGTGAATGTGAACAGCTACACAAAGAGAATGTCAGAAAGTAAATGTGTTTGCTCAGAGCAGCCAAGTGCCTGCAGGAGAACAGTCACCTGAGGCGAGGATGGTGAAATCCAAAAGCAGTTCTCATGCTGACTGGGATTCCCAAAGGAACACACCCAAGCAAAAAGTTGAGAGCGGACTTGGTGGATAGTCTTGCTTAATAGGAGAGGTGAAAGGAACTTTGAGGAAGTGATGCCTCAGCTGCTTCAAGATATTTCTCCTTTCNCGAAGGGGACTTTGAGGGGAAAGCAGAAGTGATGCCTCAACTGCTTCAAGATATTTCTCCTTTCACGCGGTGGGATATCCTCCTTATGTGCCCCTGGCCTGAATCAGCCACACTCCCTCGGACACCTGTGTTCTGCAGGTGTTCTGATGCCTTGGCTGGAAACATAAAGGTGGCTGCAAGGCTCTTGGCAGTAAAGAGGAGCTTGCTTGAAGGTGTCAGCGGCTGCACGTTTGAAGCCATTTTCAAGGCTGCTTTTCTGAGATGTTAGAGTACGAGATGCTCTGAGCTTTCATCACCAACTGTTCTGAAGGCCATCAGCCTGTTCTGAGGGCCTGTCCCTCTCCACTGCGCTTTCAGGTTACCGTGCTAAACAGCTCAGTCAAGGACAGAGCTTGAGAGCTCAATAGTCTCTGAGCCTTCTCCAACCTTGATCGGACATATTTCTCAGCTATTTGAAAAAGAGATATGACAAAATAGAAAGTCACTGGTGGATTCTGAACCTTGGCACACAGTAAATAGCTTTCTGACTACTCTGTGTTCCATTGCCACTTTATTACCCTGGTGTAAAAATCTCAACAGTGAATTTGGTGTGTAAACAAGCAGGTTCTTGTGACTGCGTCTGTATTCCTCTTCTGGTCTTTTGTTCCAGATCTGTGGCTGCCCGCTCTACTGGAAAGCCCCGATGTTCAGTGCTTCAGGAGGTGAAAGGACAGGACGTGTGTCTGTACACTCATTTGTGTCTCTGTGGAGAAAGTGAGTATGGCAGACACTAAATTCTGTTTCTGCAAAAAGAGAACGGCCTACCGGAGAAGTGTTCTGGATGGTGCAGGGGTTTGGTTTTGCATCCACCAGACTTTTCAAACCATTGCCCCTTCTTTAGAAGAAAATAAATGGCTTAAATGGCTTTTAGAGATTAGTGGGAATGGTTGGACTCGATGATCCGGTGGGTCTCTTCCAACCCGGTGATTCTATGATTCTTGAAACTCTCCGTCAACTTAACTATTATTGTGCAAATCTCCCCAGACAGTTATTTCCATGCCACATCAACAAACTTTGAAGCGATTGTATGGGTGATGCAACAGCTTGATCTGGTTGGCCCATACGATGTGTTGATGCACTCCCTAGGAATATGTCAGGAGAGAGACGATGGATGTCGGTGGCTTTTGGATGGATTTATCTGAGGCCCCACTCCCGCTGTACCAGCATAGTGTGTGCTGCTTGGGAACGGGAAGAGGTGGCCTGGGGGAGTGTTAGGGGAGAGGGAGGAATGTAAACACTGAAGCATCATACAAGTGCAGCTCCCAGAGAATCCAATAGTTATCACCTTCCTCAAGCATGATGTGTTATAAATCTGTGGGGTTTGACAGTTGCTTCCATGTATTATTGTCAAAGCTGCTGTTTGAAATGGAGAGTTCTGGATACATCATGCTTGGAGTCAGAGGTGCAAGGTGGGACAGACTTGTTCTCTTACCTGATCTTCTTCCTTCTGGGGCTATTCAGGCTTTAGTTTACTTTGTGAAACACCTGAACGATGTCCCTATCTCACATCCAAAGAGAGTTCTCAGTTTTGACTTAATGATTGCTCCGTGGATTCTTGACACAGCCTTTAACCCCGAGTTCCCAAAGTATTTCCCATGATAATATTGTCAAAACTGCATCCACTTACCCTGGCAGGATTGCAAAAATATTAGGGGTGACAGTTGATCAGTGAGTTTTTCTTGACATTTTTTCCTTCCTTAGGTTCCTCCAATTACTCCTAATTAATCCCTTATGTATGATAGCAGAGATTTTCACTCCTCTGATATCCACATCCTTCAGATATTTGCAGGCTGTGGTCATGCCCCTCTCCTGTATTTTTAACCACACCATTGCCAAGCCAAATTTTGTATGCTTTTCTCACTTTAATTGCTCTCTAAGAAAGACTTTTTCCCTCCTCTTCCCCCCTGACAGTCACAAAATTTTTTTCTGGAAATGTGATAGACCAAGGTAAACGTAGTATTCCTGGTGCAGTTAGACTGGAGCTGTCTGAGCACAACCCCAGTTGTGAAACAGGGATCTGGAGCCTATTTTCAAGCATCTCAGCAGGTGACCTGGCTTTTCAAAATGCTACAGCACTTGCTGATCTCATGTGAAGTCAGTAGGAGTTGCTGGGTACAGGATACTTCTGAAAAAGATCTTTTGGTTTGTTGCTAAGTCACAGCTTCAAGATCCATCTTTATGTGCCCTATTTTTTTCTTTTTTTTAAAGTTGAACCATTAGCACCACACCTTTGTTCTTCAGCTGATGTAGAACATATCTGTTAATTGATGGCATGATAGGAACGTGCAGCTAACAAGGTTACTTGAATGTGGTTTTTTTTCCTTCCCCTGGAAGACTTATTTAAAAAATTGATGAGGCCAGAATTAGTGGTGTGAGTTAGCATGATCTCTGCGGGAAACTACAGGCCGTTTCGTGCTATGGGTCAATGGAAGTTCATAACTTTCAAGGGAGGATTGTGAATAATCAATTGCTCTTAGTAAATAATTAACGGTGCATTTGTATTTTCAATGTTATTAAAGAATGCAGGGAAGTTTTCAGAGTAGTTTCTTGTTTCCCTCATACCATGCCTTCCATACACAGGAGCCAGCTGTGCCGTAGTTAACAAGGGGCGTGTGTTTTCCCCTTCTGGGGAGGTCTGGTTCTGGTTGAAAATAGTCTGTAGCTTGGCAATATCCTTAATTATTGAAATATAATAAAGGATTAAATTGGAGAGCATATCTGTTATGGCAATCTGTCAGATTGATCCTGTTGACCTCAAATGAGATCAATGAACCCACAGCATTTTAAAAAGTCAAGTTTATTGCTAAGGTTCTGTGGAATCAAAGTAAGAATGGTCTTTGTAAGAAACCTTAGTTAGCTCAGCAATGTTAACTAGAAACAAAGCTCCTCTGGGTGGGGGGACCTCGGTGCTGCTGGAGTGAAGAAAATGGGTACTGTTAGCCTGAGGCCAGCTTTGCATAATTCATTGTGGAGATGTATTGCGTAAGGTAAGATTAGGTACTGCTTGATCCTCCTGTAGTTCATGACTGTACCATGACTTAGAAGGTGGTTGGAGTAACTCTTCGCCCCTTTTGTAGAATCCTACGGAACTGCCACGATGATGCATCCAGATTCACATCCCTTCTAGCGAAGCCTGGCTGCGACTACCTACAGCAGGAGGACTTCATCCCGCTGCTCCAGGTACCCGCGACAGCTCAGCAGTGAATGGACGGGGCGAGAGTGCTAGATTTCTTTGGTACCTTTGTTATTGTCATATCTTAGAACGTTCACCAAGAACACACAGACCTTTGGTTTAAACGGCACCTGGGTGGGGTTTATTTTAGAGTGAAATAGAAATGAGCGTTTGAAGTGGACTATTTTGTGTAAGGGCCAACCAGCCGTATATCTTGCTACAGTTGCTGGAGCTTATCAGAGCTTTATTTAGTCTCTTCTCAGGTTTTGTATACATCAGTGCCTGGTAACTGTGTTGAAATTTGCCCCCCTTTTCTATGTGGTTATGGGAAAAAAAACATGATGGCGTAGGCATAAAGGACAAGCTGTACAAGTTGCCTGACAAGACAGTTGCAACTGCGTTTGTCTAGCAAGTCCACCAAATAAAATAGAAATATTTGCAAAAAAAAATTGCAGTTTCAATTGTTCTGTGTCTCTGAACTTGGTAGTGCACAAACCTCACTGCTGACTTGGCTTTTTCCTAATGTTCAGGCTAAATCTGTGTATCCTGATGCTCTTTCTTTCTATTCCTTTGATTCACGTGTCATATTTTTAACAAAGTGTGATGGGTTTAAGAACTCAAACCTTTACACAAAGGAAGGTATCATTCTTTAATTATTTGTGGCCATTTAGGCAGGCTTTGGAAAAATTCAGGGTTTCTTCTTAGTTTCTCTGCAAATCAGGTCCATCTGCTCCCCTGATAGTCTCTCAATACTTTTTCTGACATCTTCACATATACTTAGATTTTTATCCTTGTGTTGCCCTCTATTAAAAACTTCTGGGAGAAAGATTTTGTCAGCATTGGCTATTTCTGTGTCCCAAACAAAACCGGGATGGTGATGGGTCAATTTTCTGCTGTTCCTTTTCATCTTTGCTCTGCTGGGCACGCTGCCTTTCCTGATGGGTTGCAGCTCTGCTGTTTGGCTGCTGGTGCAATCAGAGGCGTGCACGGTCTCGTTTAGCAGTCAGCCTGAGACTACCAGTATTACACCGCTTTACACCATCATCTTAGACATCAAATCAGACTGGACAAAACGTGGCCTTATCACACACCTGAGGGTGCCGTGTTTCCTCTGTCCCTTTGCCCCTTCATGGGATAGACAAAGCGAAACTTTATACGCTCTTAAAAGGTAGAGCGGTCAGGCATGCAGAAATTACACAGACGTTGATTCATACAGGATCTGACCTGACTCATTCAGGATCCGAGCAGTTTCTCAACGTCTTTGGTCCTGCATTTCATGGCAGGTTTGGCATCATGAGCCAATGTTTGGCTTACAAAGAGCTGATCTTGAGAAAGAGAAATCTCCGCAGGTAGTTCCACTAAACTCTGGGGAAGCACTGATCGTGTCTATATGCAGTCTGAGGCTCAAAGGTTTGGAGAACATAAAGGGTAACTTTCTCAGCCTTTCAAGGAATGTTTATTGCTTACACCTGGCTCTAATAAATGTAAATATCTGAAGTAAATGGAGGGGAAAAAAGGATCTTGGAGAGGAGATAGTTGCATGGTCAGCTAACTAATTTTCTGTCTCATTCATTGAAAATGAGGTTTTCACCTACTCACTAACTCTCTCCCTTTGTTTTTCTGTCCTTAAGTAAATCAAAATGGCCCAACAGGTGCGTATTGCCTGGAAAGTATATTCTACTTGTAATTCTAGAAGGTTCACTTTAGAAGATGTCATTTCAGTTTTGTTGTTAATGCTGAAAATAGAGTTTCAAAAGTAAATAAAAGTATTGGTTTGTAGTACCAGTAACTTCTAAACATTAAAAGGAGAAGAAAGTCTATTTCATTTGATTTGCTCTTGTATTGCAGGATGTGGTGGAAACGCATCCTGGCCTGACGTTCCTGAAGGATGCTCCAGAGTTCCATTCCCGGTATATCACGACGGTAGGCGAGCTCCTTTGATTTCCTGTAATGCTGCCATAACCCTCCCTTTGTGATTTGTCACTGTTCCCATCAGCGAATCCTTCTGTTATTTCACAAAATAGGTGTCTTTAATGTTACTGATGGTGAATTATTTTAAGGGCTGACTTCCAAAGGAAAAGTGAACCTGCCTGTGTGTTCAAGAGGTTATTCCAAGGGTTCATAATGATTTTTTTTCTGGTCTTAAGCAAATCTGTACAAGCAACTTATTTGGCCTTTAATTGTGATGAAGCAAAATGCAAGATCTCTCTTTGGCTTTTGAGAGCTGCTGAGTTTCCCCGAGTGCTGCTGGGCTGCTGGCTGTATGTGTGAAGATTTTTGTCGTTTAGGCATGGAGAATCCGTGTTATTCCATGGTGCAAAGCATCCATCACACACAGGGGTCTGCCGCCCACCTCTCCTGCCTCTCGCTCTAGCTAGAAAGCCTGGCTCATCTTCCTGAGGCTCTGAGCTTTTGTGGCGACTGTTTGTGGTTGGGTTTTGTTCTGCGGCTTTGCAGTCAGCAGTTGGACTGGTGCTTTATCTTTGTCTTGTCTCATGTTGGGTATGAACGTGGATAAAAGGTATAAATGTTAGGCTGTTTTACCTCTGCAGTGGTCATGTAGTCAAATAACGACAGGCCTAATGGGAGCTGTATCCCAACAGAGCCCAAGAGCTTAATATTCCTCCTCTTGCCAGGCCTGCATGGAGACCAGATGCACACGTACTGGCAGCTGGGAGATTGCTGGCAAACGCTGGCTTGTTCCTTCTGTAAGGAGCAGATGGCAGAAAGACACGGTTGCTCTGGGCAAACCCTGAACTGTCACACTAACGTTTGATGAAAACATATAACAACAATGGATTTTAAATGTTTAGATGCACTTGAACGTGACAGTGAACATCAGTGTGTTAACATATTTAGTCCCTGTGGAGAAGACAACAGATACGTGAAGCACAGGAACGGGCCAGAATAGGTGTAACGATGGCCAGGGAATTATGGAGGCATGTGGATGGGTGAGTGTGGAAAGAACCTGTGGCACAGATAACCCGATACTTGGTGTTCAAAGTACATAGAGGGGAGAGAACTGCGAGATTTAAGGTCATGCCAGCATTGGTGTTTTGGCATCAGTACCAAACAGTTGTTCTTTGCTGGTGAGGGGGCCAAGATGTGATGCGTGGTTTTCCTGGTGCCAGGTGTTGGGTGGTGACAAAGACAGTTCTGTGCATCTGCCTTTCCAGGTTCCTCTTCTCAAATCACATGCTGCTCCTGTGTTTTTTCAGGGTCTAAAAGAGGCAGTAAGAACAAGAAACAAATGTATTTGTAGAGTGATTGTCTTCAGTGTCCCGAAGCAGCAGTTGCTGCACTTTCTGGACCTCGTCAGGGTGCAAGTTCTGGTCTAAGAGAGCAGCTGTGTGAAGCTGAGGTTCCACTTTAAGATAACTGAAGTGCAGGTTGTTACTAAAAAGACCAACATTTTTTCCTTCCTCTCTCCTTTTCCACAATTCCTTTGTGCCTGGATAATGTCCTGAGAGACCAACATAATACAGTCACAGAACCAGACCCTTCCTGAGTTACACGAAGCTCCTCGGTGCTGCTTGATTCTGGTTATGTCTCCTCTGTGCTTTCCTACTTCAGTCTTAGCCTTTGGACACCAATATTCACAGTACTCCAGCAGAGGTGGCTTCCTAGGCTTGCTCCCAGGCCCCCAGGACATAGTGGTGCTTGTGCTTGAGGTGAATAGCGTGTAGTGGTGAGTCTTACAGAGCCGAGATGTCCTTCAGAGACTCCACACTCTGGCAGGACAATGCTGTGCTGGGAGCCTGTGCCGACAGAAAGGCTCCTTCTGAGCACAGTGTGCTTGGCCTTGGCCAGATCAGCGAGCTGGAGCAGAGACAAGATCCAGGGAGACAGACAGTCTGCTGGGTCACTGCTTGGCCCCTCTGGCAGTGGCTTTTCTCTCTGTTACCAGGAGTGCCTGTTTCTCACATCTCCTTTTACAGCCGGGCACTTCTGTCTCTTCAGTGTTACAAAATTCAGTATTTCCACCAGGGACTAATGAAGGAAACAGCTTTGTCTTTGGATGTTGAGACCACTTGGATCCTTTTGATCCCTTCCAGGTAGAGAACCTCATACCTGCTTACAGTGACAGAACGCTGTATGTGCTGCCAGTGCGAGAGTTACCGTTCATTTTTGTGTTACAGGTGGCTGTAGGGAGACATTGGCATTTGCGTTCACTGCAGGGTTACGTGTCACGTGGTTGAAATCACCGGGGAGTAAGCTAACAGTTTAGTGTGGGTAAGATGTGTATGCACATTGCAGTGGGTTTTCTTGCCTACCTCTGCACCTGTTAGAGTTGCCTTTTGACCAGAGCAGGCTGTCATTTAATCTGTATTAGGATCTCTGAACTGCTTTACTGCCAGTATTCTAAACTCTTCGTGTTCCTTTCAACAGAGACCAACTCCTGGAGCTGGTGAAGACACTGCAGAATATCACGAGGCATTTATTGTCTGAGCTTTAAAATGTGACTTGTCCCAGAATGTTCAAACAAGGCTCAGGGTTAGCGCTGTGTGCAGTTGTTGAAAAGCTGAGTCAACCAAGAACAACTTGGCAAAACACACACTGCTTGTTGAAAAACACTTCAGCTTGCACAGTGTTACCAGTGGGGATGGCTAAGGGGAGGGTGGCCGACAGGGCTTGATAAAGCTGTGTGGTTTTTTCCAGAAATGGTTTTGCTTTTGTTCTTATCTGGGAAGATTGGGAGAGGATCTAGAACTGACCCATCAGTGGTTTGGGTCCTGCAGGTAGATTCCATGAGGATAACGGGCAAATCGGAAGGGGCACGCCTTCCAAAGGCTTATGGACTGAATTCAAATTAGTCTTCCGTGCTGGGAAAAAACAAGCCTGCTATGACTTTCATTAAGGCATAACTGACAAGTGTGGCTTGAGCCCTGAAAATCATCTCAGACTGTGTAATTATGTCCTAGGTTGTTCCCTGAATGCTTTTTCTGACAGCTTGTTTTTCACAACCTGGAACAGAAAGAGAAGTATTGACATTTTATACTGATATATATATACACACTGTGTATTGTCCATTGAAACTGGACTATTACTGGAATTATAGAGCCTGTTCTGAGTGACTGGACATGGTAAAAGAGATGAGGAGAAGACCCATTTTATCTCTGATGGCCTTATTTTCACAGCTAGGTGAGAAGAGAGCAGGTGGAACATCCTTAGCAATGTGCTGTGATAGAGGAACAACCTCACATGTCACAAATAGGGATATTTTGTTCTCTTATTATCCTGCAGGCAGAGGAAAAGAAAAAGTGCTGGTTAGAGGTCCTTCTCTTGTTTTTGAGCTCTTGGAATGATGTGAAAACCTTGTGTCTTTAAGAATGCTGCAGAGTTGGCAGGTGTGTTAATGAGCTGGGTATGAAGCCAAAGTCCAAGAATAGGGTCCAGAAAGGCAGCAGCTACCAGAGGCATTAAAGAAGAAACAAACATACTGCTTTTTCATTGCGCTTAAGGACCAGAAAAGATCGTTGTGATTACCTAGTCTGACCTCTTGCGTTACACAGGCTGTAAACTTTGCACAGGAGTTGTTAGGAGATATCTCGTTTGGTTTTGACACCAGAGCCCCAAACCTGAAAAAATCAGTCATTCATCAGCACTTTGAATGTATTCCCCAACATAAATAACGCATCTACGTGCTCAAAGATGTCATTTAAGAGCAGTGTAAATATTGGTGGAGCGGAATTGGATAATACTGGTTCAGAAACAAGTGTTGCTTTCACACTGCATGGTGAATAGAGGAGAGTAGTGGCTCCAAAATATCACAAAACAGTTCTCAGAAAGAATAAACAAGATAAAGTTACTGCATTTAAGTTCCAAAACTGGTCTATTTCAGGGGTTGATTTCAAGAGTGCTGTTCATGTGTTGCAGGTTATACAGCGAATATTCTACACAGTCAATCGGTCCTGGTCGGGGAAGATCACTCTAACGGAGCTGAGGAAAAGCAACTTCTTGCAAGTATGTTGGAATCTGCCTGAACAAGGTGTAGAATGCTTCTTACCTGTGTTCCTAGAGCCGTGTATGGCACAACACGGGAGCTGTGCTGGGGTTGCTGTGCGGTAGGCCAAGTGCTCAGTGCCAGGAGAGCGCTGGAGCTGGTGGAGGGGAGAAAAGAGGCAGCCAGGGACTCACGTAGCCAAGAGAGCACTGACAGAAGGTCAAGGAGCAAGTGCACACTCACTCTGAAGCCACGTTGAGCAGATTGGTTCTTGGCTGCTGCCCTTGCCAAGGAGGAAGGGGAGGGAGATGCAGCCTCGCACCTGCGTTCGGTGGCTCATGGAGCAGCCAAGAATACCTGCTGGGCTGCATGCAGTACGTGGGGAGCAGGACAGCCGGTTTCCTGACTCCCAGCCGGCAGTCAGCACACTGACAGTTGGTCAGGCACGTCGTGCTGTGCCTTTCGGGAGCCGATTTCTGCTTCTGCAGTGGACTTCAGCAAGGTTAATGAAGGAAGCTTAGTTATCGTTACAGTTCTTGTGATGCATCCTTATGTTGGGCAGAGATTTCAGGATTTGGATCTCTGTCATCTGTGCATTTTGTCCAACAGAGCAGCCAGTTAAAACTGTCTAAGGCTGCTCAACTTCAGCCCAACCTAAACTAGAAAGCCTTCAGGCTGAAAGGTCAAGGACTCGGCTCAAGCAGAGAGACTTCCTGCTGCCTCCTGTTCTCCTTCCACATGCAGTGTGCTGTCTTCCTCAAAAAACTCGAGCGTGAATTCATGCTCCACCTCCTTTCAGACATCTTCTGCCCCACTGATCCCATCAGCTAATGTAAAAATTTCTGCTCTCTTGGATTGTCTTTCCAAGCCCTCTGATCCCAGTTCCTCCTTAACATCTGTCATAAACAAATCCTCCCAACTTACCCTGCATTTTTATTCACTCATTTTCTCCCTTTATACACACTCCATTTCTCTCCTTGAGTATCTGCTCTGCCTTTTCATTTCCCGCAGCAGGGAAGTTCCCATAATTTTGCTTGGGGCAGTTCTTTCCTCCATGTGTAATGGCTTATTTTGGCATAAGCCATTAATTATTATTGACATCCCCCCCATTTCTTCTGGAAAGAAACGGAGAGACCCATGAGGAATCTGAAGGGGCTGGTGAGTGATTGATCAGAGGGTTTTAGGCTTCAGTGTCAGCATGAAAGAACAGTGCAGTTCTGGCTGTGCCAGCCTGTTGTCCGTGCCTAGAATTTCACTGAACCTGGTGGAAGCGAGATGTGAGAGTTTTGTTGACATTCAGTGGCTCCTTGGATGTGGAGGTGACTGAAAGTGGATGCTGAGCTATCACTGCCTGCGGAGAGCACAGCATCTGGCTTCATGGTTATGGAGAGGAAGGCCACTTTAGAGACATAATTCTCTGGGATCGCTCTTGGGTTGTGATTCCGCTCCTCCCTTCAGAGAGGCTCTGAGGGCAGGGCAGGACACACCTATAGCTCACTTGAGTCTGTTAGCCTTTCACATTCCCACAGCCATCATTTATTAGGCTGACACAACTCTTTGGGGTCCCAAGTCCTCGGCACTAGGAGAAAGGCAAGCAGGGAGGTGGCACTGGAATACATGCAATACCCTCCTGTCGGTAGGAATGTGGAGTGGGAATGAAGCAAGGACGTTGTCCCTAAATGCTTTCTAACAAGACACATTAGCAGATGTCATGGTTGGAAGTCTGTCTGAGCCTCCCAGTTAAACCAGACTAATTCCTGTCAGCGACAGCCCGGGAAAATCTGTGTGACTAGTTTGATCTGCATGGGATCTGACCCATGGCAGAAATACTGCGTGCACACATGCTAACCAGCACGGCCAAGCCAGATGCTCTATAGGCACCTGTTAAGGAATGCAGCAACAAAATCTCCTAGAGGGAAAAAGGCTGCATTTTGTATTAGCTCTCAGCTGTGTTCACCCGCCTTCCACTGAGGCTTGAGGACTTCAGCTGCTGAACTGCCTCTTTATCCAGGTTTAACTTCTGACTTTGTACTCTTCCAGACTCTGGCACTCTTGGAAGAAGAGGATGACATAAATCAGATCACAGATTATTTCTCCTACGAGCACTTCTATGTTATATACTGTAAATTCTGGGAGCTGGACACTGACCACGATCTTTACATCAGCCAGAAGGATCTGGCGAGGTACAGTGATCAAGGTATGTGGTGGGACAAATTTTGTTTGATAACTGAACTTCTGCGATGTTTATTGAAATAGTCTCCTGCCAGCAGGATTTGCTTATGTGACAAATCCTCCTGCAGCAAAGTAAGAGGGACGCTGACCACGTCCCAGAATCCAGATAACACACAGCTTCCCTCTCTGTGGGGAAATGGTGTTTGGGAGGATACAGAGGCAGATGCGCTGGGAGAATCATCTTTGTTTTTCATGAAGCTCTGCTAGAGACCAGGGAAGTGGTTAGACAGGCAACATCCATAGAACATCCCTTTAGCAATGGGAAGTGGCTTTGTGTGGATTCAGCATAAACTACTGATTGTAGTTATTCCTGTGACCTGTAGCTTCATTTTCTCCATGTTTTCTTTGTTTCCAGCTTTGTCAAAAAGGATTATTGAGCGAATATTCAGCGGTGCTGTGGTGAGGTGAGGAATGCCATTCTGGAATAGAAGTGAAGGGAGTTTCTTTTGGGCTAATCAGAAATACCTGATATTCTCAAAAATTCCCCCTGATTAGAATGGTTTCCAACCTGGTGCTTCAGTTGGAGCTGCCTGAAAATGGGGTGAGACTTCTTGGTATTTTAAGGAGTCCCATTGGATGAGCTCCTCTAGAGCTCGTTGCAGAACAAGCTGGGCAGTGACAGAAGACACACGCAAGGCCGATGTCTGTGCTCCTCACAGGCACAGGGATAGCTGAGGAGCACTGCTCTAAAGTCTTCAAGAAATAAAACAGCCCAGCAGCTGCTGTGCGAGGGGATGCAGGAGCTGAGCAAGGCGGCAACTGCTGTGCCTGCAGGGAAATGCGCAAGGGCCGGTGCTGCAGAGCGCAGGGAGCACAGGCTGACAATGCCCTGTTTTCTCTCACCAGTGATTTGATGCTTTTGAAAAATGTATTTGGTAACATTCTGAGTGTTTAGGACCCTGATGATTTGGGTTTGTATTATTTTTTTCTCCTATGTCTTCCAGAGGCAATGAAGTTCAGAAGGACGGCCGCATGAGTTATGCTGATTTTGTGTGGCTCCTGATTTCAGAGGAGGACAAAAGGAGTGCTACAAGGTCTGACTGCTCTCTGTGTCTTAGTAGAAGTGTTGCGAGGAACAGATAAGATTATAGAAACTTCTGTGACCTAGTGCTTTCTAAAAGAAATGGCACCTTGGGTTCCAGTGATTATTACGAAGAAGGCCACATTTGGTCAGATAATTTGCCTTTCTTGAGGAGAAATTGCATGCAAGCCAACTTTCCTGTAGTGTTATATATCTTGGTAGTTGTCACTGCCTTTAGCTACCCCGTGCTTTGGATCTGGAGGTAAACCTTGAGCAGTTTGCAGCAGGTACCATGTTCCCTTCGTGCATGTAGCAAGTGCACAAGAAGGATTTATAGGGGAGCTTCACTGCATCCCTTTGTAAAACCTATCTTCACCACTCTGAGGAAAGAAATCTTTCCTAATATCCAATCTAAACCTCTACTCATGCAACTTGAGGCCATTTCCTCTCCTATCACTTTTTACTTGCGAGGCGAGTCCAGCACCCACCTCACCGCAACCTCCTTTCCAGGGGCTGCAAAGAGCAGTGATGTCTTCCCTCAGCCTCCTCGATGCTAATTCATAAATCCAGGATTGGGCTCTCCAGAGGTGAAGGGATGATGTCGAGTGTAACATTGCCTTCTGTATAAGGGCTAAATAAGTGCATAGCACACGGCCTCCTTGGGGACAGCCAGCGTCCTGCGTTTAGAGTTGCTTGTACTTGGCCAGCTTTGGCTGATGGACAGGGACACCCTCACCTACATGAGCCGGCCGAGCTGCAGCCCAGTGGCTACAACTTACAGCTGAAACAGGTCATGAGTACAGCAGCACTCACAAACTCAAGGGAGTTGTTCTTGAGTTCTGATCCGGTGTTTTCATCTCTGCTTTTATGCCAGCAGAATAGCTTCAAGGGTGGTAGAAGGGGAACATGCCTTGCTGCAGTCTGTGCTGTGTGGGTTTCCTGGTGCAGTGCTGTGCTCTCACTAGTCCTGTCTGCTCCCTAGCATTGAGTATTGGTTTCGCTGCATGGACCTGGATGGGGATGGAGTGCTCTCTATGTATGAGCTGGAGTACTTCTATGAAGAGCAGTGTGAGCGGATGGAAGTGATGGGCATAGAACCGCTGCCTTTTCATGACTTGCTGTGTCAGATGCTTGATCTCGTTAAGCCCAAGAGGGAAGGTAAGTTCCATTTAATGGGATTTTCCACCTTCTTTGATCTGTGGTGGATTGGAAAAGTAACGTCACTGTAAAATAGATCTATAGATGTGTTAGAATCATGGGGAGGAGATCATTGTACAAGGGAGAGGCCTGAACAATTGCTGTTGTGCCGTGCTGTTACACATCAGGAGGTTTGAAACACTAAAGAAATCTTGTGAATTAACTTGCTGGAACTGGAGCAAGACATCTTGTCTATTCCAGCTGTGGGATGTGCTGACAGCCTGGATTATGAAGGTGGACTGTCCCTGTTCATTCTTTCACATCTCATCTGGATGTGAGAGACTTCTATGTGTTTGTAAGGTTTAAGCCTAATAAATGCACCTGTTTATTGAATGATGTTAAAATCCTTGACTGACTCAGGAGGTTGTTCAGTAATGTTGTAGCATATTGATAACTAAAACTGGGATCAGACTGACAACCAGAGCTCAGGACAATACTGTGGGTTTTTCTCTGCAGGAAGAGTAACCCTGCGAGACCTGAAGAAGTGCAGAATGGCTCATGTCTTCTACAACACCTTCTTTAATTTAGAGAAGTATCTCGACAACGAACAGAGGGATCCCTTTGCAGTGCAAAAGGTATAAACTACCTTTAGTTCTACGTACAGGCCTTCTCAAACCCATCTCTGGGATGCCATTGGATGTAGGGAAAATCCAATAGAATGTAAGAAAACTCTTTTCACAAGGAGGGGTGGATTGCCCAGGGGCTTTTTCAGCCTGGAGAAGAGAAGGCTGTGAGGGAGGACCTTACAGCAGCTTTCCAGTGCTGAGAGGGATGCTGGGAAAATTGGGGAGGGGCTCTTGATCGACTAGTGCAGGGACAGGGCAAGGTGAAACAGTTTTTAGCTGAAAGAAGGGGAGATTAAGATAAGATCTTGGGAAGAAATGTTTTCCTGTGAGGGTGGGGAGGCCTTGGCCCAGGTTGCCCAGAGCAGTGGTGGCTGCCCCATCCCTGGAGGGGTTCAAGGCCAGGTTGGATGGGGCTCAGAGCCCCTGATCCAGTGGGAGGTGTCCCTGCCATGGCAGTGGGGGTGGAACTGGATGGGCTTTAAGGTCCCTTCCAGCTCAAACCATTCTGTGATTCTATTCTTTGAGGTCTTCAATTTGTGACTGGACAAAGCCTTGAGCCCTGATCTGACCTCATAGCAAACCTTGGTTTGAGCAGAGGCAGGGCCTGGGGACCTCCTTGGTCTCTTCCAACACAAATGATGTTGCTGTTCTGTGATTCATTGTTATTGCTGATCCTACTACAGCAGCCCTGGCAGGGCAGTGTGTGACTCCAGAGCCAATGACAGGAGTCTGCAGAGTTACATCAATTCAATAGGTTGAAAGAGGGCTCTGAGCTGCACTAGAAGGAAACTTGCTTTGCCCACTTTAGAAAGGAGCCATGAGATTCAAAACTTGAGAACCCATTTGTCTCTTCCTGTCTCCTACGCGGCTGCAGTCATAAATAAGGAGGCAGCATGTGAAAATGTATTAAACATTTGAGTTGGAGCCTGATCCTCCACAGCAGTAATGATTTTCCCAGAGACCAAAAAGAACCGCCCAGATCTTCCTTACAACACGGGGGCCGAGGCAGATGAGATGCCAGCTCTGTGATCAGGCCGCACAGGCGGTGGATAGGTAGAAGGTTTGGATATTGCAGATAGTGCCTGGTTATCAGCCTGGCTCTACTGTCATTATCCACTCTCTCTTCCCAATCAAAGGAAAGACAGGAGGAGATTGTGGCTCACCACCATCTGTGGGATGTTCATAGACTTGAGTTTTGTCAGCTGTGGGTGTGAAGTACCTCACCTCTGGTGCCTCTTGCATGTCCAGTGAAAAAAACAGATGAAAGACCATCTCGTAGAAGCCTTTTATGTGGTCAAAGCGCAGTGAAGTGGTTGGGATGCCAAAACCAGCTCTGGTTCCCTCTCAGTTGTTCCCACGTAACCTGTGAGAGGAGCTCTGTGGTTCCACGATCCAAGGCTTAAATTATCCCAGTCCATAACCACCCTGCTTTGTTTGTTTGTTTAAACTGAATCACTGTAAGAGCAGTCAAGTGGGGCCAGGAGGGACAACTTATTTTCCCCATCTTGCAGTAAGTGGCCGAGGGCCAAATGTTTAAGGATGTTATTCTGTGACCTTCTCTCAAACTTGCCCAAACTTAGCAAACTGTGAAGAATTCCTCAAAAGAACATTTAATTAAGGGATTTTAAATCACTGAGTTCTTTAGCCAATTACAACGTCTGCAGATGCAGCGCTTGATGAGCTAGAGCAAAGAAAATGTGCAGTTATTCGTGTTCAGCGTTTCTGAAATGAAGCAGGCTCAGCTCGCTGGCAGCTCGGGTCACACGCTGAGCTTTTAGGCTGAGGGATGTATTATTTCATAGTCATTTCTTTGCAGATGTTAAATAGTTTAAGATAATTGTGAGTGGTTCAGTTCAGGCAATTTTTGACAAGCTGTTCCTATAGAGTTGGTTACTGTTCCTAGAATTGCTGTTTCACATGTTTAGAACTACATTAAACAGCTGTAGAGAGGTGTGGACATCATGTTCTTGACTGTGCGATCTGTGCAGGACGTTGAAAACGATGGCCCTGAGCCCTCCGACTGGGACAGATACGCTGCCGAAGAGTACGAGATCCTAGTGGCTGAGGAGTCTGGGAACGAGCAGCTACAAGAAGGGTAAGCACAGGCCTTGCGCTGCCCTGGGGACACGCGCTTTGCTTCAGCTGCGGTTCGGTAGGAGCGCGTGGATGCCACTTGTAGCAGAAGTAGTGGATGAGCGGACTTATCGTTGGGATTCAGCACTGTGAAGCCTGCAGCAGTTGCTCCAAAAGGCAGGAGCGGTGTATTTGTCACACAGGGCTGCTTTGTGGGCAGCATCTGAATGAGCTGCACACATGGCGGTAATGGAGATAACCAGGGGAAAGGAGAAAGGCCGTTTCCTTTGGCAACCGCACAAAACAAAGAGATCAAATGACTTTTGCTAGGCTGGGCCACGTACTGACCACGTCACACTGACAGATCAGAAGCTGTAACTCTCTTACATTTATTATTCCCAGCGGAAACTTTCCGTAGTCAAATTATTTTCCTTTCTGCTGAACTTCACGCCTCTCAGTCTGTGCTCTTCACAAACCGTGTTTCAGCATTTTCGTTCATTTACTAAGTTGGTTGAGACTTCTTCTTTCAAACACTGTTGTTTTCTGCAAACCCTGCACTCCTGTTTGCAGCCTTCTAGAAGTTCGTGGACGGATACTCCAGCTGTCCTCAGAGTCCATGAATTTAGGCAGAGTGGTTGCTCCTGAGCTCTCTGTGTGCAGGGGCCTCCCTCAGAGGTGCCTGATAGAAACTAATTTATAATTATTTAGATTTGTGACTGTGTCAGCATCTCCTGTTTTTCTGGAAGCTTCCAGTTTAATATAACAAACATCCAAAGAATATTTACGCAGTGTTAATCTTGCGCGATTCAGGGTTTTGTCCGTTCTCAAATGGCATTTACAGGGCCAATTGAAGTGAGAGTACTGAGCAGACTGCATAATTTCTAAACCTTCCCACACTGGAAATTGCTTGGGATAACAGTAGCACCTACTAATTAGCCACAGAGATTTGCACAGCTACCGAGACCTGTGTGTTCCCTCTCTCCCTGTGATGTGCATCCAAACAGCTATGGGCTGTTTCCTCATCTCCTTCGAGCTGCCTTGCCTTTTTGTGGCCTTCGCAATGGAAGATGGAGGTAACGCAGGATGGGAGATAAACCTGCTGTATTCTCTGCAGCTGCTTGGCAACACCGGTGTCCTCAGCACGGGAGAGAAAAAGGAGTCTGCCATAAAAGCTTTGCAGGACCACGAATCCCCAAAATCCCTGAAACCAAAGGAAAAATGGCAGGTGATGTCGGATTTCTGGAGTCTGTCTGAAACAGCCCTGTGTCTCCCTGTAAGGAGCGTGTCAGCAACCTTGCTGCTCGCCTTTAAGAGCCCCTGAAAAGCTCTGTAGTCATGGCAGCAGGATTAGATCTCATTTGTGGAGCATAGCAACAGACCATGCAGGGAAAAAAGGAAGGGGAAAAAGAAAAACAAAGAGCTGGATGCCCAGACAAATTTAGCATTGAGGTTTTGCACATGCATTAAGTCTTTTGAGGATGACACAAACGGGGGGTGGGGACAAACCCAATTTAAAAGCTCGATGAGAGATCAGAAGGCTTTTGGCTCAGTCAGCTGGCACAATCTGAAATGTGATATTTATCTTACCAATATATTTGAAAACAACCATCATTCAGCGATCACAGATGAATGAGAAGGTGTGTAGCACGTTTGTGACAACGTGGATGGAAGGTTTCTAAAACCAGTCAGCGTCTGAGTGGCTGCCTGCCGGCTTCTCCGTGAGAGGCCACTGCTCCTGGAAGAGGGATCTCCTCGAGACATGGTGGATGCTCAGAGTGACCCAGCTGAGAGCTGCAGTCACCAAAATAAGAGAGAGAGAGGTGTGATCTGGCTCAAGACGACAACAAAGCATCACGTTTCGCTGGAAGCTTAAGCTGATCTGAATGCTTTTCAGCCACGGAAGCTTCAGTGGAACAAGCCTCTGGATCGGTAGCTGCTCTGATGATGCGCGCAAGGATGCAAATGATGCGGACGCATCATTTGCATCCTTGCGCGCATCATCAGAGCAGCTACCGATCCAGACGCGTGTTCCCCTTCTCCCACTTATGCAAGGATCCAGAAGGTGGCAGAATTACTCAGCAGGTGCTTATGGAAGAGAAGATGAAAACATCCAGGAAGATCTCTCTGCTTCTTGGCCTCCTCTTCTCATAGGGATCACCAGACTACAGCACAGAATCTCCCCTTCTCCAAGTGATTCCTCTCCTTGCCGCTGGGACACGCTTTCCTTCACGAGCAGCATGGGTTTCATGTAGAGGAGGTTGGAAAGGTTGGAAAAGACCACTAAGACCTCCCAGAGTCCAACCTTCACCCCAACGCCACCCTGCCTACACAACCATGTCCCAAAGTGCCACTTCTACCTATTTTTTTAAGACCTCCAGTGATGGATCATAGAATTGTAAAGGTTAGAAAAGAACTCTAAGCTCACCCGTCGATACATCACCATGGTGCCTGATAAACCGCATCCCAAAGTGCTACGTCTACGCATTTTTTGAACCCCTGTAGGGATGGGTACTCTAATTGAGTCTCTAATGACTCAGCCATTAATTAAGGGTTAGTAACTGCTGCACCTCCCCTACCGCAGTAGCACAACAGTGACTTATTCTCAACTCCTGCTGAAACCCACAGTTCTCATTTGCATTTACAGTGGATCCAGGTTCTGGTACTCATTGTATCTCCAGGCAGAGCTTCAGAATCATAGAATCATAGGTTGGAAGAGACCCATCGGATCATCGAGTCCAACCATTCCTATCAAACACTAANCCCTCCTCTCCACAACCTCCTTTCAGGTAGTTGTAGAGAGCAATGAGGTCTCCTCTCAGCCTCCTCTTCTCCAGGATAAACACCCCCAGCTCTCTCAGCCGTTCCTCATCAGGCCTGTTCTTCACTCCCTTCACCAGCCTTGTTGCTCTTCTCTGCACTCGCTCCAGAGCCTCAACATCCTTCATGTGCTGAGGGACCAGAACTGCACACAGGATTCAAGGAGCGGAAGCTTCAGGGCGTTTTTCTGATAACTAATATGGTGACACTTGGAATGCCTCGGGCACGGTGAAGTTAAGATCATAGAATCACTAGGTTGGAAAAGACCTTTGAGATCATCGAGTCCAACTGTAACTGTCCACAACTGAACCATCCCTGAGCACCTTGTCTGCTAAACCCCCCAGCGCTGGTGACTCCACCACCTCCCTGGGCAGCTTCTGCCAGTGCCCTTTGAGTGAAGAAATTTTTCCTCCCCTGGTGGAGCTTGAGGCCGTTCCCTCTCATCCTCTCACCTGTCACTTGGGAGAAGAGACCAACACACCCCTCACTACAACCTCCTTTCAGGTAGTTGCAGAGAGCGATGAAGTCTCCTCTCAGCCTCCTCTTCTCCAGGCTAAACACCCCCAGGTCCTTCACCACTCCCAGAACCCCTGGACTCCAGCCCCTTCCCCAGCTCCATTCCTTTCTCCCGATGCGCTCCAGCCTCTCAATGTCCTTCTTGTAGCCAGGAGCCCAAACTGTTCTGTCCCCAGATGTGCAATAAACACCGAGCAGATAGCCCAGGGGAACAAAAGGAAGAATTTGAATCTCTTGGGACCCTTGAGAAACTAACCCATAGTGTGCCAAGACTGGTGGGAAAACATCTATAAAGCAGCATTTCTCAGGAACAGGAATGGGATGAGAGCCCAACATCCTCTGCTGCAGAGCACCGAGCCCGCCCAGCCCGAACCGTGTGCCTGGCTGGAGCTGAGAATTTACAGCCAAACATCCCCAGGCCGTCACTGCTAAGACCTAGATACTACACTTCAGACTAGAGAGGAACGTGACAGCATGGCCATAACGGTGGTTCTGTGCAGGTAAAACCTACCCTAAGCCAGGAGGAGCCTTGGAAACCAGATGTTTCTAAGCCAGCCTGAGCAAGCCAAATCTCTGGGGCTGGAGGACTTTACAGTGAACCATTAAGGCTCCTGAAACCGGATTCAAATTTCATAACACTGAACAAAGTGAAAAGTTGTTTTGGAACTTATACACGAGGATGGATGTGAGCACAGAGTCATGTCAGCTGCCAGGATACTGATTGCTCCAGAGCTGTTTGCAATAAATATAAATATCCTCCAGGTTATCTTGCATGCTGCTATATTTTAGCTGCTTGGGGAGCCCCTGCAATAGCTCACCTGAAAAAGCTCTCCCCAGCACGGCTTCTAAAGACACACCTTTTATCTTTGCAGATCGTTTGAAGACGACTATGATACAGATGAAGTCTTATCTCCCCCTGAAACTGGAGACAAGCCAGATAAACTAGTTATCTCGCATCTTTCAGCGTAGAGGAATGGAAGATGTTTAATCGATACCTTTCAAACTGGATAGCGTTCAGTGCCGAGACACTTAGGGATTTTTCTTGAATCCATCCTTGGAGCGCTGTGCTTTATTTTGTACACTGTAACTTGAGAACTCTTTTTCTCTTCCTGTGTAATTACAATAAGGTGATTTCTATATAAAGGCTTTTTACAATCTGTTATCATGCACGCTCATTAAAACCGGTGATCGCACCTTGTTTTGTTTCTATATACTGTTCTGTCCCCAGATGTGCAATAAACACCGGCAGCTAATGATTAACTCTCACAACTGCAGGCACAGCGCTCGCTCCTCGCTCAGGTCACTCCTGTGCTATTCTGGCCTCTTGACTTTATACCAAGAGTGACAAAAGAGCTGCCAAAATAACTTCATTTCAGTGTATGTCTAGAAATCTTTCAAAACACGAGTCACAATGAAGTTCTCTTTTGATCCTTAGTGTCCTGGAAGCCAAGGCACCGTGCGCTTGTCGGGGAGGAGAGTGCAGGCCCCGCTAGTGCTTTAAACCACACGCTCTTACAGTCGATACTGGATGTGTTTTACCTGTGTGAGGCTGTCAACAGTCAGAGCACTCAAGGATGTTTCTCTGAGACTTTGAGATATAGGTAACATTTCTACATGTTCTCCTGTGCATAAAATCTTCCTCAGGCTGCTGCTCTGCCTCTGCAAAAGTATTTCTGAGCATATTTGCAATGAAAGTCATAAATGCCTTTCAGCCAGTATTGAAACTGCTGTCTTGCATGCACCAGTTCTGACCCTTCCCCATGTTCTTCCTTCTCCTGGCTTGATCCCCTGTGCCTCCTCCCAGAGGCTAAGCTGAGACCACCAAGAAAAACCCTAACCGAGTGTCCTGGAGTTGTTACCGCAGGGATCTGTTAACTGATACACAGCGAGGCTGTAATAGTGCCAAAAATTTGTCTCCCATCCATGAACAAGGCCCCACTCTTGGAGAAGAAACACCATTAACTAAGGACTTCTTGCTTTAAGTGCAAAATCAAAGTGACTTTCCCCATAGGATCCCACCCTGTGCCCCTAGTAACAGCACGTGCTCTGCTCTGCGAGCGTTTGCTCCATACTTAGTAGCTGCTGTGATTCAGCACGGGGCTGACGATAACAGATTGTGACCAGAGCTCAGTTTGCACCATCACAGAACACACAGAGCTGCTGCTCGCCTGCTCCAGCTGGGACAGGGCTCAGCAATCCTGTTGCATTTCGGCTATGGTTATTGTGCCCCCAAGTGTAACACAGCCTATTTCCTCTGACCTCACGGGGAGACTAGCAACCCATGCTCCACGGGACGGCCCTGTGAGAGTCCCTGCCTGAGCCCCTGGAAGACAACTAACTGTCCAGTCCAGGATTGGATCTGCAGGTAGGCACCTCGCAAGCACTTAGGCAGAACCCGTGGGTCAGTAGATGCTCTGTGTGTGTGTGTGTGTGTGTGCACCCTCGCACGCTCATGGCCTGATGCTGTTTGGACTCATGGACACAGGCATGATGGAACAGCCCTGCCCAGACAGTGCCTCTCAGTGTTAATTAGCTGCCTACTGTGATGTAGTTCAACTTTCCCAAGAGCCTCTGAAGCGTAACACGTGCCTCNACCCCTGGAGGACAACTAACTGTCCATTCCAGGATTGGATCTGCAGGCAGGCATCTCCTCATGAGCGCTCAGGCAGAACCCGTTGGTCAGTAGATGCTCTCTGTGTGTGTGTGTGTGTGCGCACCCTCGCACGCTCATGGCCTGATGCTGTTTGGACTCACGGACACAGGCATGATGGAACAGCCACGCCTCTCAGTGTTAATTAGCCAACCACTGTGATGTAGTTCAACTTTCCCAGGAGCCTCTGAAGCGTAACACGTGCCTCCTGGTGCCGGGTGGGCTGCACTGCTGCCACGTGGAGGTCAGTAACTCTCTTCAGGATCAAAATCTGGAAGAGAGGAAGCTTTCGGTTACACTGGCCTGGGAGCCCTGCTCTCTGCTCCTTCTACAAAGCTGCTGGTTGGTCCAGATCACAGCGTTACAGAATCATAGACCGGTTTGAGGTGGAAGGGACCTTAAAGATCATCCAGTTCCAACCTCCCTGCCATGGGCAGGGACACCTACTCCATCAGGTTGCTACTCCATCAGATGCTGGATTTGATATCTGGGAAACTTCTGGATGCGCAAGTTCTTAGCAAAAGCGCTACAAGGTACCTTCCATTCCATAATAAATGTGAGCAGGGGGCACTCTAACCAAAGCAGCACAGGCCCCTCTGAATGCAACACGCACAGAAGAGCAGCTCCGCTCGACACCCGGTGTGTGAATCGCACCTCCCTCATCACTAACTTTGAGGGGAAAAGCTGAACTGGGGATGATCACACAAAGTCCCAGCGTTCAGAAGAAACGTGGAGATGGCTGCAAAAATGAGCAGCAGATGGAAGCCCCACAGCTGCTAATTGTAACCATCCACATTTTACCAGAAAGGAGCTGGGGAAAGCGGTTTGCTGCTGTTCTTCACTGTCTGCCTCGAGAGAGGCCTTTTACTCATAACTTGATGAACATTCACATCTCTCCAAATTCAAAGATTCTGCAAAGGAACAAGAAGAACCTGCTTCCATTCTAGGCTGAACCCAAACCTTTGTTTTCCTTCAATGCTGCTTGCTTCAAACCCCACGAGCAGCCCTACTGGTGTGTCTGTTTTGCCAGTTCTGTAAAGCCTCATTCCACAATAACTTTGTGATTGTCTGTTTAAGGTTTTAACCTGGGGTTAAGAAAAGCAGTTTTCCTGGTGCGGTACAGAATAATGTAATAATTAAGGTCGGAAGGGACCTCTGTAGGTCTCTTCCACCTCCATGCTCCGAGACAGGCTGGCTTCTAAGCTGGAGCAAGTTTCTCAGGGCCTCATCCCGCTGAGTTCTGAAAAATCACCCTAGATAATGACTGCACAACCTCTCCATGCATCACATTTCCTCCTCCTCCCTCTGGGAGATCAGAGCAACATCCCTTTCCAGGAAGGCTGTCTGTTCCCAGNCGTGCCCCTTCAATGCTGCTTGCTTCAAACCCCACGAGCAGCCCTACTGGTGTGTCTGTTTTACCAGTTCTGTAAAGCCTCATTCCACAATAACTTTGTGATTGTCTGTTTAAGGTTTTAACTTGGGGTTAAGAAAAGCAGCTGTCCTGGTGCGATACAGAATAATGTAATAATTAAGGTCGGAAGGGACCTCTGTAGGTCTCTTCCACCTCCATGCTCCGAGACAGGCTGGCTTCTAAGCCGGAACAAGTTTCTCAGGGCCTCATCCACTGAGTTCTGAAAGATCACCCTAGATAATGACTTCACAACCTCTCCATGCATCACATTTCCTCCTCCTCCCTCTGGGAGATCAGAGCAACATCCCTTTCCAGGAAGGCTGTCTGTTCCCAGGAACGGGCACTTTCTTTGACAGGAGGGAGTTGGATGTGGGTCTCGAGGACTCCCAGTTGAGCAGTGACCCTCTGCTCCCGAGCAGCGTGTGTGCTGGGCTGAGGCCGTGGCCCTGCTGGGCTGCGCAGAGCCGGTACCGGCCCCCTCGGTGCATCGCGCTCTCGGTTTGGCGTTTCTGTTCCTGGGGGTTGTACCTGAACCGGCATCTGCTGCTCTGTGCTCATCACTGCTGCAGGAGCTTTCCTCTTTCTCCATTGATGCCTTTTGCAGAGGGACCTGAACTTAGCCCGTCAGATCCAGTCAGACTTCATCTCACACCAGTCTACCCGGATCTGCTCCCTTTTTTTCTGTTCAAGAAGTCAGTCACCGGTCACTTTTGCCTCCCATCTCCAACTGTCAGTGCCGCTTTATGGCCTCAAGTTGTGCCATGGAAAGTTTGGATTGGATATTAGGAAGAATTTCTCGATGACAAGGAATGTCAAGCATTGGAACAGGGAGTAGCAGAATCCCCAGCCCGGGAGGGGGTTCAGATGTGGTGTAGTGGTGGAACAGGCAGCGCTGGGTTAAGGGTTGGACTTCATAATCTCAAAGGTCTTTTTCAGCCTAACCGATCCTGTGGTTCCATTGCGCACCCTCCAAGACAGCACCTGCCTTTTCACTGTAAATCGAGCTCGGACTGAAGTAAGACTTGTATGAGCTGGATTCCTTTTCCCATAGGAGTAAGTCAGAAAACTGAAAAAAAGTCAGTTTTGCAGTATTTAAAACAAAATACATTTGTGTTTATTTGTTCTCCCTGGTCTGCTTCTGCCCAGGAAAACTGTCCTGGGGCTTTACAGCCCCCTCGCCTTTGAGTTTGGTGTTCAGCAGCAGCCTCTGTCCGAGCCGGGGGCTGCAGCGAGCGGGCTCGAGCTGCTCTGCCCCAGGTCCTGCACTTCCTTCCTGGAACAGAATGTGCCGGAAAGGCCAAAACTAGCAGTGACAGCACGTGTGGAGCTTGGCTTTGGCTTTCCTAACCCACGGCATCTTCAGGCTGTGCAATCCCCTAGTGCTTCCCTGAAGAGCATCTGCTCCTGTAAGGAAACCACATCCACTGCTCTTTGTCCTCGTCCTCTCTCTGTAGCACCGTGTGATCAGCTCAGAAGACGAGTATCTAACACTAAAGGGTCTCATACTTTGTAGTTTGGAGACATTTTGTGCTGGCCTGGCTTTGTCTTTGTATTTTTACTATGTATTTTCTTCTTTTTTTGGCAAATAAAGGACTTCTGAATTTAGAAAGACTCGTCTGGCTGTGGTGAGTTCAGGCTCTTGTTCACTTCATCCCAGCTGCCGCCCCCAAACCCCGTCCCTGCTGCTTTTGAGCTGCCCCCCTCCGATTACCTGACAGCACTGGGCTCCAGCCTTTCTTCTCGAAAACACCGGCCAAGAGAATCAACCCAGCAGCTTCCCTTCCCCTCACCCGCGTCCTCCACGTGCAGCGGCGCCCGCCTGCTGACTCACCAAATGCCAGGCTGCTGCATCTCAACCTGTCCTGAAAAGAAATCACCTCGTGGGTCTCCTGCAAGTGGAAAGAAGTTGGGAACAAAAAGAAAAAAGGAAGACCAAGTAACGCCTCTCCGGACTTGATGGGCGGCAAAGGCTGGAGCAGAATGGCTGCGTTGCTTCAGCTGGAGTCGGCGTCGTGCCGGCTGTGGATCTCTGGCTCTGGGAAGGAGCTCGGGGTTTCCTCGCAACACCCAAGGTGCCGCAGTTTGAAACAGTCACTAGTTGAGAGCAACAATGTGTTCATGGTGTTCTCTGTACTGTGAAGCTCCATGGGCCCTTCAGGGTGAGCATCGGCCATCAAAGCCACAAGATGTCCAAGAGAGCAGCACTGTTCTGTCATCTTGCTCCTCAGAAGGGGATTTATAAATACTCTGTATAAAAATCAAATATGTACAAGACATCAGGGGCCGTGTGCTCCTTGCCTACAGCAGAAAGATGATTTTGGTCTCAGTCAGGCCTGGTTCTTTGTGCGACTCCTGTGCCGCAGCCTCACGATTGCTGTCGGGAAGGCCCCGGGCGACCCGTGGCTGCAGCTCTTGGGCCACGGGAAACGCTCTGTGCCTGCTGGGCACCCACCAAGGGGCGGTGGGAACATGGCAGAAGGCAAAATGACACCCCTGCCCTGCTGCCTCGCACTGCGACCACATGATACTCATGTACGTACCGGAACAGCCCCAGGGACACAGGGACAAGTTTGTGGTGCCCCCCGTGTTCTCAGGCACCGTATGGAGGCTCAGCCAGAGCTGGAACAGCACCTGCAAAACTGCCAGAACAGTGAGATCGAACTAAACCAAAGGTTTGTTTCCAGTTTTGCTTCCCTGTCCCTCCCTGTGCTGGGATTGAGTCCCAGCCAGTGATTTCAATGATAAAGTCCAAAAGTTTAGACGTCTCGTCTTTCCTGAAGGAGCCTCTCCCACATGTTCGCATTTGGCTGGTTGAAGGTGCTGGACTAATTCTGTTCTACCACCCCTCCCAACGTGATCAGGAGTCGCCCCCTGCCAGAAGCAGCTCTCCTGCCCTCCTCTGCCACACGTTCTCAGGCTGAAGGCGCCCATAGCGAACCAGCGGAGGAGCTGCTGCCTTTGCTCTCTGTGATGCAGGAATTACAGGAGAAAATTGCTTTTTCCAAGAGGCTTGGGAAGAACACTGGAACACCGCTCCCTTCCACTGGGAAAAGAGATCCCCGAGCAGCTTCCTCTCCGCTAACGCCGAGAACGGTTCCCCGAGTCCCCAGCACATGGGAGGAGCTCCCACCAGCCCAAGAGCGTTGGCTGCTCCTGCTGCTCCCACGGAAAGGGCGGCTGTTCAGGCTGGAACCACAGCGGATTTTCTAGCTGCATCACAATCCTTTCCCTTGCTCAGCTTGTTTAGAAACAACTGGCCAGGAGGTTAAGAAAACCAAACCGAGCCAACCCTAATTTAACCAATTACAGCATTAGTCAGCGATGGACTAAGGTGTTCACACAATGAGTTCAACAGATGCCACGCTGATGCCCTCAGCGGGTGCAAAATACAATTAGGAAAAAACTAACATTTATTAAATCAATTTGAATTTTAATAGACATTTCAAGAATGTGGCAGCATGAAAGAAAATGCTTTTAGGAACAACCTGAATCTACCGTTTGCAGTTTACATCAACGATCAGGGCTGCCCTGGCGGCGGTTCCAAAGCCCGAATCTCCAGTTGTCGGTACCGTGTTTAATGCAGCAGTGAGAGAGGGAAGATTCCAAGCACTCCCACGGTTCTGGAGCCGAGGTACCACCGATTCCATTTAATCCAAGTCCTAATCAACGTACCGGCAACACTTAACAGCTCCGCAAAAGCATCCGGAAACACCTCGTGCTGTGCAGTTCCCTCCCCTTAAACCAGCCCCGGGGCGGCTGCTCGGCGCACACGCAATGGACTGAGAACAGATTTACAGAAGGTCACGACCAAACCACCACATCGGGCAATGGCAGATCCCTTTGGGTCAACACAAAGATCACATACAAGTTTAACTAAATACACTTTAATAGGACATCGTTAAATCTCATGAGGGCTAAAAAACACAGATCGTGGGTACTTGGATTGGCAAATAAAGACAAGGATACTAAGAAGCATTTTCCACCATTTACTCATTATCAAAAATATTTTTCAACTCTTCTTGCAAAACAAAAACAAAAAAGTACAGACTGGACACGTACATCACATTTTTCTTCCTATGGCTTTAACCCCCCACCCTACCCACCCCACAGAAAAGACGGGGGGAGAAACAAACCAAAACCAACAGAGAGATCTGAGCACGTTCACAGGAGCTGACACCATGGTACACTACAAACAAAGGAGGTGTCATTTGTGTCCAAGGGGGCTGCTTATTTCTCAGGTGAGGAACCATCATTGTACATGCTTTGTGCCAAATCAAAACACACCTAGCGCCGGGTGGGAGCATGCTGCGGGTCCCCGGGACAAGGGAAAGGGGAGATGGAAGCGGTGAAGCAACTCAAAAATTCACCTACATGCTGAAGCGGGAGCTGCCCTGCATGAGAGGGTGACGGTTTGTGTTCAGCCCATGCCTAACGCCTGCTGCATCACCCCAAGGGGAGAGGCTTCTGCGTCCACAAAGGAACCCGACTTTCTCAGGTGCCAGGGAAGCCTTAAACATGAGCCTGAAGAGGAGCGCAGGCAGAGGAGTCGAGGGACCACACCGAAATGTGTGCATCAAGCCCAGTTCCCGCAGCTCCACTGAGCACCTCTGGGCTGAGCTTTTTGCAGCTCTGTTAGTTCTCCCTGCCCAGGCTGACAAGCGCAGCCCTTTGGAAGCTGCTCCCAGCAGACTGGAGGGGAACAGGATGGATTCTGGAAGTAAACAATACGGCTGGTTCTGTCTAACAGACACCCAAAACGTTTGACCTTATGGCAACCGACCCCTCTGCCCCAGCTGAGCTACCCGCCTCGAGCTGCTGCGGGACAAACTCCATCAACCCCCCCTGGCCCGGCTGCCGGGTTCTGCTCCATCCGCCCCCGGCACGGGCTGGCAGCGGAGGGCGGCAACCAGCCACCAAGTCCCTCTGGGGCCCACAAAACCCCCTCTCTCCTAGAAGCAACAGCAGAAAAATCAGCAGGAGCTCCAAAAAAGCAGCGGGGCGGAGGAGAAAAGGGGAGAGAGCAGAGCCAAGCAAGCTCCAGCCTTCCTGGTGTGCGAATGGTTTTCTTGCACCGGCCAACTGTCCGCAAGACATCAAATGGACGGAGCTGGCACAGGGGGCAGGACAGAGCAGGAGTGACTGGTGGGGCTGTCAAGAAACAACAGATGATGTTGTGAACTGGCCAGCAGGGTGATGTTCAAGCACTGATCCTCCTGCCCTTGGCTGGAGGCTGAGCTCTGCGGGGGCTGCTGGCTTGCTCAATATATTTCCTCCTCCTTTTTCAACTGTCCCATACAGCTGGTACGGGCGATCCTCGGGGACGCGCACTGGGAAATCGCCTCCCTTTTCGGAAGGCGCTCCCCGGCTCCACGCTGCGTTCCCTACAGGAACACCGGGGGATGTTCTAGTCACGCTGGCAGTAACTAATGGGCAATGGCTTCTCTAGGCCGTGCTCTAGCACCGTTCCGATGGCCTAAACTGGATACCGCTCGGAAGCAGCAGCTTTGACTGAGCACAAAGCATGACCGGGTACAATGAGGTTAATATATTCCTTGCCAAAGATCTTGTGATAAATCATTTACATCAGCAATCGATCTCAAAACTATGAGGTGCTGTAAGAACTAAAAACAGTTTTAGGGTAACTCCTCCATTATCTGCAACTATTTCCCAGACACTAATACACAGAACATAGCAATGAAAAACACTTGATACAAGTGATCTAAACGCAGGAGCTCCAGCAAGTTAAACAGAACCATTAGCTGCCGTAAACCTGTAGCAGTTCCCCTACGGAGGGCAGGGAAAAGAGAGAGAGAGAGTCAACAGTCATATCTCATGTCTATAGCTTCATCCAAACTTTTATCGTCGTGCGTACTGGCAGCTAAAAACGTCGTTACTGGTGACCCTGTCACATTGATTACACTGGTGCTCGTGCTGGCATTGCGCACGGCAATGCTCGTCACGTTAATGCCCAAAGTAAGCCGAGTCTGCTCCAAGGCCTTTTCTGGCACTGCAAACGCCTCCAGCTTCTTCTCCCCGTTAGCCATGTAGGAGTTTTGGCAGCCGCGGCATATGCAGTCAAGGCAGGCTTTGCGGTTCGAGTAGCAAGGGCAGCGTTGGCCACGGCATGTAAGAACACTTGGATTTTGGGTGGCACGACCACATTTGCACCCTTTCTTTTCTTGTGGCTTTTTATACACAGTTTTTGTCGGGCTTCCCGGCATAACGTTACTGCTAGGAACTTTCTCCTTTGCTTTGTCTTTTGTTTTCAGCACCCCGGGTTTGGCTTTCGGGTGAGATTTCTTAGGGGCATGTTCTAAATTCTTTTTCATGCTTTTGTTAGACAGGAGCACAGTTTTACTTATTTTGGGAGTGGTGCCTCCGTTGGGCACCGTGGCGATGGGCTGCAAAGACATTTTATTTTCCTGCTTCACTGTTACTGGAGCCGACGCGCCCAGTGTCGGGCCGCAGATGATGCTGGAAATGGGTAGAGGTTGCACCTTCTCGCTGTCGCTTTCCGACCGAGATCGCTTTCTGTTTAACTTAACTACCTTGGGTGTTGCTGCCGTACACGAGATCCCGTGCGGAGACGCGTCTGTGGACATGAAAATGTTATGGCTAAGAGGCGTGGGAGAAAGCTGCAGGAAGGGGCCGTTAGTCATGTTTGCTTCCAGGCCGGGCTGCAAGTTAGAGTCACAGACTTCGGTGTTGGAAACGGTCTCCAAGCTCCGGAGAACCTCCTCCACGCTGAGGAGGAGCGAGCCGCCCGGCTTGATGTCCTCGCTGAAGCTGCAGATGTCGATGCCCGTGGTGCACAGGTCGCTCGTGGAGACGGTGTCGCACACGGGCTGCAGGCTGCCGGAGATGTCCTCGGTTTTGATGTATTCCCCGGTGCTACAGACATCGATCGTGTTTGCCTGCTCGGGAGAAGGAATATTCACCCCCAGTTTATCCACCGAAAGCCCATTACAATTGGGCAACCCGTTGATAACAGAACTCCTAATATCGATGCTGTGTGTGCTTTCAGGTATTGACGTAAAACTAGCTGGAGGATCAGCCGTGAGTTCCGAGGTTGAAGGTACTGGGGAATGTGTCAAACACAAAGCCAAGGCTGCGTCGGAAGATTTTTCTGTCTCGTCGTGGAGTGGCGACCCATCTTTGAGCAAAGCCAAGAGATCCGCGGAGCAATCGACCGCCTGGATGATGTCTCGTGCCAGCGGGGTCTGCGTTATGTATTCGCAGAGTTTCTTGTAGCAGTTCACCAAGATGCTCAGCTGCTTGTTCTCCTCGAACTGTTCGTAGTCCTTGCACCAGCTACATGATGGTTTCATCATCATTTTCTTACCTTTACAAGGTTTGCAGACATAATGCTGACACGTGGAGTTGGTGGGAGCGATAGGGTCTTGTAGCAAGTTTCCTAAGGAAAAAAAAAAAAGAGAAAGATGATGGACACGTGGCAGCATCCGGGATCGTGTGGGATGGGGTTTGGCGCTATCAGAACAAATCGCCTGGAGAAGTTCAGCGAGTCACATGCCTGTGAAAATACTCACAGCTGCCCTAGCTGGTTTTAAACCAATTTTAAATTAATGAAAAAAAACAGAAGAAAACCATCACGCCACGATTTGTTGTGCTGCTGCAGCCGGTAACACACCCTTGGCTAACCCACTGCCAACCCCACGTCCCCTTCAGCAGCTCCTTCCATCCAACTCGCCAAACAAACGAGGTTTCTACAAATTTACCCAAACTCCCACAAAGAGCGACTGCAGAGATGTTAATGACATCAGTGAAAACAAACGGCAACGGAGCAGGAGGCTCCGACAGGAATGGGAAAATGATGCAACAGCAACCCCGAAGGGAAAGGCAACACACATGACTTGGTTTTACTTTTCCTTTAGCTGGGACTGAAAATAGAGCTTGGCCTGTGACAGTCGGTGCCGGGACTATCACACAGTTTTTAGCTTTGCAAGCAACAAAACCACTTAAATGG
This sequence comes from Piaya cayana, assembly GCA_013389865.1. Taxonomy (NCBI): domain Eukaryota; kingdom Metazoa; phylum Chordata; class Aves; order Cuculiformes; family Coccyzidae; genus Piaya; species Piaya cayana. Next base: position 53,931 of record WAAB01010271.1, read on the forward strand.
ATCCCACGAATTCCTATAAACAGTGAATAAACCACCGTGTAATCTCTGTACAAACCCCAAACAAGGCCGGGCTGCACTGCTCTGTCAGATCGCTCCTGTGCCAAACCAGAAGGTGTGACAAGGCGACTCCAGACACATCCTGGGGAGTAGGAGCTCCCAGACACCCATTGCTGAAATAACTCTTCAAGAGCGGCGCTGCCACAGCCACCGCGCTTAAATACTTGAAGTGCCAACAACAGCTCCTGTCCTGGTTAGAAGTGATGAAACCAGAAGAAAGGATTTCTCTGAGGTCTTACACTGAACAATGAGAAGCCAATAAAAATCAGTTGCTGAGGGGTCACCACACCTGCAGACACCCAGTTCCAACACTCTGGGGGGTTATATCCCAGAGCCGTCAAACAGTAAAAACCTGGAAGAGTGTTTCTGTCTTTCCTTAAGAGCAAACAAAATAGCCCATAAGGGTAAAGTAAAAAAGAGTTAATGGCAGTTTTGCACAGAAATGACCCAGACAGCGCTGGGATTGCTTTGCTATTTCTAGCCCGCTCTGGGCCAGAAAGATACTCCAACAGCGAAATTCCCTTTGAGAGCATCTATAATCACCTACAGCTACAGGTTCCCCCTCAGCTTCAAGCAGAGCCCTCTCCTCACAAGGAGCCTTTGTTGGCGAGTTACAACCATCAGTGGATTCTCACCCAGATTTTCCACAGTGAACACGAGCTGCTAGGAACAAACCAACAAACTCAAACCATTTGGGAAGAGACAGCAAGGTGCACACATTAAACAGACTGAGATTAAAAACACAAACCCAAGATGTTTTCTCTCCTCACTCACCTGCCAAGGCAATTTTTCCCAGATGGCCCTTTCGTAGCCGATTCTCGTGGCAGCACTTGGAAGGAACAATGCACTGGACTAATAGAGTGGAGTGAGCTCTCAGCTAAGGGACACCTTCCCCCAGCTTCTCCACTCTTATCACCTCAGTAAGGAATCCCAGCTGGCAGGTAATGGAGCCAAACTCTCCCAAGCCCTGGCTGCAGCAGCACTTCAAACTACAGAAGGTGTCCCTCACTCTGCAGCCTCTGTCAGCAGGTCCCACCCTTCCAGCTGAACCCTCTGCCCTTCTCACTGTTCCAACCACCTGTGACAATTCAACTCCACCAACAGCCGCCTGTCCCTCCTGGATGCTGAGCCTCCCCAAAAGGACAGGCAGAAAGCCATGCCCTGCCCCACGCATGAGGCAAACCCACCCAAGACTCCTTCACGTCGTGCTCGGAGACCTCGGGAGCCGCTGTATGACTTGCACATCTCCCCATTGCTGCCAGGACCAGAGGCCACCAGCATCACAGCTGCTGAAACTGAGCGGTCGGGTAAGCTCCTGGGTTTGCCTTCACCCTCATTTTGCTGGTTTTGGTGACTACATATGCTGATCAATGCTTTACAGATCAGGAAGCACTAAAATACTCCAGAGACTGAACCAAATAACCGGTATACCAATTTAACTGTTAATTAGATTTTAAAAAAAATCATCACCAACTGTGCATTCTATTTCTCCCAAAATAAATTTGGCTGAAACCGTTGGGTGGGTATGAATGCTAAAAGAGGACGCTGAAAAATTTACATTTCCAGAAGCTTTGGGGGAAAATAACAGACGGGCAGACAAGAGAAAACCCCTCAGATGCTCTCAGGGAAGGGAAGAACAGAGCGAGTTCTACCCTCGGTGAATGCCAGGCAACCTACACAGGAGAGGCACTAGGAATGCCTGCGCTGTGGGATATTTTCAGCTTGAGCTCATATCTGATTGAATATTCATTCTTCCAAATTCCTTTCTCATATGGATCCTGTGGCACCGATCGCTCTCTTCAACTTTAGTACCGTTAAGAGCCAATTGTGAGACACAAACTCTCAGGAAACTGAGATTTCATTACTTTTAATATCTGAGGAATGGTACGAAGACAGCAATGCTGTCCAGAGACAGCACCCAACCTGCGACCCACAACCTGGAGGCAGCCAGCTCTGGGACATTCCAAATCGTTGGACTGTACAGGCTCACGAGGCCTAACGGTCATTTGATGCTGCAAATCACAAAAATTTCCTGGATTAGGTTTATAAAGTCCAGCAAGAAAATCAAGCCTGGTGGAATCCAAAGATCACACAGAATCACTAGGTTGGAGAAGACCCACCAGATCATCAAGTCCAACCATTCCCACCAATCTCTAACCCATGTCCCTCAGCACCTCGTCCACCCGTCCCTTAAACCCCTCCAGGGAAGGGGACTCAACCCCCTCCCTAGGCAGCCTCTGCCACTGCCCAGTGACCCTTTCCATGGAAATTTCTTTTCACAGAGAAAAAAAGATGTCACCTAGCACATCCTCCAGCTCCTTAGAATAATAACCCTGCTGAGTTAGACAAAAAATCCACCTGGCCCAGCAGCCACCTTGCTAGTGGCCAAAAGCAGGTGCCCAGGGCAGGGAGCAAGAATGAGGCAAGCAAACTCTTAGTACCTGGCTGCATCTTAACCATTATTAGCTGAGATATTTCTCATGGGACATAGGTCTTCATGTGTTGGGCATCCCTCACAGTCTCTCCTTTGGCTCGCATGATCTCTTCAACCATTTAGGACGTAATTAGTCACAAGATTTTCTCTCCCTCTTTTCTCACCCTCTTTTGCAAGGGGTCTAGGAAGTGGGGAAGCATCCGCGAATTTGTTAAAGGGACCAGAGGGAGGAGAAGAATTGGGAATCAAAGCAATTGTTAGGTGTCTGTGCCCCACAAAGCTGCTCAGCATGGGTGCCTCTCCCCAAGAAGATACACCTGAATGGGTCACCTCCTCACACCAGTAAGCATCCCTTGGAAAAGCCTCCTGGCACTTCAGAGATACCATTTTTAACAACTCAAAGAATGATGGAGCTATTACATCTTCATCTGATGAAGTACACTAGAAAAAATTATGGGGTCAATTTTTTTTTTCTCACTATAAATAACTGCACCACCAGGGTCAACCTCCAAAATTTGTCTGCCAAAAGCATCTTTAATCCTCGATTGTGCTGGCATTGCCAGAAGCTACTCTCGAGTTAGAGCACAGAGTAAAGTGGGAAGCACAGTAGCTCAGCCCGCTCCTCCCATCGCTGGAGCCCTATCGGCTGCATCTGCAAGGGAGGAGAGGAGAGCTCACCCACAGTTCATCTCTTGGCATCAAACACGACAGCCAGGGTGGCATTTTTAAATTGAGTATTACACGAAACCTCTCTGGACGCCGGGTTAGTCAGACAGAAACTCCACAGCTCTGTTAAATCCAGCAAATTTAAAACCCAGGAAGCTATAATCAGTCTGCTGAAGCACAAATACTTGAAATGAATACATGCCAATCACCTCAAAGTAATAACCAGGAGCTGGGGACTGAGCAGGTGGACTGCTACACCCCCAGCATTTTCTTTTCTGGACTTAACGTGATCCAATTGTTTCTAGTAGAACAAATAGCAAGTGGCGGTGAGCTCTAACACGCTGCTGCACACGCTTCAGAGTTAAACACCTCCTGAAGGACAGGAGCCAGTTCTAACCCAGCACGTGGGAAAGGCTGCTTGAAATTCAGCTGCCCAGCCACCTGCAGCTCCAGCGCTTCCACTGAAGCCGCCTCCAAAGGGAAAAGGCTTGTTCTTCCCGCTTCCCTGAAATGCTCCTTGCTCCAGACACACACAGCGTCCCTTCAGCTAAGGGATTACTGGCCAGATCCAGCTGAGGAATAAGTACATCAATGAGGTTGCAAAGCAAAACGTGGAAAAGAAATAAACCATCATAAAAGCAGCAGCATTTTCAGAGTCTGACAAACCCCTAGAATCACTCTTTGCAAGGCTATTTGATAACAGATGGAGATATGACACAGAATGGAAAGGTCTGCTGACCATCAGCGGGAAAATAAAACAAGTGCATAAGAGCTGCTGCATACGGGTGTGAGATGTGGATATTTACTAGAGAAGAACCAGACACACTCAAACCCACAGAAATCTCAGGAGGCCTCGGGATGGGGCATGGTGCCCAGGGCAGGACGGCAGCGGAAGGTCTCCTGCCACGGATCCCATGGCCCAGGCTGAACCTTTCCCAGCCCCACACTCAAGTGCTGAGCTGGCACCAGGGGCTGCCCGATGCTCATCACAAACGCTGCACCGAGGCCAAGCGGCCGACTCACCAGATGGGCGCCTGGCCCACCCCTGCCCTGAAAAAACACCCCAAGGAGAAAATGTTGGGCAACTTCCACCATCCCAGGGAACCCGACTGACCACCCGGCACGGGACAGTGTTCACAAACCACATCAGCAGCTGCCACGCTCCTAGCTGGGAGGCACAGAGGCGCAAGGCACACCTGGAACAGTGCTAAGACAAAACGTTCACCTAGGTCTAGGAAGCACTGACCGTAAGTAAGAGAGGAACAGTTGTTCACGATGACAATGCTAGAAATGTGCTTATCCTTCAGTTGGTTTTGTCAGATAAGGTTTTGTACACAGAAATAGTTTTATTCAACCAAAAACCAGAAATAGAAAAAAGTGCCTAAGACATTGAGCACAACCCTTTTGCAGCTCTGGAACAGTAAGAGTTTATTTGCCTGTGAGTAAATGATAGGATTTCTTCCTGAAAATACCATGGTGCTCTCGGACCACCACAACTACAACATCAGTACCGCTAGAATCTATCCAGTGACAGGTTCCCCATCAGGTGAAATGGAAACATGGGACACACAAAAAGCATTAACAGAAATCACCTTGTTTTGAAATTTCACCAGAGAAAACATTCTGCTGAATATTCCTGAGCCTCCTCTCTCAACAAACAGCACTGAAAAATTAGCTGCAGAAATTACTGCTCTCATACAAGGATGGTATAAAGAATTAATGATTGTATAACTCCCTGGAAAAATAAGCCCTGCACTGTATTTGTCTCAATACCATGAGAACCCCAATTAACCACGGTAAGAATACAGTTAGATGATTTTTCTGTGTATCTGGAGAAATACACTCAACCCCTTTAGCAGCTGAAGTTCAAGGGAAAAAAAAACCAAGCCAGAAATGTGACAACAAACCACATTTTAGCTGTGGAAGGGGCTGCTTTGTTCTCCAACTCCACCCGCTGCGTAAAACCCAACAGAAGTGATTTTACCAAGTCTTGTGTCAAAGTTACACTTCTGTTCAAAAATCTCTGTGTTCAAAAATCACCGACTGGAAAAAATTCTAAATGTATTTTCTAAATAGGTGGCAAGGTTCAAACTTGGTAATGAAAAGGCTTTATAAAGATCGATAAATTCATCTTTTTCATCACCCAACATAAAATGTTCATGTAATTCTGTTTTCCAAAAGCCAAGCTTGCTGTACTTTACGAGGTTTTAAATGGCAAAGTTAACACGTCTGTGATGGGTATAAGATTAACTTAACATGCTTCTATGCAGCATGAAAACTTGTGAGGGTTAAAACTTGCTCTGAAAGTTACAGAGCCAATTGATCACATGCTCTGAGCAAACAAACAAGTAATAAAAATTGTTTTTTCCCCACCAAACACAAATGCCCCATCGAGATTAACCGTGCAACCTTGAAGCACCGTGTGCTCTTGTTGCCCGCTGGGGAAGCAGCAGGCCCTGTGCTGCGACTGCCAGGCTCAGGAGACAGAGAATAACAAATGACGTCAGCGCAGGACCTCACAGCGAATTCCTCCTCAGAGCAGGGAAACCTTGACTGCCTGCGAAGCAGAAAGGGCTGTGCTGGGCACCATTTCTCAAGTCACATACGAGATGCAAACAAGATTCTTTCTGGCCTCATCTGTAAATCCTCACAGAGTGAGAAACCAGCCTGCAGAAATCAGTATTTGAATGCACTGTGTCCATAACCCCCCGACAACTCAGTTGCCCCAATAAAGATGCCTCTTGGCAATACATTAACTTTTCTTTAAACATTCTGAAATGCAATCGGTTTAATCAATATCCTCAGGCGACCGTCAAACCCTGCCCAGCATCTCCCACCGTCTCAGTGAGAAACAGACTCTCCCTGCAAATCCACAGCACGATCCTCACTACGCACCTTCCTTGGGAGCCCAACACCCACCAGCTCTTCAGCTGGAAACCACAGTTACTTCTCTTCTTACTCCCCAGCCTTGTTCTAAGGCAGAGGAGTATTTCTAGTTTAGAAACCGATCTGAATTCAACTGGTGGAACTTAATGTTATCAAAACACAGGCAGCACAATGCAGACAACCTTGAAAAAGCAGTTCTCCCGGGAGCCTCGCACACAGGACTTAAAAACAGGAAAGGGAAACACTGAATGCAAGTAAGGAGGTTTTAAGAGGAAGAGGAACCATCCAACATGTTCTTGGCTAAAAGCTGGTATATGCAGAGAGGTGCCAGCGGGTGTTTTATCGACAGCTGCCCACGCTGGTTATCTCAAAGCAAGGAGGAAAAGAACACCTGCAGGAGAAGGGACTGGATCGGTCCTTAGTCCCATACCCCGTGCACCCCTTGGCTGCGCTGCTATTCTGCACATTCTTCAGAAATTCAGAGCATCCTGGCAACCATTCATGTCATTTTTAAGGGGAAAATAGCAGAATTTTATAAACTACCAATATGTGATAGCTGAATGGTGGGTTTCATCATCGAAAATGGAAGAAAGAAGAAAATGTCAATGCGAAAATACCCATTAAAAAAGCACTGATCCAGATCACTCTTCAAACATAAAAGGTGACTCTAACCTGGCAGCATGGATCACGAATCAACCTTCGCTCCCCCTGATCTAGGGAGAACAGACATGGAATGGGAGTTCTAAACTTTTCCATCACAAAACTTAAATGCGCTTTTTCGCTTTAAAAATCTGATCTCCATGCTTAACTCGCTCAGTCACGGCTCACATCCCAAACAGAAAATGCAGTATTACATATATAATCAGTTCTACGAGTAGTGAAAAATCTGTTTCTTTGCCCTCTGTGATTGGAAAGTGAATTTTCTAGAAAGTTTCAGTCTTTTATGTATAATCCAACAACCTTCTCTCCTCTGAAGGACACCTCCTAGCTGCCCCCTGCCTCAGACTGCCTCTGTACCATCGGTGAAACTCAGACTTTGCTTACTCGAGCCATCGTTCACTTTTGGTTTCCACTGGTTTGTGGCGCTTCCCTTACATACCTGTAGAAATCTTCACATGGAAGTTCAACAAAACCGTACAGGTCTAATTCCCGGCTTCCCCACAACACAGTAAGAGTAATAAACTCCACTAAGGGCGACAGACACAGGGTCCAGAGGAGAAGTGGTCAGGGAGAAGTGGTCAGGACTGCAGAAGTAATGGAGAAATAGCTCAGGAAGGGGCAAGGAGGAAGAGGAGGAGCCTCCACAGCCCCAGTGACACTGAGAAGACAGGACAAAGATGGAATATTTTACACAACTCAGTAGGCCACCAGCTAGGGAAGAGATTCCAAACCTCCCTGCCAGATTGAGTTCCCCAAGCCTCAACTTACATTAACGGTATAAAACTTTCAAAAACTAGGCTCGTGCTTTTACACAAGAGCATGATGGAAACCAATCCCATCCTTGCACTGATCTTTAAACAGGAAAACAAAAAGTCTAGAGGGTTTTTTTTTCTCTTTTTTTTTTTGGCCATTGCCCATGCTTGAGAGCTGCTTCCGCAAAGCTGCTTTACCACTTGGCCCCCAACCCTCTAACTAAAATGATCCAGAGCTCCCTCAGAACACTTGAGGGAAGCTGTGTAAGGTACCAGTCCCGCTGTCACGTTGGTTTTTTGTTCCCTCCCACCCGCTAATCTCCATAAGCCTCCCCTAAGCCACACGTTGTCTCACATCCCCATACTCGGACTCCGGGATGTTTAAGGCAAGAGCAACACCCTCACCCTCTATTCCTACAGCACGAGCTACAGACGAGGCCTTGGCCAAACATCAAGTGCTGTCCTGAAGCCAGACAACCTCTCAAGCACTTCCATGTTCTACACCAGCAATACACTTCAGGTATGTTGGGGAGGTTTCAGGGTGAAGTTTTCCTTGGATACAAAGCTGATCTGATCTGACTGACAGTCTCTTACAAGCATTTCAACTGAATTCCAGAAAAAGGCTGTTAGTGCTGGCGAGCCCAGTGGCCCTTGGAAGGACTTGCAGTAACCACATGGTATCTGAAACAGATAAAGCCACTTTTGAGGAGATTTTTTATCCCAGCAGGCAGTGTTTTTAAAAGACAGAAGTTTGTTGCATAGATCCTACCAAGCTCTTTTTAAATTAAATGTGATTTTAACTTGCAATTCAGTAATAATCACTGCAGTGCAGCGACCAACACTCTGATTTCACATCCTCAGGATGCAGAGGCACATACCTTCTGCCTAATGCGCCCTTGGGAGCAGTTATTTTTAAGTTCTAAAAGCTCCGGGAAATATTGTCTGGTACATCCCTGTAAAAGGATGATGCATTACCTCCAGCACCATCTAGGAACTCTCACATGATCTCACTTAAATCCTAGAAGCACACACATCACCAAACCATCTGCCTGATTCCACCTTTACAGCCCTTCAGGTAAGAGAGAGACCTCCAACCCACCCAGAACAGGTTTAGCTGCCCTACGATGGCATCCGGTGTCTACATTACAACTTTCTACTGATGGAGAGTCACGCGCGCCAATTCCAGTCTAAAACCAGAGCTTTAATTAGAATTTCAGAACTATTTGGGAGCCAAAAACTTCTGCCACCCCTCTGTGAGCCTATTTAAAAGGCTCGTGTCTTGTGCGCTTGAGAAAACAGTGAAAGCACAGCAGCGTTAGCTGATTTATAGAGCTGTCACTGATTTCTTCCAAAAACAATTCTCTAAAATTAAGGGGAGAATCCTGACTGTGGAATTAATACCTACAGCATAACGAAGCGTTGCAGGATGCACTGAGAGAGGTTAAATACTGAGGAAAAGCGAGTGGCATAAGGAGCACTAATCTGGGGAGTAATTTCCCAAGGGAAGTCTTACAAGTCCAATCCTTGAGACTTTAGCCAAGCACAGGGGGTTTATGCATTACTGATAATTCACACAGCATTTCTCCAACAAACCATGATTTTTAAACGCTTACAGCCAAAGCTGCGTTCTACCCAGATCCATGCAAGGAAAACACCAGACACTCCAAGTCCCTTGCACACAAACTTATACCCAGGTATTCGGATCTCCTGGTCTGCACAGAAAGACGTGAGCACCTGAAAAGCTTTTCAGTATAAAAACCCCACATGCTGTAAAGTTTTGGGTGGTCACAGCATTCGGCATTGTGATCATAACACCTCACAAAGTATCTTAACTTACATAAGCTTCACCTTTTAAGACACTAAAGTTATAAAGGTTTTGACAGTTGGAGACGCTTTACACGACGTTAAACATGCAGAAGGTGTAACAGCTTTTAGCAGTAACACATACAAGAGAAAAAAAAGCATTTTAAAAACATCACAACAGGGCCAGAGGGCCAAAGAGAGGAAGAGGCAGTGATATTCCCCCCGTGACAGGAACAGGAGAGAAGGGCCACAGAAAGCAAAACAATGAAAATGAAGGTGGATTTGCCTTCACCAGCCTGAGCAGAGGGTTTGTGCCTGCTGGTCAAGCCCAGAGAGGACAGTTCTGTATCGGGCAGGCCCACTCTCCCATGACTAACTGCCCGCAGGCTCAGGAGAGGCGCTTCACTAACTCCGCGGGACAGAAACGTATTTTCCTGTAGGGCTGCACAAAGGGGCGGGTGTTTACCGAGGCCTCTGTACGTACACGCCACAAATAGGAACTCAGGACACAGAGAGAGTGCTAGGGAGTCGCTCCAAGACAAAACGTGAAACAAACAGCAGCTGCAGCGATCTGAAAGCCAGTCACAGCTGAGAAAAACAGCAGTCAAAGCAGTAAAGCTAAAACTCCAAGAAAATAAGGCACGAAGAGGGAAGGAGGAACCACTCAGTAGCGGCCTGTAAGCAGGAATATTAATGGAAGCACAAGTCGGGAGACAAATTAAAAGGCACGGCCTACTCTACCAAACAGTGACTGAAAAGCCAAGCAGGAAAAGCTGAAGAGAGGGAAAGCAGCTTGGGAATCTGAGCAGGTGCAAACTAAAGCCAGACGATCTTCATAGTGTAAAAATCAGATTGCAAAAGGCCAAGAAGGGAAGAAGTCCAAGCAGGGAGAACAAAGAATCATAGAATCATAGAATCACCAGGTTGGGAGAGACCCACCGGATCATCGAGCCCAACCATTCCTAGCAAAAGAACATATTTCACAAGACCAGTCTAAGTGGAGAGCCTGGATGGCACAGGAGCTGGAAACATGCAGTACTGATGTGAATATCTTATTTAAAAAAGAAAAAAAGGGAAAAATATTAGCATATTTTTAGGCAAAAGTAGCTGATGACTGACCAAAAGCAAGGATTTATGGAAAGAAAACGCAGTCTGGTGCTGGAATTAAGAGGGCCTGAAGCAATAAGCAAGAGATTAGGCTCAGAGGTGCCTCGATAGTGACATCGGGGTTCCACGAGGAAAAAAAAAAAAAACCTTCAACCAATTCCTGCAGGAAATGACGCCGCAGAGATCCTGGGAACAGGCTCCCCCTCTCCCCGTACACACAGATCGCTCTTTTCTCAGACTTTAAGAGGGAGGAGCCAGCAGCTACAGGGTAGGAAGCACCCAACGCGAGTCCAGCAGGAACCCTGATCCTGCCAATAAATAAACCATTTACCTTCCTGAACCCCACGAACCCGATTAGATCTTAGCGGGGCCGCATCATTCGGAAAGATCAACCCGTGCCAGCAGCGACCCGCCCCGCTAGGAAAATACAAACGCGCACAAGGCCCAGGGCTTCAAACCACCGAGGGGAGGAAAGGAGAATTAATAAAATGATCAGCCGAGGGGTCTATCAGCTCTCCCAGCGAGCACAGCCTCGAGGGAAGGTTCAAGAAAGGCTGACAGCGTGTTCAGAGCCTCCTCCGGGCACAGACACGTGCCCCCCGGTTCATAAACACCGAGGGCAGCTCCCCAGGCTCCAAACCCCCAATCCCCGCTTTGCTCACCCATCGAGGATTGCTGGATACCAGGGGAGGGAGCACAAAACCCTCAAGATCGCAGCCTCCTTGCCTTCTTCTTTTTTTATATATAATTGTCGTTAGAGGACTTCACCCCAAAAAAAAAAATCCAACCCCTGCTTCAGCGGGGTTAAAATTCCTGCCTTTCCATCCGAATTACTCCTTATTGTTTACATTTCGAGGAGTAAATCCCCCCCCAGTCCCCGTTTCCCCGGCTCTGCCCGCTGCTCTGGGTATTTTTTGACCCCGCTGGCTCTTACTCATCACTATTTGAGGGCAATTAACCCCCTCGAGCAGGATTAACCCTTTGGGAGCAGCGGGGCGGGCAGGGCACAACACACTCTCTCGACGATTAAAAAAAAGAAAAGAAGAAAAAACAAACAAACAAAAAAAAAACCCCCAAACCCCCACGCCGCAGTATTTTCTGGCCATTCCACAAGGCCCGTTCCTGGCTTTTCCACAGGGGTTTTGCAGGAGGGGCCGAGGCCCGCGGGGGTTTCCCGGGGGTCCGGGAAGGGGGGTTCCCGGGGTCGGGAAGGGGCGGGGGGGGCGCTCGCTGTGCCGGGAACAAAAGAAAGATCCTCACCGCACACGCAGCAGGAGAGGGACTGCCTGAAGTAGGGCAGGAGCTTGTTAATCTCAGAGAAGGCCTGGGGGTCCCCCGGGTCGTAGTTGAGCACCAGGCGGCTCGCTGACACGTAGAGAGCAGTGGCATTCACCGGGTTCATCGCAGCCGCTCGCTCGCCGCCGGCTCCGCCGAGAGAAGAAGGCGCGGCGGCGGCCCCGGGGCCCGGCCGGGTGTCACCTTGGGCCGCGGCCACCCCGGGGCCCGGCAGCGCGGAGGCCGCGGCGGCCCTGTCAGCTCCTCCTCCTCCTCCCGCTGCTGCTGCTCGGCGGGGNTGGCGGGGGCAGCGCGGGGAACGCGGCGGCGCCGCCGACCCCGGGAGATCCGCGGCCGCCTCGGCCGGTGCCGCAACGGGGACTCGCGATCGCCGCAAAGGGCGACGCAGCCACCGCCCCCCCGCGCTCCGCCCCCCCGGCCGGAGCCATCGCGGAGAGGCGGGAGGGACCGCGGAGCCCAGCCGGGTCCAACCCCCCCTGCCCTGGGGAGGGACACATCCCGCTGGGGCAGGGCCTCCAAGGCCCGTCCAGCCTGGCCTTGAACCCCCCCAGGGATGGGGCAGCCACAGCTTCCCTGGGCAGCCTGGGCCAGGGACTCCCCGCCCTCAGCGTGAGGAAATTCCTCCTCATGTCCAGTCTAAATCTGCCCCTCTCCAGTTTATCCCCATTCCCCTCATCCTATCACCACAAGCCTTTGTGAACAGTCCCTCCCCAGCTTTCTTGGAGCCCCTTCAGGTACTGGAAGCTGCTCTAAGGTCTCCTCGGAGCCTTCTCTTCTCCAGGCTGAACAACCCCGACTCTCTCAGTCTGTCCTCATACAGGAGGTGCTCCAGCCCTCAGATCATCCTTGTAGCCTCCTCTGGGCCCTTT
>WAAB01010271.1:71567-84803 GCA_013389865.1 Piaya cayana
GGGACAGGACGAGAGGGAATGGCCTCAAGCTCCACCAGGGGAGATTCAGGCTCGACATAAGGAAAAAATTCTTCCCAGAAAGGGTGATTGGGCAGTGTCAGAGGCTGCCCAGGGAGGGGGTTGACTCGCCTTCCCTGGAGGGGTTTAAGGGCCGGGTGGACGAGGTGCTGAGGGACATGGGTTAGTGACTGATGGGAATGGTTGGACTCAATGATCCGCTGGGTCTCTCCCACCCTGGTTATTCTGTGTTCCTAGGCGGTTGAGCTCTGTGTGTCCCCTCACGGGCTCCTCTCGCTGTCCCCGCCCCGTTGCTGGCGCAGGCGCGTTGGGGTCGGGGCGATGGCGGCGCTGCGGGCTGTGGGGCCGCGGCTGCTCCCGTTCCCGTTGCTGTGGGGGTGCCGGTGTGGGGCCCCGTCCCGCTCCGCCTCGGGGGGCAGCGGCCCCGCCGTGCCCCAGCGCATCGAGGAGCGGCGCCGCGCGGCGCTGCAGGGCGGGGGCCCGGCCCGGCTCCAGGCGCAGCACCGGCGGGTGAGCCCCGGCCCCACCGCGCTCCGAGGGACCCGCCTCACGTTTAGCTCCCCCTCCGCTTTCAAAGCCGTTTCTGTCTGTCGCTTCTTGCCGGGGTGTCTTTCCTGGAGGCAGCCAGGACTGCACCGGCTGTGAAGCCGAAAGAGGGAAGGTTGAAATGAGATTTGGGGAAGAAATCCCTCACCGTGAGGGTGGGGAGGCTCGGGGAGCTGTGGCTGCCCCATCCCTGGAGGGGGTCAGGGCCAGGTTGGATGGGGCTGGGAGCCCCTGATCCAGTGGGAGGTGTCCCTGCCCGTGGCAGGGGTGGAACTGGATGGGCTTTAAGGTCCCTTCCAACCCGAACTATTCCATGATTTTATGGTCAGTTTGTCCATCGGCAGGTTCCCTCCCACAGTTATATTGCTGGGTCCAGCCCTTGGGGCACAACAACCCTGAGCAGCTACAGACTAGGAGAAGCCTGGCTGGAAAGTGCCTGGAGGAGAAGGACCTGGGGGTGTTGGTTGAACGGGAGCCAGCAGTGGCCGAAGTGGCCAAGAAGGCCAAGGGCATCTTGGCTTGGNAAGTTTTTTGCAGAAAGGGTCGTTGGGCACTGGAACAGGCTTCCCAGGGAGGGGGTTGATTCACCTTCCCTAGAGGGGTTTAAGGGACAGGTAGACAAGATGCTGAGGGACATGGTTTAGTGATTGGTGGGAATGGTTGGACTCGGTGATCTGATGGGTCCTTCCCAACCTGGTGAATCTATGATTCTGTGATATTCTGGGAAGAGTTACACCAACTTAATGTTTAGGACACTGACATGCCAATATTGAAGCATTTCTCTGTGTCTGGGGGCCTCAGACCTATCATGTTACACTTCATATACATTAAATCTGTATATCACATTAGTTTGTTCTGCATTTGTTGATTTTCTTGAACTCTTTGACCTACTGGTCAGAAGTTCTATGGAGAAGCTGAGCTATGTTTTAAAATCATCTTGAGGTGAGCTCATGCCATCCCCTAAAGGAGACAGCCCAGCCCTGGCCTTCACAGACTGATACCTGGGTTGGAAATAACAAATTTGTTTGGAAGGTTAAGTTAAAAAGAACTTTGCAATCAGTTATTGCTGCATGTCATCATTGGTATTGAAGAAGGGCCATGCGTATCTGCTTGGCTGATTGCATTTTTGGTCCTGACTCTGCTTTTGCCTATACCAGTGTCCAACAGGGAAAAGAACAAAAGGATTTTGTCAGAAAATCCTTGTGGGCTGTCGTATCTCCTTTAGCTCTCATTTGCTGCAGTCAAATATCGAGCACGGAGAATTGAGCCTTGAACCATTGGTAGAGCAAAGGCTTTAAAAGTGGCATTTAAGTGTGTGGCAAAAATAGCTGTGACACTGTTAGATCTTGTTGAAAAGGCTCTGAGATTGTTTCCTTCATCTTGTGGCAGCACTGCTCCGAGAGGCAGCCTTCCTCTGGCACTCTGGCTTGGGTTTAGGGAGGAGAAGTGCTCTATGGGCTGATTCCAGCCTCGGGGGCCTGCAGGCAGGTCGAGTTAGACTATGTTTAATGAAACAGCATTTGCTGGTGGTCGGTGAGGAGAGCCGGAACCACCACACGGCTGTATTAATCATTCTTGTTCTGTTTTAGGGGAAGCTGTCAGCGAGAGAACGAATTCTTCTGCTCTTGGACCCCGACAGTTTTGATGAATATGACATGTTTGTGGAGCACAGGTGTTCTGACTTTGGGATGGACTCTAGCAAGAATAAGGTATTTTTATTTTGTGTGACTCTTGTTTCTTTGTCCTCTGCTGGCTGAAAACAGGCTCTTCTGTTCACATGTAACTTCTTTTATTTATTTTGGTTTTTTTTTCCTCAAATTTCCTTTTACTACTCTCAGTTTCCATTTCACAGCTTACATGGTTTACTTTTCCATTATCTAAACTTGATACCTTTTTTGTAAGGTTGCCTGTTTGGTTCAAATACCTCCCCAGATATCGTCTTAGATTTGCATTTTAAATGACAGAGGAAGCTGCAGAGCTTTGCTGCTACAACTTTGTCAGTCATGTCAGATGTGAAGAGTAAATATGGGTGGATACTTCTGCCTGCCTACAGGTTATGAGGATGAAATAACTTAGATCCATATTTATGCCTGCCAAATTATAAGAAAATCCATTAGGGCTTTAAAATCTGATTTTGGAAACTCAAGCGTTTGTACTGGTCTGTTAGCATCTTGCAGCCTGTTTGCTTGTGCTGTTTTCAGACACGTAGCTGTGTGTCCTAAACCAATGTGGTACATGAGGCTCAGCATGTGGGTAGAAGATCTGTGACTCCCCAAACTCTCTCACTGTAACACTGGTTATGGTGAGAGCCGCGTTGCTCTGGAGTAATCAGATCTAGGCTGTGGTGTGAAGCTGCTCTGTATGTGCCACCGCCCCATGCTGCCTACGACAACTACAGCTTCTGTTTGTGTGGTTATTCCACCATTTCATCAGTTTTCAGTTCTTCAGGTTGTGAGGCTGCATCCTGTGGATGAGGGAGGGATCAGCTTCCACCGTGAGCAGCAAAGCTCATGTTCCATTATGAGCCAGCAAAGGAGAAGGATTGGTTTTAGCTTCAGTAGCCAGGAGCCTGATGGGTGTTGGGATGTTGTGTTAGGCCTTCTCCCCACTCAGTGAGTGCAGGTGCAAACTTATTTTCTTCTCTAAGTAATTTTTTTACTCTTCCCCAGCAAATTCAAGTAACTGCTGTGGTGCCTCTCATCGTGCTGCTCAGTGCTGCATCCCACGGTGCCAATAACAAATTGCTGTTTCTGAAGGCAGGAGGAGCAGCAAAGTCCCAAGAGTGACAAGAGGGTTAAGTTTTTCCTTGTCCTTCAGAATTCACCTTTCAGCTGCAGATTGTGTTTACAGAGCAGTTTCACAACAGATGACCTGACTGTGGCCAGTGAGCTGGAATACTAGTTTAGCATTGAATTTCTCCGAGTTCCTGGAACTTTCTGAAGGCAGAGTGAGACTTGTGCTCACATCTGGGCCTCTCTGCAGGCTGCTGGGGCTGTCAGGAGTCACCTGCGTTAGGCAGGGGCTGGAACTACAGTGTTTGCTGCTGTTCTGAGAGCCGTGAGCTGGTAGCAGTGCTGCCTGCAGCCTGAGAGCAGCCTCCAGACCGCTGTGACCTTCCTGAGAACAGATCACCTTGAGCAGAAACGATCTTCAGAGCGGGCCCTACACAATAGACTCCCTGTCTTCTTTTTTAATACCAAACAGCAAAAAAGAACTTAAGTAGCTGGAATTCTTTTGTGACAGCCCAGTAAAGTTCTTTTTCTGCTGTTGTCTTGAAAGGCTTCTCTTTATTTCCTTTACTAAAAAGTGAGACAACGTAGATAAGAAGATTTTAAGATTCACAGGCTCCGTTTCCTCTTCCAGCTCTTTCTTCTTCCCTCATTCGCAGGGTGGAAAATGTGACTGGTCAAGCTGAAGTGTTTCAGGTGACTGTAATTACATTTTCTGACCTTTGCAGGATTGTTTTTATTGAACACCTCAACACCTGTATCCACACCTCAAGAAAGGCTTTTGTGCTGTGTCTGTGCTTTCAAAAGCACCAGGTGGTCCTGATAAAAGGCGTGTCCTGCCTCTAAGGTCAGGACTTGCCCCAGCTGCATATTAGCTGAAAGTTGAAGGGAAACTGCAAAATTCACTGATCTTTACAAAAATACACACCTAATGTCATCTTAACTGCAGTTTTCTTTACCAGGGCTGGGAGAAATCTTTGTGGAGCCCCCATGGCAAGCGTGAAAGACCAGTTGTGTCTCATAATCAATTTATTTGTGTTCTACTGCAGTATCCTGGAGACAGCGTGGTGACTGGCCGCGGGCGGATTAATGGGAGACTGGCTTATGTTTTCAGTCAGGTACGGGTTTGCTTCTTGTTTTTGAAATGGTGTGAAGTTCTCCTTTGAAATAAATCCACAGTAGTTCAGTCTGGCTGTGCCGTGATAGAATCACAGAATCACCGAATCACCAGGTTGGAAGAGACCCACCAGATCACTGAGTCCAACCATGATGTCCCTGTCTACCTATCTACCCCTGTGGGAGGGAGCTGGGCACTTTCAGACATGAAGAAGCAAAAAAAACCTAATTTCTAAAACCTTTGTTAGATGGTAGATACAATTGTGGCAGCAGTGAGATGGAGAGAGCGATGAGCCTATGTGCTTGAAGCAATTACAAGCTTTGACTCCGTTCCTGTAGCTGAGTGTGTGGAGACCAGCGAGCCTCAGTGGAGGCTTTGCGAGTTCTGGGAACCCCTTTCTGGATTTCAGGCTGCGGGTTGGGGTTGCTGTTTGCTGGAGATGCCAGCTGGAATTGCAAGGAGTGGAATTCATGATAGAGGGCACTTAAGCAACCTTGAATTGTTTCTTGGGTTTGATCTCTGATGAGTTGGAGGGGTTGTGATGGGTAGCATGTAAATAGACAGATAAAATATACTTTTTCTATTAAAATAAAAATATTTTAGAGGAGACTCCACAGGGGGAAATTTTCTTTGTTAGTCTTAATACAAGGAAAGAAAGGCTTTCTTTCAGATCATTGATAATTGCCGCCCTGTTCGGGGCCACAAAGCAGCCTTTGTTCAATTTCCTATCATGGCCAAAATGATTGTTGCTGCGTGCCCTTGGAGCAAGTCATATGCCTGCCCTTTTTTGTCTTGGATATCTAGTTCTCCTAGGGAAGGACACTATTGTGCAGGCCTGAACGTAAGATAGGAGCTGAACACAGCCCTTGATTTTAGAAGAACTCAGGTAGGGGGCAGCTTTTATATTAAACGTGCCCCTTCATGATACAACAGTTTTAAAGTATTTATATATTTACATTTAAAGACCTTTTTCCCTTCCAAATGAAGCTGCTACCTGAGCTGTCCCTTCCTTTTTGGTTCAGCTGCTAGTCATAGTCACGTCCCTGCAGCTTTTAGGGGTTCTCTGGGAGTAATGCTGGGTGGGAATGCATCGGAGAAACTCACCAGAAGCTGGCTCCGGGCTCTGGTGGTGCCAGGAGGTGTCAACATCCCCTTCCTCTTCTGGGTCAGTCCCAGGGCCTGGTGGGCTTTGTTCAGGGTCTTCCTGCTCGCACCTCGGTGTAGCACTAACTGTTGATTTTGGCTGATGCAGCCTCTGCAGCACCCATGAAAGAATAATCAGCTTTTCCAGCATGACTCGAATACAGAATGATGGTGTATTCTCAGTTTTCACTGCTGCCCCTTGCCCCTCCTCGTGGGGGATATTCCTCCAGACTACTCCAGTGTTGGTGATGTCCCTGAAAGAGGAACATACGGTTGGACTCGATGACCCGGTGGGTCTCTTCCAACCTGGTTATTCTATGATTCTGCAACTCTATATCTCTGTAGAATGAATGTTTCTGTGAAGAAAAAGCAAATGATACCCAGTAAGTTTGTGATAAGGTAGAATCCATGAGCAAAAGCCCTAAGAAAGATCTTTTACTTGTAGAGAAGGCTTAGATTGAATGGGATTGATGTGCAGGAGTCGGGTAGTTTAGGAGCAGCAAACCAAATGTAGAACGTTGTGTAGGATTATTCTGTTTACTTGCAACATTCTACGGAAATAATTCTTCCCCTAATTTGAAAATTTGTTTTCTCTCCAGGATTTTACTGTATTTGGAGGCAGTTTATCTGGAGCTCATGCCCAAAAGATCTGCAAGGTAATATTTCGCAGGAGAAAATAAACCAAAAATTGTGTCTTTTTGGGATTTTTTTCAATCTGTGGTGTTAATGACTTTGGCAAAGATGGTTTGTGGCTGCTGTTAGTGAACTCTGGTGTGAAAGAGTGAAAATGCAGGTCTCCTCAAGTCAGTTGTGGTGTGGAAGCACAGATGAGCAGAGAAATACTCTCCGGAAGCTTTTTAAGTATAAGAAAGTGTTTCCAAGCTTTTTTAAACTTAGGTGCCTTTTACACTGTGCTGCAAAAGGCAAGAGAGACCCACAAAGTACCGATGCAAATTAACGAGCTGTTGTCTACTGGAGAGATGGGAAATGGCTTGGGAGAAGCTTTTCCCTGTAACCAGTGCTATGGCAATGCAATATTTATAAAAAGCAAATGTAACAAACAGTCTGAAGATAAACAAGTTTTACAACTTGAAGGTCACTTTGGTTCTCAGAGCTTCTGATATCAGGCGCTTGCGGCTATTTATTCTCATCTGTCTGCAGTCTCACTGGGAAAGCTGGCGTTGGAATCCCAGGGCCAAGGACAATGAAAACTCTCATGCTTGAGTGTGTTGGGTTGTGGAATCAGAAACAGGCTTTTCATGTGCTTTTTCTCCTGATGGAAATAACTGTTTTTAGGCATAGACTCCTTAATAATGAGAATGTATAAAACTAGAAGGCATAAAGACTTCAGGCTGGATGATAACTGCTTGGCTTTACCAAGTCTTTGATATTGAGAAAACACTTGATATTATCCATTTGCGCTGGAACTTTGTCTCCCTGAGTTGGCGAGAGTCTAGTGGTGCTGGAACACTGGGGTGCTTCCTACTCATTTCTTTGTTCCCTGACTTCTAAAGCAGGGCAAGTGCTGCTAACAGAACTAGAAAAAACATGAGACTCCTTCCCACTCGGTACTGTTCTTGGTTGGCATCAATGTCAGTGGTAGACTCCAAAGACCCTGGATGCATCGGTTGCTTTGGGGCTCAGTCTTTGAGCCACAGCCTGAGCAGCCCAGAAGAGACTGTCTGGCTTGTGTGGTTTCTGTTTTACTTCTCTTAGCAGTTCTTGGACTGGATTCTGGGAAGCAGAAATCTGCTCCCAGAGAGATGATCTTGGCTCCTGCGAAACTCATTTCCCTTTTGGGATATTCTTCCTGGAGTTGCAGAGAGGCAGCCCTACTCAGCATCTTGCAGCAAAGCTCCAAGTTAGATAGATCTGGGCTACAGGTTGCCTGTTACCCAAGAGCCCTGGGCTCTTTCACACCACATGAAATGCCTGTGACGTCTTCCCTAACGCAGCAGAGATTCAGTGGAGCTCTTAGGAGAGTGATGTGTGCCCACTGGTGGTGGGGAACACCTTAATGCCTGTCTGTGCATCTGCAATGTGCTATTTAAACACAATTGTTGAGTCCATCAAATGAGGAGAAGTGTTTTTGAGAATGGAACCTGAAATGTTCCCTAAAAATAATGATATGGCAAAAAAATATGTCTGGTATCAGATCTACAATGGATCTACAAATGGATTTTTAGTAGTCCGAATGTGCTTATTGATGTGTGTTTTAGGAAGAACTTCAGTGTCTGGAAAAGCTTTGAAATATATAATTATTCCATATCGAAGGCTCTTGAAAACAGCAAAGCACTTCAGTGAGATTCTAACCTGTCCCAATAAGCCTCCTAGGAAGGAGAAATAATATCAACTCAACTAATTTTCCAGAAGGCCTTCTGGTACCACTCATACAAGCAAACAAGCCTCTGTTTGCAGTCCAGAGATGCTTTGTCAATTTAGGATCGTATTTAAATCGTGAAGGCATCTGCCACAACGAGACTTCAACTTCTTAATGGATGCCCAAGCACAGAGCATGAAGGAGCCGTGTTTTATATTTCTAGGCAATATAAAATTCAAGGCTGATGCTGCAAGCGCTCTGAAAGGCAGGAGTGTAGTTTGAAATATCTTAAGTTAAAGACTGTCTGAAATCAGATATTTCATATCTGATTTCAGACAGTCTTTAACTTAAGATATTTCAAACTACACTGTAACAACGGTTGAAAGCGCCAATACCAGGCAGGGAAAAGGGAACTTGGAAATTCACAATGGGGACTGACTGGCAATGTGTAGCTTTACAGAGAATTATTTAGGAATTAAAGCAGATCTTAATGTAAAAGCAGATCTTAACGTAATCTGCCAGTGCTGTAGTGTTAGGGAAATGGTAAGTGTTTCACTGGGATCTAATAAGCAGGAATAGTTTATGTAAGGAATGTAAGGAATTCAGTCCTCCCACTTAAGCCTCTCCAGGAGTATTGTGTATGATCTCCAGGCAAGTAACCAAAATGAGCAGAGGTCTAGAAAACAAGGCATGGAAAGGACAGTGAGACCTAATTGAGTGTTTGGTCTGAAAACGTGAAGGGAAACAGGGATTATATCATACTTAAATGTTTACACAGGCAGAGAAATAGTTAATTGCTCTCTACTGTATATCAAGACAGAAGTAATGTCTCTTAAATTTCCGAAAGAAAGATTTAGTTTACTTTTCTCGAAGAACTAAGAAGTATAATCAAGAGAGATCACACAATCATCACTCCAAAAGCTTTCTGACATTAGACACGTGAGGGGGAGCATTGAAGGTGCAAGTGAGACAGAGACCGACTGGACCTCTCTGGTCCAAACTCCTGTGGTTGTGCCAGGGTTTGGATAATGAGGGGAGACCTCATTGCTCCCTACAACTGCCTGAAAGGAGGTTGTGGAGAGGAGNGTTATGGATCAAGCTGCCATGGTTGGAGCACCTGTGATTGGGCTGAATGACTCGGGAGGAGCACGTATCCAGGAGGGAGTGGAGTCCTTGGCGGGCTATGCAGATATATTTTTGGTAAGTAGGCTGCTGGATGACTAGAAAGCTTGACATCCGCATCCATATCAGTGTTTGTAAGTAAACTTTTAGGTTATCATCCTATTTCAGCCAGTTTTATGTGGTGGATTGAGCAGGGCTTGTGAGTCCTGGACTGTCCTCATGGTTCTTTTCCTGACTTTGGGGAAATTCTTGTACCTTTCAGTTCCACTCCTGTTAAACAAGGGTAATGCTGAGCCTTGTAAAGCCCTGTGATCCAATGAAAAGCTCTCCAGGAGTTGCACTGTGAGCTTTGTCACGAGAGAGTTTACTTAAGCAGCCATTTTAGGGTTTTCTTTTGATGAAAATCCTGACTCATGCTGATGTGCAGATCACTGGTTTTGGGATATAATTTTTCTGGTGGCGTTTATCTGTTTGTCTGAGACAGGAGAACATGCTGTGGTTCACAGGGTGTTCTGGTCAGATGACTGGTGGTTGTGGTCCCCAAGTCTCCTCTGAAATAGAGACACCTTGAGAATTTCACATGGCAGATAAAAGGTGAAAGATTTCCACTAGAGAAGGGGAGACTTAAGTAAATTGGACACTGTGCACTCAAAGAAAAATTGTGAAACTCAGATCAGAAGCACCAAGTGCCTGTTCTGCCTGCATGGTAGGATAGTGGAGGAAAAGAAGGCTGTTAAGAAAGAGGAAAGAACATGGGAATCTGAGGTTCCAGTTCAAAGAGCACTATGCAGTACAGTGGAACCTGTTAACCTTACCCAATCCAGTAATGATTGGACTGGTGAAAAGTTTTTTTTTCCACTGTAACAACTTTATTTATGTGCCACCGAACCACAGCATTTTGAAGTAAGTGCAGAAAGCACAAACATGCTTGTGCTTTCAGTAGGAGTGGGAGCAGGGGGAGGGACAAGTTAGATGTTGACAGTCTGTTCTGATGCTGCGATCTGGGGTGATGCAGTTGAACAGGTCCAGAAGGCAACTGTAATCCAGCACGGAGCAGTGGAAACGTTTTGTGGGCAACATGCCATCCGTACAGGTGGGCAGCAGCAACTCACCATTGTGTAACGCTCGGGCCAGGGCAGGAACGGGATTTTAACAGAATCTCTGCACTTGGCACTGGTGAGACCGCTCCTCGAATCCTGGGGTCAGTTGTGGGCCCCTCAGCACAAGAAGGATGTTGAGGCTCTGGGGCGAATCCAGAGAAGAGCAACAAAGCTGGTGAAGGGGCTGGAGAACAGGCCTGATGAGGAACGGCTGAGAGAGCTGGGGGTGTTTAGCCTGGAGAAGAGGAGGCTGAGGGGAGACCTCATTGCTCTCTGCNTAAAGCTTTCTTCTACCTCTGAGTGGCAGCACGTGTGCACATTCAAGTGTCAGGTACACACACTCCTCACCACTCCAGGCTCAGTGAAGGTTTTGCCCCTGCAGCATCTGTTGAGGTCACACCTTCCATCATCCTTTGCAGTTGTACAGTCACATATACTAGGCAGAGTCATATGTATGCACCTTTGTGTGGTATGTGAATCCAAGTGTATGGGAACAGAGAAGCAAGCCAGTAGTAACAAAGTTATTTTGATTCTGTTTTGCATCAAGACATGCTGCCTTGATATTTGTCTCCCAGTAAATATGTGTCCTCTCCACTCTGTGATTGTGAATTCTTGCAGAATCGGTGCACCCTTAAAGATGGACTTTTTTTTCAGCCTAACTAGATGTCTGTCTGCTCTGTTGCAGAGGAATGTCACACGTTCTGGGGTGATTCCACAGATCTCTCTCATTATGGGTCCCTGTGCCGGTGGAGCTGTGTATTCGCCTGCTTTGACTGATTTCACGTTCATGGTGAAGGTAAGGGAGGAGCATATCCTGACCTGCTGCTGGGGACGTCCATCAGGCACAAACTGACTCCACATGAAGGTTGATTTTGTGATGGTCTCCTGCTTTGGATTAAGCTTGGTTTTTATGAAAACTCAAGAAAAACTTGTGGATAATAGCATTTTATGTGGATTCTTAATATAATGCATTAAGGTTTTGCTAAGATATTTGTCCCTGTTTTTTCTTACTCTGGGGAAAGTCTCTAGAGACTGTGGGTTTTCCCTTGGAACTTTAGTAGTTTGGGTCTGTGCGTGATTGGTTTTTTTCTCCTTCCCAGGACACGTCCTACCTATTCATCACTGGCCCAGATGTGGTTAAGTCTGTCACCAATGAAGATGTCACCCAAGAACAGCTCGGAGGTGCGAAGACGCACACGGCTGTGTCTGGTGAGAGCTGGGGAGTTTACTTCACCTTCTAATCATTCCTCAGAGTAAACGAGGTGGTTGTTCTAGCTGAACAGCTCATCATCTAACAGACATTTTTGTACTTGTGGGTGTCACTTGAGTCCGAGTGATGAAACTTGACTTAAGCACAGGATCTTACTCTGCATGGGGATCTCTTGCCAGTCCTTTTTAGTAAAGGAAAACAAAATAGGGAAAGAGGGACAGCGGGAGGGTTCTGGGATTTGAAAATGGCCAATCCACAAACCACTCCAGTGGTGAGAAGGCTGTTGGAGGGCAGGGCTCAGTGAGGCCTGGAGGCTGCGGGGTTGTCTGTTTGTCCAGAAACTTTAATGGGTTGGAAGATTCTTAACGATCCCTTGTTTGCTTACTAACATGATTGACTGAACCTCTTAACTGCAAACCCGATGGCAGCACGAGATTAAATGCTGGTTTATTTTCCCCTCTGGGAAAAGTTTGTGACTCACGAATCTTCTTGAGGTTCAAAATGCCTGTGGGATCTCACATCCTCTCAGAACTGAACCAAAACCACGCACAGAGACACTGCCCAAATCCAACTTTTATAAAAGAAGCCGCAGTCCAAAGCTTGAGTGCAGCGCAGTCACCTGGATTGAATTCCAGAAGGCTGGGATCCAGCTACGTCTGTGGCAGCTGATAAACCAGTTTACATTGTTTTAAATGTGAGGTCAGCAGTCCAGACCTGTTAAGGAGGAAGCCTGATACACCAAAAACATTTTCTAGATGTTCTTAGATGGCCAAATCTGGTGGCTTAAAACTCCTAATTGTTATTAGGTCAGGTTTAAAAATTCTTGCTGTTATTTCTCTGTATCTTTATTGGTCCATGCTTGACAATGAAACCTTGCAAACAACTTCAATAACTGCTTAACTGTTTCTTTCCAGGAGTTGCACACAGAGCCTTTGAGAACGACATAGATGCTTTACTTAATCTCCGAGAGTTCTTCAATTATTTACCTCTGAGTAACCGTGATCCAGCACCGGTCCGTGAATGCCATGATCCCAGGTAAGAGGAGACTCGCTGACACCTGTAGTCTCTAACTGCTGAATTTCACGGCTTCTCTGGCTCCAGGAGTGTAGATGAGTGTGTTGTGCCTGGGATTCTGGCTGATAATTCTGCGTTGTGGTGTGTGAATGTGGGAAGTGTTCTAACACACACGTGTACATACATACACACTCACTGTGAGATCGAGTTCTGTGTTCTGAAAGCAACGCCCTGCAGGCTTTGTACAGAATATGGGGAAAAGTCATCTCTGCACAGATGTCAAACCCCTGGAAAGAAGCAAGCGAGACAGCAGGTAGCACAGAGTGTGGGGAGAGCACACACTGCTCTCTCAGTTCGGTGTCTCTGGGGTAAGTTCTGCTCATTAAGGTGGGGAAGCAACAAGGAGGCAGCAAGTTTTATGTATCGAGTACTTGTCTGTTGGGCTCGTGGTGTAGTTGGCAACAGAACAAGGGACTTGAGTCATTTCAAGAAGGGAAAAGCAGCAGCTGTCTGGATTTTTATCAGTGTTTCCAGGAGGGAGGGACAGCCAGCGAGCCAGCACTGGACTGTGTGAGTGGGTAGCCTGGCTGGCACTGTTAAAGACAGAGTGTCTGTGGAGTAAAAGCATCTTGACGTGACAGCTGCACCCTCAGTTCAGCCCTTTCTGAATGGCTGGACTCAATGATCCCGTGTGTCTCTCCCAACCTGGTGATTCTATGATTCCATCAAACCATAAGAGGTTGTCGCCCTCTCTGGTACGGGAGCTGCTCCTGAACATGTTCCCTTCAATTCAACAGATGCGTGTGATCCATGTCTTGTGTTCTAATGTAAATTGGGAAGGTTACCTTCTCTTCATGCTTCAGTGTTCTCTGCTGTGTCTTCGAAGCAGTTTGGGGAGGGTGTTTTGGATCAGATTT
>WAAB01010272.1:676-36118 GCA_013389865.1 Piaya cayana
TTTTTTTTTTTTACAAATGCCTCATCTTAAAAAAAAGAAATCAAGAGGATAGATAGGAGCTGAAACTCCATGACTCATGCCAGGAGAGAGGGAACAAAAAGGCCACAGCTGACTCACTATGAGATAACATCCCATTTTTACCCTGGAGAGAGCCATGGTGCCAGTACATTACCTAAGATGAGAATAAGGCAAAGCCAGTCGTCTCAGTCATTGCTTCATGGGGTGAAACAATCCCTGAACTGTACAGGTTTCAGATTGTGACAAGTACCAGTGGTGACTTGGAGGAATGAGCCATCAATTTAACTATGGTAAAACAGTTCCAGACCTCTGTTGCAAAAAGATACTCACCCATGTCCAAAAGCCTTGAAACTTTTCAAGTTGATTTACAGCATGCAGGGGGAGTAAGACATGATCCTTAGCCTAATTCTACTTTGTAATTGCTTGCAAAAATATGCAATTCATAGAACAAATTAACTTTTTAGCCATAAACATTCTTCTGATCAACTCTCGCTGTCAGCAGGAGAGCATTAGCTGGGTAATCTGCCAGGACCAGGCTTATTAATGCAACATCAGCCTTGCTCTTAATTCCACTTCTTTTTTTCATGACTTGAATTGGTATGCAAAAGATCTCACGTCCGCACTGCTCAACTTAAGACTCAATGTTCAAGACGACATAACATAACTGATCAGAAGTTAAACAAATGCACTTGACTCAGAATGAAACACAATGATTAGGGTTAGCTTTGTCAACACTCTCCCTTGTGCATTTCCTGGCAGCATCAGCGCCTCCCGTCACTCACTTTTTGGGGATATTTTGTTGTCATTCTCCTTGCAGAAACTGCTGCCCTAAGACTCAAATGTAACAGAATGTTATTTCCAGAATTACACATAGCTCAGAATAAAATTTTTGAATCCTGGCACTTATATCTAGGACATCGGGCTGACACGTTGCCAAAAATGCAACGTCATATAATGTTAAACTGCTTGCAATAAAATGGTATCGAGATATGGTCACTGCAAGAGATATAAAGATTTCAATGAAGTTAACATTGGGTCATGCCTCATCCTGTCTGCAGCTAGGAAATGAAGAAGTTAGAGGAGTGTTGAGCCTACAGAAAGATTTACACAGAGTGTGGCCTTCTGTTCCAAAAGAGTTTTTCCACAAACTGATGAAAAATGTGTTGACAGTAATTATTCATAAGCCTTTAATAAGTAAGTTTTCCCCTGTAGTCTCCTGGGTTGTAACAAGTTAGTTCATTCTGAGAGCTCTGATCTTGCAGATGGAGATGTGAATCTCGTCGGTGGTGTGATACGGCATAGGTACATGCAAGTGCAGTTTTGGGGGAACCAGCTTTCTCCGTAGCAAAAACCTCATGAGTTCCTGCTTGCACTGAAGTTTGTTTTCGGCCAGGTTGTGGCTGAACCAGCTGAAGCAGTGCTGAAATCTGGGTTTAAGAGAACAGCCTCTCCAGATCTTTATAATACTATCACAATTTCTTTTAAAAACATTCTCTGGATTAGATTTCCGTTTTGACAGGACAGCATCACTCTCGCTGAATTCATTTAGCTGAATGTGTTGCACTGAACTTTAGATCTTTAAATGGATTTCTCTTCACTTTAAGGAAATTCTCTGCTGCTACAATGAGTTTATTACATTTATATATTCCTTGGCCAGGTAAGACAAATGTTAAAGGTAGGATCTGTAAAAGCTGGTGAATTTGCTCCTAGAATTTGAAAGACTAGTTGTACCTTGAAAGCCCATATGCTGTTGATGTGGTGGCCTGTGGTCCATGCATTCTTTCTTCTCCCAGGAACTGTTCCAAATGTTTTTTTAGCATGCAGGTACTATCGAGGTGGTTTCATGCTGTTCATATTTCCAGGCGATTTGACTCTCTGCAGCTCTGCACTATTCCTCAAGCTTGTCATTATGAAACTCCAAGTCTCACTCCCTCCTTCTCATCACCGTGAAGGAGACAGACTGACAGTGGCTCATTCTCAGTCCCACGTGCTTTTCTGATTGCCTGGAGTGCTGCTTATGCGCTTCCATCATCGACTCATCCTTATTCCTCTTGTTGCTTAGCCGTCAAATTCAGAATCTTGTCACTGACACTGATGAGTGATCTCCTTGTTTGCCTGGTCATTCCTTGACAGGTCTAATACTGTCGTGCTTGTTCCTGACAGATTGAAGGGGCTGGAAAACTGGCTGGTGCCCTTGAGGATTCATCAATATTGTTTTCTGTCTCGGGGTTGCAAGCAATACCTTTGTGTGCTCTTCCCTTTCTTTATTACCATGTCACAAAACTTTTGTGCTCCTGTTGAGTTATCATCCCAGCCAAGGAAACAGCAAGAGAACTTCACCTTCCAACTATCCAGATATTTTGGTGCTTTGGGAGGGAGATGAGGGAGCAATGAGCCAACACAAGGACAACAGAGCAACATGTGGGATTGTGAGCCAATCTCTTTCAGGCTGATGCAGCGCTGCAAGATGTGGTAATGGTTCCAGTATAAGAATCAGAGACAGATTATCTATCCCAGGCACCTGAAATGGGATCCTCTATGACAAAAATCCCTGCAAACTCATGAGAGACTGTGGAATGATGGAAGATACAAACGAGTGGCAAAGGGATGTTTGTCTTAAGAAACAACTTCAGGGAGTGGTTGAAAATGTTATCAGTATTATTCTGTAATGATATTCCATTTTTATACTCTGGTAACAGATAAAAACTATGATTAAAAAACCAGCTCCTGTGTTACTGGTGGGATACATGAAGAAAGGAGTAGTCTGACATGACAAGGGTTGTTCTTAAGTGCAGTTATGTCATAACTGAGGCCGGAACAGGATTATAACCTTTTTTTTTAATTATTTCTTTCTTAGTAGAGATGTTCTTTCACATGAATAACTCACACTATCACTTTTACCCTAGAAAAGTGATTTCCTACAAGCCAAAATTTTGCTGTTTCACACATGAAAGTGGGTAAAGCCAGAGACTGCCAAGCACCCATCAGAGAAGCACAAAGAGTGAAGAATACCACACAGGAATATGTTCACCTGTGGCTCTTCCAGGTCTACAAGGCCGCAAAGTTAAAACACTCAATTTCCACCAATAAATATTGCAATACTTAAACTACTACAAGCCATTAGATATTCCTGATTAAAATACAAAAGTGTTCACAAACCAAGAGCTAGGAAGCAAGACTGCCTCGTCATGCTATTCCTCTGAGCTTTTCAATACTATCATTCATGTTCTGTTCAGAAGGTGGCATTACAGACAGTGTATCATAAAGTGATTTGCATGTCTAGCAGCCTTTACCTCAACTTTCATCATCAGAAGCTCGCTGCCGCTTTTGATGAAGGTGCTGTAAGTCTCCCATGTCTGTTTGTCGGTTCAGTAAGTGGGATACCAAGAGAACTGGAATGTTCCACTTAGCTGAGATAAATCTGGAGACAAACTGTATATAACTGAACACAAAGTGAAGAAAACAAACTTAAAATGAGAATGAGGTGTCTGAAGTTTACTGCTATGAGCTTGATCTGAAAGGGAGCACAAAACCCCAGAGAATCATGTCTACTGTTGAATTGCACTTATACACCTTGCTTTGTTTACGTACTTCAGATGATGCTGTTGAACTCTCTCTAGGAGATGAGAGCAAGATTAATGTATTTGCAGGAAATTTGAGTCTCAGCACCATGTCGATCATGATCTATTGAACAGTTGTGAATTCACTCACCCTAATAATATCTCATTTCAAAAGTGATTTATTCCTAAATCTTGAAATTTTACCAAAAGAAAAAGCAGTACGTGTGTTTTGCAAAATGATTCAACTGCTGTGCAGTTGGCTAGCAAGAGTGACACAGCAAAACTGGACAACTTAGTTGTAATCAGTTGTGTGCATATGCAAGATTATGTTTCAGTGGAAGGAAAATAAGATATGGTTGATGCAAGCACAAGACATTAAAAATGCCTGGACTGCTGAACACTGAAGTCAGAGTTCCTGAAGCTACTCAGGCAATGAACCGGTCGTGTATAATCCGACTTCCCATCAAGCTCTAAATGACTATATTTTATTTCATTATTTCATTTATGTCACAGAAGAGTCTCGGACTAGAACAGCTTATTGGTTTTGTTTCCCTTTTCCTACTCCTTTATATTGTGAAACAAACTTAATGTTTTCTGATTTACAGTAAATAGTGGGGAGGAGGATGACTATGAGGATTTTATTGCTGTGAAACTGGCACATCAGCTATTTGGGAAGGTAGTTGCTCATCTCATCAGCTATCTTGTGTACTAATTAAACTGATGGATTATTGGACAGGGAGAAATCTTCAAAGCTGTTTTAGGAGTGCCAGAGGCACTTTGTAGAATCAGAAATGCAAACAGCTTGATGGTTACCAGGATATAATTAAATGCACGAGCGACGTTAAAATACTGCCTGTGGGCTATATCTCCAAGCCTTCTCCCCTTCCCACTCCTAGTTTGCTAGGTTCATTAATGACAGCACATTAAGGAGCTCTTAAACACTTAACTTCAATATGCTTATTCTTTGGAGAAGCCTATTCTTTAATGGCATTTTTATTTGCTCAGCATATTTTACCTTGCATGCGGTGTTGACATGACACCCCAGCCGAGTACTGCTTGCATATGGAATTACATGTCAAGTCACGTGCAGTGCCATCCGCAAACAGACTGCGATTATTCTTGCAGGATTGTATTTAAAAAAGGATAATCAAAAAGTTCTGATTGACTTGAACAGAAAACTACCACCCAAATTGTTATTTCTATTCAAGCAAGTGTACAAGTAGTCTGATATGGTGATAATACCCACGAAATATATAACATCAAAACTTACTTGAAGTGTCTGGGAGAAGACCTGTGCATTCCAGTAAGATGTAACTAGTCCAACATTTTAATCTTAATCAGTTACTGAATCCATATTTAAAGGCTCTTCAGTACAGCTGCAATAAAATATCTTCATAGTTTCAAAATTTCACTGTGCTCCAGTATATGAAGTTAGATGTCAGTGCTGGCCACCACTAAATCAAATGGGACATGACACCTCTAATTCCACCCCTGTCTCACAAACAGTACCTCAGGTTCTGGAAGGATCAACCACAGCAGTCTCTTCCCTACCATCAGTCTCGTTAACCTATAGGAAAGAGGAACAAAAAGAAAATGTTTTGAAGTTCTTCTGCAAGAAAGCCTTATTCCTGAATGATGATTTGTGTGGCCCAGAATCCAAAGTACGATGTATAGGATTATCAAATATCTTCTATTTATGAAGTTAGATTAATGTATTTATAGGAAACTTGAGTCTCATCACCTGTAGATCATGACTTACTGAGCAGTTGTGAACTCACTCACCCTAATAGCAACTCATTTCAACAATGATTTATTCCTGAATACCCAAACTACTCACTTCACACCAAGATTCTTCTGCCACATGTTTGACTTGGCATTGGCCAGCAAAATGCAAATGAAACACCCTCCTGATGAAAGTGTCTAAGGGCAACAGAACGGAAACAAGCAAGATAAATAGAAAAACTCTGAAGAATCCCATCAAGATAGTAGATTTAGCATACTAAAGTCAAAATAAGGGCCCAAAACATTTAATGCCACATGTCTATCCCCCATTATATTGTAATATTCTGAAACAACTGTATTTGATATTTTGGAATTAATTCCTGGGAAAAGAAAAGCTTTGTCCAACATCAACTTGGTGGTCCATGTGATGCAGAAGCTACTCCTTGTAGATGTGACCTTATTACAGAGATGGAATAGTGACCCGCATCTCTTCCCACATTCTCCTGTAAGGAGTCCTGATCAGAACTACTTATGGTCAGAAAAGCGTTTGATGTTAATCAACAACACGACTTCCCTTCTCCCCTTGATAAGAAAGAGAATTTCTGCTGCAACAACTTTTTGTACACCTCGTTTCTTTAGGCTGCTAACTGAAGAAACACCTCCCCTTAAAAAGCTGGATCGCTAACTAGAAGCCTTCTTAACATTCTTTAACAGTAACCGAGGAAAAAAGTAGTCTGGGTCATTTTCTCTGGCAACGAGGTTATGGAAGCTGCTGACAGCTTGCTGGAATAGAAGCTTTCAGCAAAAAGCAATATGCAGTATTATTCACACTTCAGCAGCCAAA
The DNA here is from genome assembly GCA_013389865.1 of Piaya cayana. NCBI lineage: Eukaryota > Metazoa > Chordata > Aves > Cuculiformes > Coccyzidae > Piaya > Piaya cayana. Next base: position 6,821 of record WAAB01010272.1, read on the forward strand.
CAAACGAATTTTTAACCCTGTTATTTGATAAATTCGTACATAAGATAGATATTAAGGGACTGATGCCTGGAACGGACCCCAGAGGTACTCCTGCTTGAACCACAAAATTAAATTAAAACAAAGCAAACATTTCTAAGCAGTTTTAAGAAAATAAATCATAAAAGGCAGAGGATGCAATTATTCCAGTCATGGTGGGGATGGATGAACAAAAAATACTGTGTGCATTGCAGGATATTGCTAAAGAACACACACGGCTCTTCTGAGATGTTTTCTTACATTATTTAGAATAGGGGTAGGTTTAACAACTTCTTTGTTCTAGAAGGCAAAGAACAAGGAATGTATTTGTAGGAAACTACATCAGTACTTAAGAAAATGCCTTAATTTTAAACATCTGTGTTCTAGATCAGGAAAAAGAGAACTCCAGTCTTTACATACACATTTTAATAGCATTTTGATAGGGCCTTACCTTGCAGTGACTGTTGCAGGAAGGAAACATCCAGTCAAACAGGTACCAGCAAACAGAGAAATAGCACAAAATAGAGAAGGCTTGATGATTTGTGGTAACTTGTTACAATTGAGGCTTTGGGAAGAAGAATTCAAGTCCCCGTATCCTATGCAGTTCCTTTTCTTCACCATTCTCCACCAAAGCTTTCTGAAGAACGTTTTCCTGTTTTTAACAAGGCTCCAGTACCAAGAGAGTTAATATTCCATAAGAAAGTTGGACTAAAGTTTAATTTATTGCTTCTTAATGGGTTTTGCTTATCAGTAGCCTCATTTCAGCAAGTTCCAGAGTTTATGGCAACATATACAGTTCTGTATTGCAATAAACCACTCTTCATGGCTTTTAAGAGTATACGGAGTTAAGGATTAGCCAGCAAATATCACTGCTGGTACCAAACACCTTTCAGTGCCACATGACTGACAGTTTGGCATAATCTTTCCTCTCCTGCCTGCCTGATTTTCATGGAGATTTTTTATTTTAATTCACATGGGAGTCACTTTTTATTAAATTGTAGGATTTACAGATAAGAAAACCGGGTATTTTTCATAGTGTTTTCTTGTATGTAGCACTCAGTATGCATTAACCCATTTTGGACACTTGCTGAATGGAATCCCTCATCTGCTGGGCCCTGCAGGCTGAGGTGATCTGCCATTGCTCACTCAGAAGCAAATATTGATCAATGGATTTGCTTTTTATCAATCTCCGGCCCTACACAAGCATGCATATTCACCCAATTCCATGGGCAGTGCCACTGAAACGAAAGGAAGCAGGGCTGGTTTGTGACATAAGGAAATATCAGTAAAATAGTTTTGACATTTACCTCAACAATGAGATCTTATTGTTCTACTTTGATTCCACAAAATTTCCTGGAAATTTTTACAGGATTTTTCTGGTCACCTAGATCTTAATTTGTTCTCCAGAGCAGTGGCGAGGTGAACTGAGAAGAATGGAAAGGAATTGAAACACCTTTTAAAAGCTGTCCATCAGTCCAAGTGATGTGAATAACGATTCAGTTACTTCCACTCGTTATGTAAACATGTGCTCTACAGGTGAGTAAAATTCCATTTAAGTTTTCTTGAAAATATGAGACTCTTATTTGAAAGTAACTCAGGAGCCATACTCAAAGGCAATGCTTAAGTACTTTCTCCAGAACATTCTCTTGACTTCATGAACCTCTGGTTACTTGAAGTGCTGCTCCCCTTATTGAGTTCGTGGCTTCAATTGCTCTGACCCTCTGCCCTTTTGAGGGGGACTCCACTAAAGATGTTCTGATAACTGCCTTTCTGGTCTTTCATGCATCAGCTGCATGCATCTTCCTGAACTTCCAGCCTCCTCCTTTTATCCCCACTGAATTGTCATTCTCTCCATTTCACATATCCTCAAATTAGTTCCTCACAAGTCATTCAGCCTCCTAAAGTTACACATGAGACCAAGGGCTGAAGTTACATGTACTTTGCTGAATCAGTTATACCTAATTTCCTGGGCACTGTTTAATAAATCTCTGCTTTAAGGATACACACATTAGAATATCTTTAGGGGTTTTGTATGCTATCTTGGGGTGAGTTTTTGCAGAATGAAGCTCTGGGACTGCCTTCTGAAGGTGAAGAAGGTTTTGGTTGGTGTGGCTTACCTGTAATTCAGCTCCTTTGAGCTCACTAATTTTGATTGTCATAACAGATATGGAAACGCATGAAAATGAAGCTCTTAAAGCATCAGGCATATTTTTCTGCTTGCTGCTCTTCATAATAAATGCAAAGATTCCAGAGGTTCTAATTTACAGGTTATTAATTTAGTATAAAGCAATACCTGCAATTCAGGTGTTGGGAATAATCAGAATGGGGGCACAAGAATTACACATTGGATGCTAAGTAGAAAGAAATTGGATCAAGACATCATTCACTATATGCAAAATCCACTGGGTTAATACTAAATACGGCCGCAGCTGCAGAATAAATAAGGGGAAAATAGTCTTTTAAAAATATTTAATTTCTTTTCTTATGGCTGATATTTTAGTCTATATCTGACTTGTATTTCTACACACTTGCCAAACCTGTTGATTTACTCAAACTCATTATTGTTAATCAGCTGCAAGAGAAAAGAGTCGACTAGTCAAGACACTAAAGCTTTGAATCTTCTTTTTAAACACTGATTAAGGGTAACTTGTGATATTTACTGAGTTTTTACGGTATATGTTAGAGAGCTCTTTGTGGACTACATTAATCCTTTTTCCTATTAACTATGTACTTTCAAAGTTCATTCTGGCATTTCTCATATACTTGACAATACAGGGTCAGATGAAGAGGAGCAAACTTCATTAGAGAGTTATAAGAACCGCTCAAATTCAGATTCAAAGCAGGGACAGTGCAGTTATTCAATACTCACGGCATTCATCCAGTTGGAAATAGCTAATATAAAGGAATATGTTTTTCTGGCAGCAGCATGGCCATACCAAAGCATTTTTCCATGATCCAAGAGCCAACATGAACAGTCGAGAACAGTCTGAGGTTCTCTCTGCCTCTACATTCAGTACTCCTTTCTGCCCAATCTGTTGTAAAAATTACTTTGCTTCCTGCTTTTGAGTATTAACCCCCAAAAGCAGCAATAAACTTTGTAGCTCAACCATTAGGACCTTATTTAACAGTGTAACTGCAGTTAGAGTGCTGATTCGTTACTGACAGAGTTATCGCCCAGCTGCAAAGAGAAGATTCCAACAACACCATTTTAAATTTCCAGATGACACTGTAGGGATTTCTCAATTATATAACAGACACTTAGGATTAATTTTCTCAGCCCTTTGCAATGCTATCCTAGTCCTTATAAAATTCAGCCAGACTTTAAACAGCAGAGCTGAAGTTTTCCAGTCTGTTCTTTCTAGCTAGACCTCCCTAGTCTTTTTTTGGTTTTGCTAATCTGCCTGACCTGAATTATTTTTAAAATTGGGTTGAGCTATTTTCAAGACCAAGCTGGTACCATGTTTCCCTAGCATTAATTACTCAACTACTCTTCCCCAAGAAGGCCATCGCGATTCACTGTCTTAGAGCAGTGGCTCTGAACCAAAAGGAATCTTCCTGTTCTCAGAAAGCAAACATGCGCCTTTTGCACAGACTCTGCAGTCTGAAAAGCCTCCTAGATAGTTTTGGGGTTGGTTGTTTTCGAGATTATTAAACTCTTACCCAGCCACAATGGATGTGTCAAAAGAGAAATCCATCAGTACATGCGTGTCCCTCCTGTAAGGCCAGCAGTTAAAGGTGGGGTGAAATGTAGTGCTGTTCCTTCTTGGTCAGAGTTCTTTGAGAGGGATTAAGCCACTGAGGGGGACACAGCCACTGCAGCAGAGAACTCCACGTTAATGAAAACTTGCTGTGAGCAGAGCTAGGAGTTTATAAACCATCTTAAGAACAAGGGTGAGCTGCTGCTACTTTGCAGGGGTGTCTCGTGTAGTTGGCCTCCACCATCATGATAGCAAAACGAGCAAGAGTGAGGAAGAACAGAGGAACTGGATCCAAGGACATGGAAAAAATAGATGCAAAGTTGCCAAGAGCTTTCCCAAGTTTATAGCTGGAGGCCCCACACTGTGCTTCTCTTGCCTTCCAGAAAGTTTCTAATCTCTATCAAAGAATATCACTTCGCTTCATAGGAACAGCTCAGTACGCTCTCCAAAATCAGGAATTTTGCTTTTCCATTTGGCCTCACTCTGACATTTCAGGGCCAATTTCACTTGCTGGAATCCAGTCTGACAGTGAGCAGCCCTCCCCAGCACTCACTGAGAGTATTGCTATTTTAAATGCAAGAAACTTCAAATATTTAATCAAGCTGAAAATATGCATGTGGGACAGATATTTTAAAATCCAATTTAATTGCCAGTAGTTTGTAACCTGCAGGGCTAGACACTTCATTATCAAAAAGTGGGAAGATACACAGTTCCCCAGCAAGAAGTATTACAACCTGAAAAAAACTAAGAATCCAAACTTTAAAAAAGTGATCTAAAATAGCTCTTCCACAAGGGCAAGCGCATCATTAATATTTCTAGTCCTTAAAATAATTGATTTCTTCTTCCTATAAGTCCAGCAGAGATGAACTTCAGTGTTCACCTTGCATAACCTGGACCATCCTATTAAAGCAGGGTAAGTTACACTGTCCCAGGATCCAACCCACATCACCTGTAGCGCTACAGACGTGAAGACACAAATGATAGGAAGAAGTGCCCTAAAAAGTCACGTATTTCACACAAGGAACTTAACAAAAGTTTAACTCAGGATGTTTTTCCAGCTTGTCCTCAAGTTTTCTAACTTATCCCACATTATTAGCAAACCACTTACACCAAACACAAACACTGTGAGCTTGCATAAAATCGCTGCCTTTAAAGTATGGCACCTCGAAACATTCAGTTTTCTTCGTGGGGTTATAATCTTTAAATTTAATACCTTGGTTAAAGTGTTCTCACCAAAGACCAGTTGTAATATCCCAGGCCTGTTCCCTATATAGACTTGGCTCAGTACATCACCCTTGGAAACTCCATTGTGTTCTGCTGGCTGGGGGAAGAAGTAGGAGAAAGAACAGAACTTTAATTTCAGCACAGATTTTTCCAGCACAAGAAGTTAAGCAGAGCCCACTTGAATGACGTGACCACTGATATTTCGGGAACGTACCAAATCTGCTGTTGCCCAGCTAGGATTGCCTTGCAATTGTGAGTAAAAAGAAAGCAAATACTCTTTCTTCAGTCTGTTTTCTTTAATTCTAATTCATGAAAATTCTAATGTTTATTATACTGGCTGGAAAATTCATCTCTAGTAACACCAGCTTGAGAGAGAAAGGAAACGTTCGCTCCTTTCCCCTTTTCTGAAGCACAGGTAGTCAGCAAACAGTTATTTCATTGCATAGGAACTACCTGGGATAGTTCTCTTGAAGATTCTCTGCTTGATGAAAAACTGGTCTTACACCACAGTTAGTTGCCCAGGAGAGACAGATGCAAGCATTTGTTTATTATACTGGAATCTGTACATAATACATATTTTTCAATCTCTCTAGGCAAATGGAATCCCATTTTAAGAACAGAGTATTTATGTACAGGCTATGCTTGCTCAATAACACCACTTTCTTTTTTTTACTGCTTGGTAACCCACTTCCTTGCCAGTAGATGAGCTTCAGTGATCTTCCTGTCTTTTGGGAATTGTGCTACGCAGTAAAGTGGCAACTAGCCATTCCCTATGGTTTTCATCCCCTTCAATCTAAAGTACCTTCTCTGCCCTGTGCCATGGCCCGCTGTAAAAAGTGAGATTTATCCTGGCACGGTGCTGGGTATAAACAATGTTTTTACTAAACAAGGTGCACGCCCTAATTCAATCGATCAAACAACTCATCACAGCAGCTGAAGGTACCAGAACAGCCCAGCGCTCTAAGCGATTGGTGATATTTTCACAATCTGTTTAATGAAATTGCAACAGAAGAGAGCCCTAATGCTGTGGAGTCAACCCGAAATCAAACTGCCAGCGACAGCCAGGGGCAGCCACAGGTGCTGCAAAGAGAAAACAGAAAACAAGAGGAAGAGAGAAAACAGAGGAAAGGAGAAAAGAGAGAAATAGTTACAAGAGAAATGGGAGATGAGAGATAGTCACCACCTTAGAGACTCCACATGTTGCAACACGTGTTTCTTCATCCAGCAGGTCCAGAAGATGGTTGGTGTCCACACACGAGGTTGCAGATTTTCGAGGGGATTTTAAGCTCTCTTATCCCTGTCCCTCACCAGAGTCAGGGGGTAGAGCAGGTAACAGGCATATAAGAGCCCTTGTGCCCCACACCAGGCAGGTCCAGGCACAATATGCTCTCCAGTCACCTGCTTTGGGTCATTAACTCACGCCATGCTGGGTCTATACATCCTGTGATACAAACATCTAAGAGCCGAAATGGAACTTTTTATCACACAGACATGAAAATATCAAATAACCAATATGTGTGGTGGAGGGGGAAGAACTTATTAAGAGCCATTCGGACTATTTGTTTTTATTTTAAGAGTTCATATTTGTTTCTTTCAGGTTCCATATAAGGCAGTGACAATTACCCACTGTCTTGGTTATGGTCTGATCAGAAGAGGCCCTTGCCAGCACCTCCCAGTTCTCATTCTGCCTGGGTGGCCTCCCCAGCCAACTTCTCCAAAGCCAAGAGTTCTTAATAAATATTTAGGCTTTTGCTAGCTGCTTTACAAACACTTCTGTTAGTAGAATCCTGTAACACTTCAGAAAACTGTTTAACAGTGCCATTTTGCATATGATACATCAACACAGCGTTTCCCAAGTTTCCAGATGATTCATGAATGTGCCCTATGTGTAACAGTTACAGAGGCAATTTTGCAGAGAAGCACCCTGCAAACCAGGCCTGCCAGCTAGGCAAGGGCACAACGATCAGGGATGAAATAACCCAGTAGTGTACAGCTCTTCCCTAGCTTTTCCATCGTTTGACCAGGTTATGTTGAGTATTCCCAGAAGCAAATCTGAACAAAGGTGAAAAGCTGTGCTTGTCTGCATTTGCCAACCCTTAGCCCCAGTAGCAATGCTAAAGAAGCAGCAGCAGTATAGCAGCTCTCTATTAAATATGCAGCATCATCTTCTTCTGTGCAATGAACATTTCTGCATGGCACAGACAATAGAGGGAGAAAATATCCATATGCAAATCAGATTATTTTTGCACTACAAACTTCACCTAACTCTAAGCAGAACTAAGGTCTTATAGGGACAGAAAATACATTGTTAGTTTGTTTTCCAAATGCCAGTTCATCCTGATTTTTTTCCATCCATAAAGAAGGATCTACTAGGTTTACTAAGGACTTTCCAGTACCTCAAGGGGGCTACAAGAAAGCTGGGGGACTTTTTACAAAGGTTTGTAGTGATAGGACTATGGTCAGTGGGTATAAACTAGAGAGGGGCAGATTTAGACTGGACATAAGGAGGAATTTCTTCATGAGGGTGGGGAGGCCCTGGCCCAGGCTGCCCAGGGAAGCTGTGGCTGCCCCATCCCTGGACGGGTTCAAGGCCAGGTTGGATGGGCCTTGGGCACCTGATCCAGTGCGAGGTGTCTCTGCCCATGGCAGGGGGGTTGGAACTGGATGGGCTTTAAGGTCCCTTCCAACCCAAACTATTCTACAATTCTATGATCTAGAGAGACAGATACTGCAGCAGATAAAGTCTGATTTAAGTAAATTGCTCCCAGCTGTCTTGACTTTTGGCTTTGTTTTGATAGACACAAGTTGTACCTAAAACATGACTCTCAGATGATGGGATCGAGTGTACCCTGATGAATTTTGCTGATGATACTAAACTGAGTGGCAAAGTGGACACTTTAGAAGGGAGAGTCACCCAGCAGGAAGACCTGGATAGGCTGGAAGACTGGGCTAACAAGAACCTTATGAAGGTAAACAAGTGTAAGATATTGCACCTGGGAAAACATAATCGAGGAGTGCCGCACAGGTTGGGATCTGCCTGGCTGGGGATCCGCTCTGTGGAAAGGGACGTGGAGGTCCCAGCAGACAACAAGCTCCATATGAGCAAACAAGGTGCTGCTGCTGCAACAAAAAAAGCCAACAGGGTTGCATCAACAAGGGCATCGCCAGAGATAAAGAAGTCCTTAATCTCTACTCAGCACTTGTGAGGCCACACCTGGAGTACTATTGTCAGTTTTGGTCCATGCCATGCAAAAAAGATCTGGACAGGCTGGAGAGGGGCCAGAGAAGGGCCACAAAGATGATCAAAGGGCAGGGAAATCTGTATGAGGAAAGGTTGAGAGAACTGGGTTTGTTCAGCCTTGAGAAAAGAAGGCTTAGAAGAGATCTTATCACCATGTTCTAGTATTTGAAGCGTGGCTACAAAGAGGATGGAGACTCCCTTTTTACAAAGAGCCATGTGGAAAAGACATAGGGTAATGGGTACAAGTTACTTCTGGGGAGATTCTGAATGGACACAAAAGGAAGATTTTCACAATCAGAACAATCAACCACTGGAATAATCTCTCCAGAGCAGTGGTAAATTCCGCAATATCAGACACTCAAGATTCACATGGACAGGATGCTGGGCCTTCTTGTCCAGACTGTGTTTTTGCCAAGCAAGGTTGGATCACATGGTCCTTGAGATCCCTTCCAGGCTGGTGTTTTATGACACTATGACAAGATGATGCTTCATCCTTCTATGAGTAATATCTTGAATAAGCTTCCTAAAATGTCTTGCAGGCTGTCAGCAGTCTTTATACCTGTCATGCAGTGGCTCTATTGCTGATATGCTGTCACCTAGGAGAAGTGCACTTTTTCTAAAACCAGCTTCTGAAAGCCCATGGTCTCTCTTTCATTCCAAAATAGATTCAGAAAATTCAATTAAGAATCGACTTTACAACAGAACCCTCAACAAGACACTCTTACATATTCCCTCTTGCCATGAGTGAAACCCTGTGTTCAAGGTTTTCGACTTCAATAGATTCTGCAGCCTTTCAATTCCAGTGAAGTCAATGGGAAATGAAAGCTCTCTGTAACGAATCGGATATGTTGTAATCGAGCCCATATATTCTGCTGGTAATACCTTGCTTTGAAAGTCTAAGGTGTTATGCAAGTTTTTATTCACTACAATTCAATTAATTACCCAAATAAGAATTTTCTAGCTATATTCCTTGTGGTTCTGCAGTTTGGTGCACTTCAGCAAAGGTTTAAACGTTAAGAAAGCCAATCCTTAGTGAGAAATTAGAATCCTCATTTCCACGCTCTTAAGGTGACAGGCTAAAAATATATATTTCCTTCTAAGTACTAATGGGAAGATTTCCACAACCTTGATCTTGTCAGCATGCTATTTAGAAATAAAATCCTGATTTGCAAAGTGTCAGATAAACACAGCTGTGCACACGTGCTCCCCTGATTACAGACTGCAGGCACAGCTTTGTTTACATGGGCCAAATCAGCTTGCAATTGCACTCACAATTGTCTCTCACAATCAGCAGAGGCTTTACAGGGGCTGCTGGCTAAAAACGGCCATCACAGAGACATGTCTTCCTGGTGACAGGGGACAGGACAAGAGGGAATGGCCTCAAGCTCTGCCAGGGGTGGTTCAGGCTGGACATTAGGAAAAAAATTGTCACAGAAAGGGTCATTGGGCACTGGAACAGGCTGCACAGGGAGATGGTTGATTCACCTTCCCTGGAGGGGTTTAAGGCACGGGTGGATGAGGTGCTGAGGGACATGGGTTAGTGTTTAATAGGAATGGTTGGACTTGATGATCCAGTGGGTCTCTTTCAACCTGGTGATTCTATGATTCTATGATTTAGCACACTAAAGATGACCCTGCAGAAGGCTTTCTGCCTGTTGCATGGTTGAGATTTGGTCCCAGTCATGGTGTAATTTTATCACCAGATTTCCACTCCAGTGTTCTTGCACAAAGTGTGAAATATCAGGTTTTTCCTTCCCTCCTTTTAGAATATTCATTTTCTCAGAAGGGAAAAAGTTCAGCAGTGAAAGAGTTTACACACAACTTTATAAGCTGCCTGAACTTCCATCTATTTTAACAGGTTTATTTTCATATACTTGATGTGCAGAAGAATCATAGAATCCTAGAACAACCAGGTTGGAGGAGACCCACTGGATCATTGAGTCCAACCGTTCCTATCAAACACTAAATCATGTCCCTCAGCACATCATCCACCCATGCCTTAAACACCTCCAAGGAAGTTGAACTAACACAAAGTTAGCTATTTGCCTGCAGTCTTCTTTGAAGAAGCATGCTATGTGCATTTTGGTCAAACAGTAATCGGACAGCACAGAAATGTTTCTTCCTTCTGCCTCGTGGCAGCCCAGATCTACACTAGAAACAAGCTGCTTTTTCAGTATTTAAAACAGAGTGAGAATCTTTATGACAGTTCAGCTTTTTGTACAGAGAAAGGTTTTCCAGCAAGGTCAAAATTCATGGAAGAAAATGGCAAGATGGTTGTGGGACCTGATGCTACTTCACCATGTCACTTCTAGGCTACAGCTCTCTGTGAAACCCTCTGGCAGCTCCCTGAAACAGGGAAAACTGAGTAAGTCAGTTTGCTGTTAAGGCTGTTTTTCTACACCTGCCAAATTCCCAGATGCCAACAGGGAACAACAAGGGCCTTTCTCGGTAACATGTTCATAATCAAGTTGACAGAAGTCACAACAAGCAGCAGCCCTGAGTTCTCTACAGTTGAAGCCTTTCAACAGAGACTTCAGAAAAGTTAATGCTGTTTTATTGTTCCTTGCCAATCTTCGAAATCAACATAAATCAACAGGGACATGACAGATTTGGGAAGCACTACATGCGACTCTGAAATTACATTTAACTAGCAATACATGCTGCTCCGTTATCTGACTCAGAGGCTTACGTATCCTAAGATTTAAGCTTCAATCTCAAATTTCTTTTGCAGAGCAATGATTGAACAGTTCCTAAGGAAAGATGATGATTAATGGTGCTATGGAAGGTATTCCTCTTCCTCCAGAAAGGGTGGTACCAGCAGATACAGCCTAATGATAGCAAGAGATTAACTTGGCCTTCATTCAGAGGCAGTCTGACTACAAGTCATAAATGAACACAGCTGACAGTGTCAGAAAGTATCTTCATGCAGAATTTTTAATCAAAGACATGTGATAGTTTCATAGGTTTTACAGTCAAGCTGAGCCAATAAATCAAACAACTTTCTGAAGCACAGGTCATGTAGTTTCTTCCGCACTGCCCCATATTCAGTGTAGGAATTCAGTATATTCAGCCAGTTCTCAGCAGAATACCAGGTTGCTACCACAAGGCGAGAAAGGCCAATATTGGACATTGCACGGGCAGAGGCTACATAAGCGTCCATGTTAGTCCCCTTGCATCTTTACTGGAGAGACCTACCTGCTTTACTTAGGGAAAAGAATAATTCCTGATTGCAAATTAAATTGAAGGCATCATCTTGAAGAATCACAGAGACAAACCAGGTGGGCATGTAAGGAAGACTAATATGTAGGATCTATTTTCCTATGTGTGGGTCTTTTACAGTGCAACCTTGTTCAAAATTATTTCCAAGACAATCCACTCCAACCTTTGAAGTAGAGGAAACCTACTGGCTGATGCAGATTACTACCCAGCCTTGCAGTATTATTGCACCAAGAGCCACCTTCTAGTTCTGCTTTGCTTTGACACCCTAACAGTTGTTCACCAGGGTCTGTAAGGAAATGAAAATGTTTTACAGAAGAGTACAGATAGTACAGAGACAACTGAATTTATCTATTGCCAAGTAAAAATTTGCTAGTCAAACAAGAATGCAAAGATGTTTCTTTTGAAGGTTTCTAAAGGTTAGATGCCCACTTTCCAATCTGCTTGGTAACTTGGCCAATGCTACCAGGTGCTGTTTAAGACAACGTGGAATAAAGATTTTGTTCTGCCAACTTGCTTGTCATCAAGCCTACATTCAGCATTTGTGTGTACATAAAACTGATTTTCCTCTCCACGGAAAAAGAGAGGACCAGAGCCTTTCTAGATACTGAATCTTAACTTGGTGTCATGCCTTCTGTAAGGCTATGTCCTTCACTGAACCATTTTCTGGAAGTTAGGGCAAAAAGCTTTTATGCACCATCAAAAGAAACAGGTTTTTCACTGTGTTTCTAACAGCAAGATAAAGTAAGCTCTTCTCTTGTTTATATCCTTTGGAAAATTATTGAACTGCAGTCATTGCAGTTGCAGTTATAATCTGCAGGACACCTAGACAGATCCCTTCACATTTAGTAAAACATGGAGAAAGGTATTTGCATGTAGAAGAGAATACAGCCAAGCTGGGCATGTAATCTCAGTAGATCTATAAATGCACTGGCTTTCTCTTAAAATTCCAGAGATGTGGGGAGTCTGAAAAGAATTGCAAGTTCAGATCCCATTTTTCTGTTTTTCTTTTACTCCTAAAGTTAAAGTTGAAAGAGGAGGATCTCTTCCTGCAGTGGCCACACTAGAGACGACCAACGAGTGGCTTCTCGCTTTGCTGTGTCCTCGTGCAGAACTGGTATGGCCACAGGAGGCTCACTGTAGCTGGTTAGCTTCCAACTGTTCTGATACATTACTTCCCTAATATTTCTTTCCACACACACAACTAAGAGGCCTTTAAAGGTCTCCAGAAACCACCACTTGAGCAAATAGGTCACAGAGCCAGGGGTTGAGTACTCTGGAGGCAGCAGGAGTTTAATCAGCTCAAGCACAGAATGAAATCTGGCAGCTGTCCCTTTCACAGCTGCACGACCTTTCCGGCACAGCCCTTCAGCACAGAGCCTGGGAATAGAGAGAAATTTTATATTTAAAGGGAACACAATGGGAACATTGTTACGGCTCCCAGGAGGCATTTCAGAATGTGCTATATGCACAGTTTGAGGAGGCACTACTGCTGGCCAGCCCATTTGTTAACATGCATTTTCCCTTTAAGAGATGTTAGGCTAATAATTAGCAAAAATACAGATTTTAGAGTTAAGTGGCAGACCTCTATCACTTTGAAACAGTAAATTACTCAACGAGAGTTTAAATGAAGACTATTTTTACCCAGGGTATTCATTATGATGCAGAAATAAGTGAGAGTTGAAGTTATTAATAAAACAGCAATTTTCCAAGACCTTTATTCAGGAGGAGGAATAGAAACTTAAGCACCTTAGTTATTACTTAAGGAATTCTGAGACCATATGTCAATTAAATACCAAACAGGTTCACAATTCAATTTTGGTACACGGAGGAAGCTGTGTTTGGGGGCAGCTATAAGAGTGATAACTTCCAAAGGACTTAGAGCTACAGGAGAAACCTGTCAGCTTGGGTGGAGGGTCTCTGCCACATACTCTGACGGGACGTATACAGTGGAATTGTTGCCAGGTGATCCAGTTGTTGACCATCTAATTCAGAAAATTTCAATTTTGCAGCAGTAATTATTGTAACCACTAGTCCTCTTTTCCAAGTAGACAGGGTTTCAAATAAACTAGGAAACTCTGTTCTCTTCCTTTGGGATTTTGGTGAAAACAGAGCATTTAATCTCTCTCATGTTAAGTTTTACCTCTAGAGAAAAAAGGGTGTAAGTATTGCTCACAGCATTATCTAGAACAATCTAGCAGACCAAAGTAATCCATAAAGATGAGAGAATCAGTTCTAGAATTGTTCTTATAAACGAAGACAGTTAAAAAAAAACCCGTAACAATGACAAGACTAATTTGCTTTTGTAGCAAGGGCAACTTGGGCTTTCAGAAAAGAAAATGGATTAAATATGTTGAGAAAGCTCTGTTTTTCCAAGAATGATTAATAGTGGTATTTTCTTCCTTACTGAATTACTGTAAATACTGCTGGCTGTATGAGGAAACTTGAAATAGTATGAACTTGAAAGTTCATTCACTGGATGAAGATCCACAAAAAGTTTCAAAACCAGAGTCCCAAAGTCAAAGTCTGCGAAGGAATGTGCGGCTTTTGTGCCATACAATTCACAAATGATAAATTCCACTGGTCAAAAGTGAGAATGTATCCTACTTAGTTTAGTCGTCAGATTTTTATAACATTAAGCGCTTTCAAGCAGGAATCCTAAGATTGTCAAAGAGTCTAGTTCTATAGAAGTAGTAATGAGAAACATTTCAGGAAAAAGTCTGATTCCATTTGTTTGATCTATAACAGTAACCAGACTGATCACACTGTTGTTGAATTGGTCCTCAACAGCCCTGCCACCTCCAGAAGTGAAGGCTTTTGTAGTTTATACTATTATAGAAATCCTTACCACTTAAAAAGACACAGGAGCTCACACCAGAATAGAAACCAATACCAGGAAACTACTTTTGCTGCTCAGGAATCTGCTGCTGCTCCAGCAGAACTACTGTCACCCATTCCTGGAGGAGAATAATTGTTGAAATACGCTCTGCTGTGAACATTTGTTGAAATGAGGAACATTGTAATTCATGTTTTTAGTAAGCTGCTGATCAAAATGTGTTTCACATACCCCGAGATAACATTCCACAAATGTCTGGCCAGAATCCCTTAACATAGACACACACACAACCCTGTTTCCTTGCAGTTTAGTTCTTAAATTGTAGATACACATTAATACAACTCAAGCTGAACTGGAGGAGCAGGATGGGGAAAGGAATATCTGCTCTACATGCTTTGCAGGATCAAGTAATTACATAATTCCTGGAAAAGTAGTCGATGATTTCAGAGTTAGTGGGTGGTTCAGCTATGCAGCTCCTATTAAACTGGAATCCCTTAGGGAAGATATAAAATCTCCATACAGCATTTTGGCAGATGGTGGAGCAACACCGTTTCAAGATCAATTTACAGGGGGATGCTGGGGTGTTTGGCTTCCCTAGCCCTTTTCTCTAACTGTTTCCAAGCTTAGCCACTGCGTATTTAGTATGGGCAGAACTAAAGGTCTGCAGCGCAGAAAAGATCAAGTTGCTGCAGGTCTTCTGGGAGTCAGAGCTAAACCAGTACAGACTTCAATGTGCTTTTGAGTCTTGACAGAAAGAGCCACCCAAGACCTGGCTATACACTCTTAATCATACGGACTTTAGGGAATGCGGCGAAAGTCATCTTTGACAACATCTTGTATCATGCATAAATAAAACACAAGATTTCCTTACAGATTCACTCAAATGTGAATTCACTCAAATGTGTACCTCTACAATAGGTGTGGTACTACAACAAAACTACAAATGAACACTGAGGGAGAGCAGGTAACAACTCAGACCCTACTGCTAAGAAGCACCTCCAAGCCCATGTAGTTAGCACAGAGTAGAGCCTTTTGAAGGCATTCTTGCTGCAGGTGATGTAGGTAGCATCACTTTACATCTTAATTGTCTGTAATGAATTTTGTGCTTCAGACAACTGGTAACATCACTCAAAGCAGCCCAAGATGAGTGACACTGCAGACCAGCTCTGTTCCAGGATCGTAGGAATCAGAAAAGGCCTAAAAAGTCACCTTTGTGCCTTTCATCCATGTACATACTGACTAGAGACAATTCTGCTTCATTTTCAGAGTGACTGTATGAACATCAGGCTGCAGGTTGCTGACAAATGCAGGGGAAATGCTTGGCAAGGGGCTCTGACAGAACTCGAGTGGGACACACTCCTAACCTTGTGTTCAGAAACAAACAGTAATGGTTATTCATCCCATCGTTTCAGGCACGTTCAATACCAACTGCACTTTTTGTGGACAGAGGCAAGACATCTACATTGAGAAAACTCACGAGGAATTACATTTTTGAGAGGAGGGAATGCAACTCAAAGTTGTTGCTGTTTGTCAGAATCAAGAATTGGTAACAAGTGAAATCCAAAGCCTGTGGTATTTCTCAGCCATGTTTGTTCTGTTGTGGCATTTTTGACAGTCAGTCCCCTAAACTGATTTAGTGAACATGGCAAAACACTTGGTGTAGTTCTGTTCTGAGGCCCTGAACAAATGGAGAGGTTTCCATCTTTATTAAACTTCTGAGTTCATAGGCCTCCACTTAGGTATTCCATTGCAGAAATTAAATCTCAACTGTTTTAATAAAATCCATTTCCACAATTTCCTTTAAGAGAATGCTACTGAGTCACTGTTGTAACACTAGACCTAATTAATTGGGATTTTATACCAGCACAAATGTCAAAACAGCTGGTATTTCCATTTTTGGCTGTCTGTCCTCTGAGACTATTCAAAAGGTAATAAACTTAATTACTTTCTTAAGATTCAATTATCAGCTAAAAGAAACGCATTGAATTTTTTTGTATGCTGTGACTTCGCTCAGTTTATCCCCTTGCTCTGTTATTGCTTTTAAGGGTGAAGTATCATTGCAGCAGTTGCACATAGTATGCAACCATGGTTCAAAAATACAGCTATGCCTGTTAAGGAAAAGCCGGAGTACACTACGACAAGTGTCTATCAGTTTTGTTTAGCTCGGTACTTAATACTTTGCAAACGTGCATGTGCATAGGATCACATTTTGCTTCAGTGCTATAATGTGGGTTTGGAAATCAGAACTGTCTGTATCACTGAAACGTTACTACAATAATTCACTTTAACACCTCTTAGAAGTAAGCAGGTACACAGCCATCTATGGGCACTCACAACACAGAAAGACAATGTATCCTGGGCTGCATAAAAATAGGTGTGAGCAGCAGGGCAAGGGAGAGGATCCTGCCTCTTTGCTCTGCTCTCGTGAGACACCATCTGGAGACCTGCATTCAGTTTTGGAGTTCCTAGCAGAGGAAGGAAATGGACCTGTTGGAGTGAATCCAGAGGAGGCTACAGAGGTGACTGAGGGCTGGAGCACCTCCCATATGAGGACAGGATGAGAGAGATGGAGTTGTTCAGCCTGAAAAAGAGAAACCTCTGGGGAGAGATCCTTGTAGGAGCCTTCCAGTGCTGAAAGGGGTTACAGGAAAGTTTGGGAGGGGTTCTCCATCAGGAAGTGCAGGGATAGGATGAGGGGGAATGATTTTAGGTTGAGAAGGGGAGGCTGAGAAATGTTTTCCTGTGAGGGTGGGTTGGGCCTGGCACAGGTTGCCCAGAGAAGTTGTGGCTGCCCCATCCCTGGAGGTCAGGTTGGACGGGGCTTTGAGCAACCTGATCCAGTGGTAGGTGTCTGCCCATGACACNGACGGGGCTTTGAGCAACCTGATCCAGTGGCAGGTGTCTGCCCATGACACGGGAGCGGGAACTGGATGGTCTTTGAAGTCCCTTCTGACCCAAACCAGTCTATGATTCTATATTACTGTGCCCTAAATGTATCTTTTGCATCCTAGGCAGGGTTGTTTAACATCATTTTTCTCACTCTTTTCTCACTAATATTAAAGCTTTTAAATGATTCTACCTGTTATTCTATGGGATTAAAAAAAAATAAATCTTTCTGGTAAATAAGATTGTTTGTATTTTAGTCAAGACAACAAGTTATAAATCCCTTCACAGAAAAAAAGAGTTCTGTAGTTTCACTGCAAGATAACATTGTTTTAGCTCCCAAATTAGATTTTAATCCAGTGACACTCATTTCAAGATAAGTAGTACTTTAAAAAGTGGTAATTGTCTCATTTACACCTACACAATGACATCAGTTTCAGCCATCAGTCTTGTAATTACTGGGTTGATCAAGCAAAGCTTGGCCAAGTCAGTAGTTTAGTACCTTGTAGAGCCACCTAGAATTGTTTCAAAAGTGAATGGTGTATTGTCCCCTTAAAAATCTCCACGCCTTTTTACATATTTATATTCAGAAAACTATGGAAGCACAAGCTATAGCAGACAAAATCCCAGTGGATAAGCCATCCTACGCATACCTATTAAGTAGTATTTTGGCACGCTTGAATAGCTCGTTGTCACTGCTGGAATCCTATCTGACTGTCACTCTAAAATGCACAGCTACCAGCCAGATGCTAGGATATTGTGTCACTTTAATAAACAGTTTAAGAAGTGGTCAATGGAAACATCTACATCATACCTGCATATTTAGCCTCAACTCATAAGATTCATCATGAATTTTTCTACAACTCTGAGTGTAGTACGGAAGAATTCTCAACAGATCAAAGCTTTCCTTGGGTAATACTTAAATGCCTGATACTTAAACCACCCTGATTCCTCTAAGTATGCTGATTATGTAGCAAACAACAGGAATAACTCAGTGAAAAGACACGAGTGCCAAAACATTTACAACTCTGATTCTCACCTAACTTCTCACACTGGTGTTATGGTCAAAGCTGCGGATGTTTCACTTTACTCTTAAAAAAAAAAAAAGTCAGCTCCTGGTGTGTCCCCTTTCATATCACCCTCCGTGAAAGTTCTAGGTCTAAACTGATGTTCAGGGGGAAAAATCCTCACCCAGTAGAAAACTAAGCTGTCATATGATGCTGTCCAGTCTGACTGACCAATCTTATATTGGAAACAAGGCATCAAGATATGCAAAATCATGACAGTCAATACAATCTACCGCTGTGTGTGATAGCACATTCTGCATAGTGATAATGATTTCAGTTCCCTTATTTCCTCACAGACCAGCTTTGCACAGGGTCAGATATTTCTGACAATTTTCCTATCAGCTGTGCTCTGTTATTTCTGCTTTTCACCATTGTGCTGTCCACGCTTTTCATAATATGAGCTGTAATTTTCATGTTTACTTCTGCTTTGCAACGAAACTATGAACATAAAGGCTACCAAATACTGCAGGGTACAACTGTTAGTTAAACCTTTTAACATCATTTATCAGCCTGTTTTAGTTATCCTCTATACTCTTCAAAAGCTCATATCTCCTTAGAAACCACACTATGTGGTGTCAACCTTAAAAAGCATTATACCTTCTTATCTCCCCAAACATTCAGTACTGAATACAATACTAACGCCTGTGGTTCGGCATCACTGCCTTGTGGGAGCTCCCTCCAAAAAAGCTGCTTTTCTAATTCAAGCTTGAGGCATAAGGTAATTTTTTTGGCTCATCATCACTGATTTTAGGTTCAGTTTGCTTAAGGGAATCATTTATCACCATACTCTTATTCCCAGGTGAATAAGACAGAGGAACTAATTATGCTCGTAAGTTACAACACTCCATTGCAATACCAAAAATGTGGTGAAACACAGCATGCAGAAGATCACTTTATGCAGAAATATTCAAGTTGGTAGCTACATCCCACTACCCCTCATGTTGCCTTTTTACTTTAGCTAGTTCATCTGACTTACACAGTGACACACATATGCTGATGCAACCTAACTCACTAGAACCACAGCAATTTTTTCTGTATCAGAAATCAGCAATGCACATTTTCTTCCTCAGTAATGAAGGAAGTAGATTGTGATTCAGACACAACGAGAATGCTCAGAGAGTTTAACCTGATCCTTGCATCCCACTAAGCCATATTCAGCGCAAAACTAAAAAGGAGAGTTGAAAAACACTTTGTCAGCTGCTCCCAGTGACAACAGCTGGTAACAACCCACTAGCATCTCTGAAAAGGAAGTAAAACCTGGGGCATCATCACAGCCAGCTGTTCACCATCTGAGATTCCCCTCACATCGGCAGCAACATTTAGCTCTGTATTTCAGGTGGCTTTGTAGCAACCTCAGAGCAGACGCACACAATCTAAACCAGATCTAAGCTGCAGAAGTCAGAATAGATCTGTCACGTTTTGGATTCACAGCTTGGTCTCCCAGGTCTGAACAAGCAGTTCTGTGTCTTAGTCTAGACACTATAGACACTACCCCATCAGCTCTTTCTGCCTGCTCGCCTTCCTCTTCTCTCCTCCCATCACCTCCATCTCTCCCCCTTCCTCTGCACTACATTACAAGAACAGTAGGGTTGCCAATTTAGCCTAAAAACAAACAAAAAAAACCCCCTTAGACTCAAGCAGATGCTCAGGCACAGAAAACTGAGTTCAAACAGTTATGTTTTAGCAAAACCTTATTTTTAATTGTTCACAATAGGAAGTCTCAGCAGTAACAGGCAATTCTGTCAACCTCAAGAATGGGAAGTATGTCAGTAGTGCTGTGCAAGCACACACACACACATCTATTTTCATACTGTGCACAGATTTCCCGCACAATAGACTAATTTCAGTTTTCCCATGCTTCACAGCTTGGTTTTGATCAGTTACAGAAAAGCGGATAAAATACCTGTGTTGAATATTTGTCTGCTAGCTTATTTAATTTCAGCGGTTAAGGGGAATAGTGTGTGGTTTCCTAGACAATACTTTCCTCAAATTACTTCTCAATCAGTCTGATGTCGTTCAGAGTTAATATGTTCATAATGAATAATGCATTAGGAAAGGATATTTTTTCAGATACAAGAAGGAAATAATTTTAACTCCATATCAGCACTGGGTTAGACTTTCCAGTATCTTCGCACAAGTGGGGTTTTTTTTAGATTTTGGATTTCTTTTGCTTTTTTTTTTTGCTATTGCAGCATGAACAAGCCAAAAGAAAAATCTCTGTTGCAAGGCAGCAATACATTGAGCTCAATTTAACCAGTCTGAAGGTTTGTGGTTTGAAAACTACTGTATTCATGGTACACTCCCAAGAGCTGACTGCAGAAACTGCTAGTCATGTAACTCCACACATGAAATCCTGTAATTCATAAAACCACCCTACTAATGCAAATTACAGCTGTGTCTTCTCATTGCTGGAAACCAGAACACAGCTTTGGCCTTCCCAGTTCTGAAGCGCACTCTGAAAACAGCTATTTTGCTTGTGAAATAATTCACAAGCTGTTTCCAGAAGCCTCGGTGATAAAGGCTCTTCCTTGTGACACACAAGGAAACACTTCATCTCAGTTAAGCCTGACCCAAAACTGACATGTTGTTTGGAATGAAAAAAGATTAAAAGCCCCATTTCTCAGCTTGTGCTTAACATTTTAATTTCTACCTTTTTTAGTATCTACTTATTAAGAGCTAGAGATTGCATGTTGTGTGGGCTGGCCAGCTTTAAACGTACTCCACAGAGTCATAACGACAGTTTGATTTACAAGTTCTTTGAATTAAGTACTTTATTCAGACTGGTTTTATATCAGTGCAATACATTATAAGGAGCACAAGGTTATGCATACAGCAAAATTTTAAGCATTAGCTTGAATAAAAATGATTTGTTTTTTTCTGCCATGAGTTCCAAGGAAATTTAGAAAAATTTACTAACAGATTCCACTAAAACTAAGCCAAAGAAGAGTTTTCATAATCTCATATTTTCTGGGTCAAAATTCTTAACTTGTATACACTAGGAGTAGGCTGGAATAAATTAGAATCGTCACATCTTAAAGGACAAATCCCTCTTCTAACAAGAATGTTTGCAGAATTCTGATATCTGCCATTAGTCTTCAGAAGTAAATTGTTTTTAGAAAGGACAACAGCAAGACAAAATTGTCTTTGGGATGGAAATTTCTGAGCCTAAAACTGAAATAACAAATTTCCAAATGGTACTGTTAGGATGAACTTGTGAAGAAAGCATCCTTCCAGTCCAAGCTATACTCAGGAAACTAACACTGTTCTGGGAAAGTCAGTACCACAGCTAGTAAGATACCATAGAAAACACAAGTTTAGATCTTTCATATAGGCTTGTCTTAAACATTTTAAATTAGGTTGAAGAGCAGGAGCCTCAGCTTCAGGAAACAGGTAGAGATAAGGGTCTAAAAACTGAGTGTAAATATAATACTAGCTACATGCTGCATGGTAAGAATATAGCAGGAAGGACCCCAACACAGGCCTTGTGACCAAGCAGGCACTCCAGTGGTCTAGCAGCCCTGCCCTGAATTTCCAGCGCTCAATAACACACCCTCGTCTCTCTAAAGTGAAAGCCTTTCTGTCTCCTTCCCATCCCCTCTGACCCCAAATGCTACGCTAAGGTAACTGATAGAAGGGAATTGTGTTAAGTCATTCTCAGCAAGGAGCTCATTACAAAAACCTAAACTGCCCCACTCAAATCCTTCATTCAGTCCTTCTCCCCAAACAATTTTTCCATATCTCTCAGAGGAAGTAATATAACATACGGAGTTCATGACTTGCTACAGGTGTCCTACAGGGACTGCGTATCACTCAGTTTTGCGTTTGGACTTTTAACCACTTACTGCTATATATCAAGAAGAGCCTTGCTCCAGAAAGGAGAAGAGCCTTAATTTCCACACATGTATTGATCTGACTGCCATAAATAACAGAATAACCCAGATTTTACAAGACAATACCCTAGAAATACCTAGGTCTTCACTGAGCAAATGAATTCTTTACAGCCTTCCAACTAGCAGCAACAGAGTCCTAGGTGCTTGGATCCCACATTGACAACACAGAGGTTTTAAAGTTATCTCCCCTTGCAGCGAGATCTTTAATGGAATTTCAAACCACATAANAGACTTTCTGTACTTCACTGAGCAACTGAATTCTTTACAGCCTTCCAACTAACAGCAATAGAGTCCTAGGTGCTTGGATCCTACATTAACAACACAGAGGTTTTCAAGTTATCTCCCCTTGCAGTGAGTTCCTTAATGGAATTTCAAACCACATAATTCCATTTATAATCCACTCTGATTTCTATTTAACTCTTTTAACTTGGACATCTCCAAACTACCCAGAGGGGTGATGGGAAGCTTAGACTAAATTGATGAAGGAGATCTTAGGCTACACGTCTCTGTGGTGGTCTCTTGATGGCAGAAACCTCCATCTGCAGCTTTCACACTCTGATGTTAAGTTGTAACTTAATTTTTAATATCTTCTTTTTTTTTTTAATCTCTGTTATGAGCACGGATGTTTTTGAAGAATACAGCCATTGTCTAGTCGATTTTTCTGTAGATCATAATTAAATTGATAGCTCACAAATAAGTAGAGATGGCAGGTTTGAATGGCTGAATTCACTCAGACTAAGGTATCCAAATCAAGAAAATATTTGGGCACACTTAAATCCTACCAACTGCAACTGGCTGTGGGTCACGTTCACCATACTGTGTGTGGTGATCAAATCTGGATTCCAAGCTTGCTCAGGTATCTACCCAGGACAAAGAGGATCTTGTTAATTCCGTGAATACATGGCCATGCTATTTGTCAGATGAAGTGGTATGTAACTAGCACTCCAGAAGGTGCATGAAAGGCAGAGGGAACATCTAATGCTTTCCTAGCAAAACAATGAAATCTTTCAAGCAAGCAGAAATATCTTTGCTTCAGAGGAATAAACTACTCTTAATAATAAATAAACTATGTGGAATAAACTACAACATCAAGCATATGATACACAAGAAACTCCAGTTTAGTTGCTGACTAATGCAGATGTAAGAATTAAAGAGTTATTTTGGCAACATATCCCTCCCACAATTTTATCTGCTGCAGACATAGGTGAGGAGAAAAATCTTACTTTTGACCAAATCAGCCACAGCTGAAAGTTCTGATAAACATTTTTGGAAGACATTCAGTTTTGACTCATAAGTAGGATAAACCCTGCATTTAAGATTACATCCATTTTTATTATTGAACACGAAATATCAATCGATGGAGAAAACAGTCACTTCAACAGCTATGTAATAAATCCTTCTCCTGTAGCACAGTTGTTAAACCAAAACATATTTCTAATCAATTCAGTTTTAACTAGGATGCAAGAAACTCATTAAGTTTAAATTAAATCCTTATCTTAGGCACAGAGTGTAACCAATGTTGGTACACTGGCTTGCTACAGGGAAATTTTCTTTCTAAGCTCTGTTCTCAGTTATCCTGTTCATTGTCTCTGACACCACACCGGCTACCTGAAAACCAATATTCTCTGCTTAGACTCAGGCAACTGTTTTGTTGGTTAATGGTAAGAGAGATGTATGGGTAGGTAAGATTCTTGGTTATACCAAGTTCATTCTTCAGGAACTCTGAGAATTCCATGAAGTCAAGTTTATCACAATCTTAGGTGAGTACTGATTCTGCAAGAACCATCAACAGCTGCTTAAACCTATATCTGAAGCCCCTCATTCCCTAAGAAGCCCCTCTACAAACAGAAGCCTTTGTGTTTGGAGCAGACCTCAGGCACAAGTTTCTGGCTGCCAAATCTCCATTTTTAACAGCTGAGGAGTACAAAGGGAAAAAAGCCAGGCAGGGATGCTTCTTCCACACCTTAGTGGCATCCAGCGGCAGAGACAAGGTAAAAAAAATAAAATCAAATAAAGTATAAAATAACTGTCATGCCCTGCTATTGACCTGCTCTGCAGGAATGCGCAAACACGCTCCGCTGCTGACTCAGGAGATGAGACCGACAAAAGAAAACTCTTAGAGTGCTCTGGAGGGACCCCTGTGTCACCCAGGACTGAGCAAGGCCACCACAAAGGGGCCCAGGGGACTTGAGGCAACAACAGCTTTGATAACTCCTCACACTGGGCACTGCTGGCAACTAGCAGCCCAACCAACAATCACAACAGTCACCTGCAAACAACTCAGCAGAGCCAACTTAACTGGCTTTGGAGGTTTTCCTTGTTAGAGACCAGCAGAGATAGAGCTTTGCTTGGTTCAGGACTGAATAGCGAAGAAAAAAGAGAAGGAAAGAAGTTAAAGACAGGAGAGAGTAAGAAAAAGATGGGAAAGGTCAGATTTTTCACCTCCCTTGGAGCCCGTGAAGTCAGTAGCCCTGCACATGCCGTCTTGGTTGCTCAGCCCCCTCTCTGCAGAGGGACGGTGTGTACCCACTGACACCCTCTACCAACCAGGAGTTGTAGTGGGACACCAAACTGCAGCCTTATGTCAGGCACCTGGTGCCATCAGACACTGCTTCGTACCCTCCACTCAGGAACTGCCACCATTGCATTGTCTGAGAGAAGAGATCCAGCTGTAATAGGCTCTGACAATCACTGATTAGAATCACGGTTAGAAAATATCATTCTAGGCATCTAGACCCTACTAATACCAGCTCTAGAACCTAAGTTATTTTCTTCAGCTGTTTCATTCCACAGTCAGCAAAACAGGGCCCTGGATGAGAATTTGAAACACTACACATGGCTAACAAATAGGACTATTTATCATCCCTCCACATCTCCAGAGGAAACAATCCTCATTACGAATAGCCAGAATGCTGCACAGGATTTTCAGAGTAGTTGAATTTTGCTATTTAAGCAGTTACTGCTGAATTTGGCCTATGAATACTTCACCAAATGACAGAGGCCAAGACTCACGATGCACTGGGGATCTTAGAAGAAGTGGAGTACTCAATGTAATTAAAGAGCAAAAACAGGAGTTTAAGGGCTGGGTAGTTAAGCCACTAGTATTTTGGTGAACTCTGAATGTGCTTCTAGCAGAAAGCACAGGCTGGAAATTCAGGAGCATCTAATGTGGAAAGGCAACACAACTGAATCTTCCATAATTGCTTGTAGAGAACGGTCCTGGCACAGGTACTTCCACATGATTACAGGCAGGACTAAAATAAATTTGAAGCGTTTTTCAGAATCTGTGCTCATGAGCAGCAAGTGGAAAAATACGCAAAGCATGCATGAAATAAGTTGCACCTTAACAACAAACATTGATTTGCTCAGAATTAATCCTCAAAATGTTGTACATTAGTTAGGACTTATTATTTCCTGTTAAATTGTATTAAGCTAATTGAGCTTTTAAGATACTGTGCTAAATACAGCAATATAGTTGTACAGCACTGTTGCCTCTATCACCAGATGCCAGGCAGACACATAATGGAAAATCTTAGTAAAATCTCCTAAAAATGTATATTTTCATTGCTATTTTGGGATACTGAAGTGACAAAATCTTCAAGAGTCCATCTTCTTCTCAGTATTGAGTTCTGGTGGCCATGCTGGAGCAAGAATATTGACAAATGAAGTGTTCAGAATTGCCATAAGACAGGGAAATCTACTTTACAGGAGAAAAAACCAAAACCAAGCAGATTTTAGAGTTACTTTGCTGTGGATATTGGCATGTGGCAGTCATAGGACAGAATCTGACTAGTCTCGTTCGGACTGTAGAGGCCAAAGTAAAGGTTAAACATCCATCAGACAGAAAGTCTCAATACTATCTTGTTACAACAAACCATCTCCTTTGACCATTTCCCTGTTGCATTTGCACAGAAAAGGAGACAGCTCATTTTTTGATACTAGTTTTTAAAAGGTTTAAAAATTTACATGCCTGTGCTTTATTCACAAATGGTGTCACTTAACTCGTTCAACCTCTGCAGATTATGGAGGGTAAAAGAATGTAACCTGATCACAAATATCCCTGTTACCATTTTGCAATTCAGAGCACTAGCTCTACCTTTCTTTAATGACAAAATAAGTTCAGGAAAATTTGTGTAAATATTCATGAAATTTGTAATATAAGCCAGTGATGAAATTTTGTTTTGCATCACTGCTGAATTCTGAATAGAGCAGCTTCAATATTTGATGGCCTAACTGGTTCAGTATCTTTGCATCCCCACTATTATGCCAATGTTCTTGACCTTATTAAAATAATGCATGTACTATATAATGATTTTAATATTGAATGTTTGCTTTGATCTATTTCATAAGGTCCATCAGAGATACCCTTCCTGTCGTGGAATTTGGAGGAATCAGCAGATCTAAATCTAAGTCCCATCAGAGGTTTCAAACTGAGCTTCATAAAACCGTTTCCACTGTTATTCCGTGTTTCTGAGACAACTAAACACTAAAGCCTCTCTTTTACACCCTATCAAAATGCACATGCTTAAGGATGCATCTTGCACCCCGATGCAGGCCAAATCACAAACTAACTCAAACCATTTTGTTGATTTCACATGGTTCTCTCTTCATACTGTGGGTTGGTGATGTAGCACCTGCTTTCTGCACTCATGGTTACAATTAGCCCATTGAAAGAGTAAACACAGAACTCATAAAGACCTTAACTCTGTATGAGTTGCCTCACTATAAAATAGACAGATTTCATTCATATTGCTTAGAAAGGTCATTACTCCTTTTTACATACTGCTGTTCATTTTATTTTCCAAATCTGCTGTTCATTTTTCTAAGCTGTTTCTTCACCATTTAGCTTGGTTGACTTAAGCTGGAAAGATCCTTAGCCTACCCCCAGAAATCCTGATTCAGTTTCTTGTGCTTTCTGGAAATACCATGCTCTGTGGGGAGGGATCTGCAATACTCTTACTGCTGTCCAGTGGAAGTTGCTTCAATAGTTTGCTCTGAGCTTAAATCCTACATCACTGCTGTCTCTAGAGAATAGCCTTATTTGAAAGATTTCATGCTGCTGTTACTGGTTCCCTGAGTGACCCAGACTAATATCTTTACAACCGAATGCACAAACTACCACGAATTGTCACACTTAAACCCATTTACTTCAAGATTTGATGACAGGACACCGATTTGAAAATCCTTATCCTTTTGACAAAAAAGCAGGGTTGGTCAATGACTGACACCAGTGGCAAAAGGAGAGGGAAGACGTAGCAGACTAAACCACTCACCCTATTTTTCTGTCAGCACTTGAGAGCTCGCAAACATTTATCTACCCATTTTATAGGGCTCAGTCACTTCTCAGAGCTCTCCCATAAGCCAGACATTTCAATGTTAACCAAATATTGAACTCCCTTCAAGTCAATAAAAAACATTTATTGACTAAAAGATTCAGTCTATAAACACACAAAATTAGAAGACTTCTGTTATAAGAGTGACAAAGGAGAAAGGAAAACTGGCAGGTAATGGATTTGTTTGGCATTAACTTAAAAATAATAAGTAATCCTCAGACATTACTGTTAGTAGCAAGCACACTCCCTAGAACAGAGCTTCAGGAATGTCAGATAGTACTTAATTTTATATTCACTGTAATAAAGATGATCTGGTATTAAAAAAAGATACAGAACAATGTCTATTTACAAAGGCACACAGGCTTATCCTCTGCAAACCTTAGAAAGAAGGGGTCCTTGGGTCTTACTGGCATCCCCAGCCTGGCTCACCTAAAGTCCGATTCATTTATCATTCATATTACGTGACCAGATGCCTCAGATTAAAACCCCACTGCTATACGTCAGCAACAAGATTCTGCATCTTTTGAAGTGTAACCTCTAAATATGAAATGTAAGAAAACAATGAAGAGTTATACTTCTGCTTGACAGGCAAGAAAGGAAGGTGTAGAAAACCACAGTGCCTCTAAAGTAATACAGGGGATGACTAAACAACCCAATACCCATTTATGTTTAATCAATCACTTGTACATTTATTTTCAGTATATTTTTTCCCCATTTCTGGTTCTACAAGGCTATGAGGTTTGTTATGTGCTGCTCCTGGAAAATCCCAATTGTTCTTTGTATCACTACGAAGTCAAAGGCTGTACCCTAAAGTTGAAAGGGTCTCTACAAAAAAACTAAAATCCTGTCTCTTTAAAAAAAAAAAGAAGTTATTCTTCTCTGTTGAAGCACTCTTTTCTTGCACAATCTAACAGATTGCTTTAGCTTTAGCTAGCAATTTCAGATTTCTTGCCTTCCCAAAGCTGCAAGTATTCAGGACAGATCATTTCAAGAAAAACTGGCAAATTTATAATGCGTACAAACCAATTGCAATAAAGGAGAAACATTAATTGGTATTTTGGAGTGCAAGACAGCGTGAATCCTGCCACGGAGAAAGCAGAAGTCAATTGAGATTTAAAATCTTTCTAAGAGCAGTTGAATTCACTTGTGATTTCTGCAACAGTTATTAAATCTTCATTTGCAATGTAGATTCCCACACCTACTGAGGAGTTTAAAAGATTCTGTGTGCCAGCACTAGAATCAATAGAACATTCTGTAACACATTGGCAGGGAATCACTTACTCTTCTTGCAAACATAATTAATCAGGATTCTGACAGCTTCAAGCTACACAATGGATTTCATTAAAACAAGGATTCATATTTTTCTTCCTCAGAGCTCTCCAGATCCAGTCAAAATTGGCAAAACCCCAATAATTACTCTTGCAGCCTAAGAATGTCTTAGTCTAACCAATGAAAGTGTCTGGTCTTCATGGAAGTGTCATTAATCATGATGGATTCTTTAACTAGCCACATAAATGTTGCATGTTCTTCGACAGAATTTTCAATGTGACTGTAATAGTCTCAATTATATAAAGGACCAATCCTGTCACTATTGAAGGCAGCACCTTTTTTACAATTTAACTAGGTAGCAGCAGAATTAGGGCTTAAATCCAAACACCACAATCAGTTCAAGTATCCTGCAATATTCTAGTTTTTTAAGCTTTATAATGTAGACTTCATAATGCTTCAAATTCTGAGAAGAAACCAGTGCTGTGAAAATGAGAACACATTTGTTCTAACATCCTGGAGACTAAGCTAGGAGTTTAGGCCACTCTGTAATACAACTTCTTTGTCTTAGCTGCAAGGGTAAAAGAATCATAGAATCATAAAATCATAGAATCACCAGGTTGGAAGAG
>WAAB01010273.1:0-13788 GCA_013389865.1 Piaya cayana
TCATGTGCATTCTAATTTTATATCACAACAGTGGTGTGCGTTGGTCTAGGAGCTCAATAAGCAGCATGGGGAGAATATTCCTAACCCACCTCATTTAGTTCTCTAGCAGCAGTCAAATCTGTGCCCTGTCCCCACCTCTGAGAGGATGCTTCTGGAAACTGGAATCAGGCATGGTCCCCCAAGCCACCTGCTTTGTGGTTTGTGAGGACTGTAGGCAGGTACGTTTTGAGAAGAATTTGGACTTGTCTAATCCTCAGCACAATGAAGTGTGTCCACAGAGCCCAGTGGGAACTTGGCGTGCCAGGGCAGGGTATGTGCACCACTTGAAATCTGCATAAGCCCAACCCAAGATCACTTGAGTGGTACCTGGGCTTCACGCCAGCTGCTTGAATACTCACAAATGTGGCTTAACAAATTATTTATATAAGAAACTTAGTTTCTTTTCTAGTCTAGAGATTTACAGAATAGATATTCAAATGATAGGTAACAGTAACCTCATGGATACAATAGCTTTAGATGTAAAAGGAGCTTTATAATTACATTATGAAAGGCTGTGCTGGAAGTGAAATAAAAAGAGAACAATGAGGAACATCTTTCTGACTAACAGAAATGTGTGGGAGGGGAACAACAGCAAATCCAAAAAGCATCAAAACACTTTGCTTGATCACTCATCCCTGAGCCTCATGTCAGAGACCTCTTCCTTCCGTCCTTCTTTACCATCAAGCCCATTGCTGCCACTGACAGCACCTGAGACTGTAGAAAGGACAAGGAGACAATAGTTACTTGTATGTTCTTCTTTGGTCACTGTTCCAGAACCAAATCATAGAATCATAGAATCACCAGGTTGGAAGAGACCCATTGGATAATTGAGTCCAACCATTCGTATCAAACACTAAACCATGTTCCTCAGCACCTTGTCCACCCATCCCTTAAACCGCTCCAGGGAAGGTGACTCAACCTCCTCCCCAGGCAGCCTCTGCCAGTGCCCAATGACCCTTTCTGTGAATATTTTTTTTCCTAATGTTCAGCCTAAACCTCCCCTNAGCCTCTGCCAGTGCCCAATGACCCTTTCTGTGAATATTTTTTTTCCTAATGTTCAGCCTAAACCTCCCCTGGCGGAGCTTGAGGCCATTCCCTCTTGTCCTGTCCCCTGTCACTTAGGGACATTTTGATATCAAAACCTTAAAACCAGGAACAGATTAATGACGATTCAAGGATGCTGTGGTGAATAGGGGTGAAATAAATCCTCCTTTCTTACTCAGCCATCCCCTCCTACATGTGCCACACTCCTATCGTAGCCAAATCTACATTAGAAGTTTAGGCATCCAGGGACCATTGGCTGGCACTGCCACCAGCTAGCACGGTACAGCATGCATTTAAATCACACTCCTAGCTCCCAAAACAGTGTGTCACACCCAGTGAGAACAGTTGTGAGCCTCTGCCAGACTTCAAACCCCTTCTTGGGAATTTTCTGGGTGTTAGTAATGAGGTTTGGCATAGAAACAACAGAGAACATGTCTTTAATGCTGTGTTTTATTGACTAAATTATGAACCTAGAGAGAATTTGAATTAGGAGAAGTGTAAGGATGCACCGTACAGTGATTTTTTGCTGATACCATCAGTCTTTGAAGCACAAATTACAAATCTAGTGGAAATGCATCCTCTAGAAGGCACTGCCAGTAACTGTGAGACAGAGAAATTGTAACAAAACTCTAACTGCAAGGAAAAAAGTATGTAGCAGGTTTGGAGGGATTTCCTCAAGGTAGTTACATAGAGACCTTTTGTCCTGATATTTTCTATCTTGAGGTGCTGTGCTAGTACAGTCGTGGCTTTAGACTAGTAAGTAAAATTTTGATAACCGTGTGGGTTCTTTCAACATATATTCAGTTTAGCTGTACTCACATCTGCTGTAGGGGTACGAAGTGGGGCCCAACATCCCATATGGGTCTATGCTAGAGGACAGAACCTGATCTTTGAGACCCACATGTAGCGATTAAGGCACAGACCCTGTCCATGAGTTGACAACGAGATCACTTTATTGAGTGCATGCAAAACTTTATATAGTGTTTCTGTACCCAGTTAGCAGCTACCCCAGTGAATTCCCACCTGTAAGAATCCCACAGTTACAGCGATAGAGTGCAACCCACTATTTACCACAGATGTGCCCCGTATCTTCATGTTTTCCATCTAATGTATTATTTTCTTATTAACTCAAGAGTAAAGATTCCAAGGTCTCAACAAGCTAGCAAGCATGAGAACATCGGTCATTTGTTCTGTGTTCTACTTTCAGTTTTAATATTTTCACTTGAAATGTAGACAGCAAAGCTGGAGCAGCTACTTCCCATGGGAACGGGGTAGAAAAATCATAGTTTATTTCAACTCTAACTGAGTAATGGCCACGTACACTCAATTTCTTAAATTAATGCTATTGCCTTAAGACATGGGCTGAATTGTGACCTAACCTGGTCATAAAATTATTATACCAAATTATCAGTAAGGAGGATTTATACTGGCAAACTCTGTATCAAAGTAATTGAGCATTGATAACCCATAATTTGGGAATCTTTTCTGTGCCATACAGCACTGAAAATAAAAAGCTGGATTACTATTACATAGTGAAACAAGCTTAGAAACATCAGCGGTTGGTCTTAAAATGGTTACTGTTACCCTAAGTATGGCCCAGAAAAACCTGTAATTTTTTTTGTGTTTTAACATGTCTCACCTTTATCCTTTGCTAAAATATCCCAGTAATTCTAAGACAGCAGTTGAATAGGTGGCTACCATAGAAACTATGAGGTTACCCCCACGGTACAGCTAAATCAGCAAACTGAAAGCCAGTTTTTACATTGGATGGCAGGTTTCAGAGATGTACATCTTTAAACTGGGTGGTGCCAGGAAGATTTTCTCTCTAATTGGGTGTAGGTGGCACCTCCCTCCAGCCTGACAGTTTAAACACCCCCAGGGAAGCTGCTTGTGCTGGGTGGAAACTGAGTTCAGGTCAGAAGGTAGGTACTGACTTAGATACAAATTCTGTTTTTAAAAAAAACGTTTTTAGCAGCTATTTATAGTGGAAGTGCTTCCAAATTTACTAGGGTACCTGCTGGGGTAATGTAAATTCTCTGTCCTCTTTAGTTTGTGTGCCAGGTAGACTAAGCATGACTTGATAGCTATTCAGCAGCTGGAAGCCACAGGAGAGAGAAAGCTGATTTTTAACCTGAAAAAAATGGATCCTGTGGTGCTGCTCTGAGCTCAAGCAAGGCAGCAGTGAAACCACTGAGAGGCAAAACTGCTATACAAAGGCAAAGGAGGGTGGGAGGACACAGTGCAAGCCTCTAGCACTGTGATGGTTTCTTGAGTTTGAGCAGGAAAGCTGAACCTATTGGTTTGCTGGACTCTGCTTCCAAGACCTTGGTTAAAAGGCATTTCACACTGAATCCAGATGATGTTTCTGAAAGACCATCCCCTCTTAAATGGTTCTTAAATCACTGAGAAGCATCCGTCAGAGAAATTCAAGACAGGCATGTCGCAAAATCTTGCTAGGAAATAGGATGGAAGTATTGAACTGAGACAAAAGCAATACAAATATTTATAGAACATATATAGACAAATATTGAGTTGAGGTCTTTGCTAAATATTAAGGCTAAAGGTAGTGCAGGCAAGACAGTTAATTATTTGGCTGCAAGCCTAAATTCTTGGTATAAACCAATTCTCCATCAGTGCCTGGGCTGGTGCAGCTGTCCCCAAATGCCCTGGATGGTGATGCATTTTTTGCTATGGGAATCAGGTATTGCTTAGATAAATTAGGAAGCCTTTCCCTATCTGATCTCCATATTCCCTGAGAGCCTTTGGTCACTTGTACCTTTTGCAAGAGTCAATTTCTTCAGCAGCAACAGTCAAACACATCTGTTAGAGACCAGCAACAGCAGGTCACACCATTGGACTTCATGCACGCTCCATTTGACTTCATGCACGCTTAGTGGTTTGTGCAGCCGTTGTGCAGTGGCTTTAGTGGTGATATCTTTTAAAGTATTTCTTATCTTTTCTTTAGCCTTCCACTGGTACGGGCTGGCTGGTTAATGATAGCAAGTTTCTCTGGCAATTGTATAGCTTTTAACAGTTCAGAAATTTCTTGTGTGTTTGATAGTTTACTTCTATGAGAAATTATAAACGCATACAGCTTCCATTACTGCCCAGCAGCATGGTCTACTCCAAATCCATATTGAGAATCAGCATAAATACTTAGTCTTTTTGTTTAGCTAACATTTGCAGCTAAACCGAGCCCTCAGAGCAAGACTTGGGTCCAGAGCTAGACATCAAAATGTAGCTGTCTGTATGTGAGCTACATGTGTCCTGTCCCTCTATGGTCAATGGAGATGTTCAGTGGATCTAGAGATTGAGACTTCACCAAAACCCAATAATTTCTTCTGTGTCAGAAGCTTAATACAATAAAAATCCCCTTACAACTGACAGAGCTATTCTTAATTAAAAGTAAAATGAAGCCAGCGACAGGGTTTTTTTCTTCTCCACTTGTTATTATTCTTCTCACATTATTTAATGCCGTATAGAACTTCTTGTTCAGGTGAAATGATAAAACGATACCTAAGGGCTCTTATTCCCTCTACTTCTGTTCTGGAAACAATACGTTTTTCCAAGAGGATTAAGTTTCATCATCGTATTGTGGTGTTTAGTTAAAAGAGAAGTCTTGTTCACTGCAAATATCTGCACATTACAAGCTGAGGCAACGTGTATGGAAATGATATGAATGTAATGTATCTGAGAAGTACGATAATAGAAGAGGCACTAGTTTAGCTGTTGTGAACTATGTAGATATATAGTGAAAACTGGTCACAAAACATGCAGAAATAAAATCTATCTTAGAAGCAAAACATTGTAATTGGGAATAGCTATTTGCACATTAAAACTGGAAGTGATTGGTGGGGTTTTTTTTCATTCTTTATGTGTATTTGGATTATATTGCCTAAATTACCCCAAATATTCCTACTTATTGTAGTAACATGACTTGTTTCTTACCAGAGTTGCTCAAGGGAGAACTCTCAATCTAATAATTCCTTAAAATCAAGTTTTAATACACTTTAAGTACATTTACAAAGTGCTGTGACTTGAAAAAAACGCATCACTGGAGCAGAATGAGCCTGCTTTGAATGAGAAATGTCATATGGATCCAAAATGTGACTGATGTAACATGGTAGCTTTGGCTTTTAGCTCTATGAAAATGGTCATCTGTAAAATTGGTTTTTTTGATCAGGCACTCTACTCTGGTTTAGGAAGCGATTTGGTTGCCTATTTTTAAGCTTTTTTCTCCCAGTCATTAATGTATGATAACAACATCTTTGTGAAGGTGCAATGCAAGTCCCATTTTTTTTTTCCTAGTAGTTAGGGCAATGAAGCACAGAGAAATTAAGGTCAGAATTTGCAAGATTCCAGGTCTGGTTTTCATTTGCAAGCAGAATCCAGGTCTGGTTTTTGGGGACATCTCAAGGCTGCTGTAAGCAGCAAGGAAGCAGGCTGTAGCCATTCAATAGGACCACCTAGGAAGCTCAGAAATGAAGGGAAGTGTTTCATGGAATAAAGGGAAGATGAATCATTCTCCCCTACTTGAGGAAAGAAGTAGGTGGCAAGAGAAGCAGCAAAATGCACTCCAATGCGTGGCAAACAAAGGCAGACAAATTTCAGCCTGTTGGTAAAGGGTGTTTTCCTTTTCTTCTTTCCATCTTTGCAATGAGGATGATGACAGTGATGGTGAGTAACTTCCCTGAGGATGTGGTAGGATTTTGAGTGGCTTTGTGTAATTGTCTTAAAATGCAGCAAGGATGCCCCTGTATCTCAGGACTCACAACACTTGTTGAAATATGTCTGTTTTTCCTTATCATAAAAAACCTCACAAGTAGCACTGGGGAAGGCTTTACAGATCAGCCCATCTTTCCTTTTCCAGAGCAGGCTGTGTGATGTCACCAGTCCATCTCTTATTTTGTGTTTTAAACCAGATGAAGTTTAACCTTCGAAGACTCTCTCTCTCCTCAAAATAATGGTACATACACCAGTTTTATGAACAAGCCTTATGAGGAACAGCTGAGAGAGCTGGAGGTGTTTAGCCTGGAGAAGAGGAGGCTGAGGGGAGACCTCATTGCTCTCTACAACTACCTGAAAGGAGGTTGCGGAGAGGAGGGAGCTGGGTTCTTCTCCCAAGTGACAGAGGACAGGACAAGAGGCGATGGCCTCAAGGTGCACCAGGGGAGGTTTAGGCTGGACATCAGAAATAAATTTTTCACAGAAAGGGTCACTGGGCACTTGCAGAGGCTGCCCAGGGAGTTGGTTGATTCTCCTTCCCTGGAGGTGTTTAAGGCACAGGTGGACGAGGTGCTAAGGGACATGGTTTAGTGTTTGATAGGAATGTGTGGACTCAGTGATCCAGTGGGTCTTTTCCAACCTGGTGATTCTATGATTCTATTGAATATTTTTCAGGACCCAGGCACTCGGAAGCATGTCGGGGAAGCCCAGGCTCACCTACTTCAATGGAAGGGGGCGAATGGAGCCTGTACGATGGTTGCTGGCAGCAGCTGGTGTGGAGGTTAGTTAACACTTGATACTTGTTCCAGATGGGTGTTTTCAACTGGCCTCAGCAAGGAACAATTAAACATGCACATGAAGGATAATTGGCTTCAAGAATGTGGCTAGATTAATTTTGCCAGTGACATCGCATGTTTGTAACTACCATGTTCGGTGGTTAGAATTTGGGATGCAAACTCAGTGGAGCTTGGAGTTCATTAGAGCTAGTATCAGTAGTAACTAACAGTAGTATCTGAAGTAGCTAGTGATGGTTCAAAGTGGGGTTTTTTTTAAAGACCCTTAATTAATGCGAGTTTTAATGTGCAAACCCACATAAACCCGGTCTTATTTAGTTTGCAGTTACAAGATGTATAAACAAAAGGGTGTTGTTGACTTAGGTGTCCTGGGGTGGGGTTAGAATTTGTTGGTTTGCCCTGTGCTTCCCTTGGCACCAGCTGCAACTTCTCTTCCTCCAGTCTGGAGCCTGTTTCTACCTGCACTTAGGTTATTTCTGAATCAGTGCTTCTGCTCCAGCCCAGCTGTGAGGATGCGTGGGGACCCTCAGGACATCTGCAGCCAACCAACACAGCTGAAGATCTTGCGGTTCATTTGCTCTGTGCAGGGTTATGTGCAGTCACTTAGAGAAGAAATATGCTTAAATGTGGCAGTGTGACGCTATTCTCTCCCCTTTTCCAGTTTGAAGAAAAATTTTTGGAAACAAGAGAGCAGTATGAAAAGCTCATGAAAGGTAAGAAACAAGACACCTGAGGCTTAGTCCCTCAAAAAAATTGCTCCAATTTAGCTACAGTTGTGATTTAAAATCAGTTTATTTAAAGCAGTGCAAATTTCTAGGTGCACATCCAGTGTGCTGAAATTGTAGGTTAGAGTAAACTGTCTGCCCAGTGCCAAACAACCCCTATAAGCTAAAATCTGTAGCTTCTCTAGCTGTTTATTGCAGTACATTAAGTAGTGGTGGCCGACATTCCAATTTAATGCGACTTAATTGTCTATGATATCAAACTCTTAGCATGGTTCCTGGTACATTTTTGGTCCTGAGGCAATTCCTAGGGATCATGGGGGAATTGTCCCAGGCCAAGGGCTGTTTCCAAGATGAGAAACCTCCCAGGAGGCTGAGCTTGCCAAGACATACTGGAGACTTGGAAGAGGACTCAGCTGCATCCTGGCTGCTTCCTCAGAAAGGAAAAGCTGTGCTTAAAGAAATTCCATCAGAAAAACTAAAATGAACAAAATTTAAAAATAAAAAGAAGTGGTATCAAGAAGATCAGAATTAAATCTGTGGGCGCAGCTGGCAGGGACTCTGACTATGTGGAATAGCAGTACAGTGTAGAGACATCAGTTTTAACTCTAAATATGATAGTTCAGGTACTGAAAGCCCAAATCTGAATCTGCTACAGAGGACTAATTAATCCAGAGAGAGTGGTACAGTCCCAGATACAGCATCCAAGCTTATTCATAGTGCTGAGGGACATGGTTTAGTGTTTGATAGGAATGGTTGGACTCAATGATCTGGTGGGTCTCTTCCAACCTGGTTATTCTATAATTCTATATACAGGAGAGGATCTAAAGGGTGATAAAAATGATAGGGAATTTTAATGAGAAGATCAAGGACTCTTATGTATATATACTCAGCTTAAGAATGTAAGAACTCAAAGGAAAAGGTGGGGTTTAATGTGGAGGCTTGAAGAGACAAATTAGTCATCCTGATAAAGGGACCTCTGGAATGCTGCCAGTCACGCAGGGCAGGATTAAACATGAAAAGCCTTACATTACCTATCTCTCTGTTTTTTTTCCCTTCCTACCAACATGCTTTTTACCAGGGTATTCAGTGTTTAGACACCATGACATCGTTAGAACAGTCCAGGTGTGACTGTGATGATCTTCTAAGCAAAGCATGAGTAGGGCTGAGGATGAAGCCAGGTCCAGGGTCTGTTCTGAAAACAGGTGGCTTGCAGACGTCTATTTTGGAGGCTGAGAGAGCTAAACAGCACCATCCCGGCCAGACGTGTGCCAGCTGGCCTGGGAGGTGATTTGGCTCAAGCTGCACAACCACAGGTTGCCCAGGTTGCTACCTGGATATCAACAAGCTTTGCTCCTTGGTCACAAATAATAGAACTAGATGATTGTTTTTAACGTATTTTCCACAGGCACCTTGCAACAGCACAGTCTGCTCTGCAAAATGACTGGCAAACTGCTTTTAATCCTGCAATTGTATTCTATGGCAGCAGTGAAGTGGTTCTCACTGCAAAGCAAGGAGAAGCATTCTGCTTTGCAGTCAGAGGAGAGAAGTCTGTCTTTTCTGTAGATAAGAAACAAACCGGGTCTCCACTTCACTCGCACTTGCTGTGTCACTCTTTGTCAAGGGCTGGAAAGTCAGATTTTAGTTTTCACTTCACTTCTTTCTGCTGAAAAATAAGCCTTACAGAGCTGTTCATTTTCCCATTCTACTGTGTTTCTGCTGGACAGATAGATATCAAGTCATATTTCTTCCTTATACTGCAGAGGTGTGTTCTGGAAAGACATGAAGGCTCAGTATCTTTCTGGGAAGGTTTACAAGAAATAAACATAAGCTACTCATTACTCTAGAGCAAATTCCTCTTTGAATTTAAACAGTAAATTAATAATTTAGAATAAATGAAGAACATTTATTAATAGTAGACTAGCAAAGTATTTTTTTAACTCTGTGGGGGGGAAAAAAGCAAACAGATACACCTGTTAAAATCAATTCTTACACCTGAAAGAAGGATGCACTGAATGGATAAAAATTAAACAATTAAAATCAATTATTAACTTAGAGCAATGCAGAGCGGTGGCTGCCTAGATGGATTTGGAGTTTTGCTGTGATTTTAACAGAGGAGGCTTGTTCTCTGGACGCCTTTAATGTGTAAATGACTATCTCCGAAGACAGTGAATTAATCCAGCAGAAAACTAGCCTAGAAAAGACTGACTTTGCTAGGCTGAGTGCCTATGTCAGTGTGGCTCCCATTACTGCCTCACTGAAGGCTCTGAGAAATGCTCCTACCAGCTCCAGGAGAAAAGGGGACTACAAAGACCTATCTAAAGAGAATCATAGAATCACCAGGTTAGAAAAGACCCATTGGATTGAGTCCAACCATCCCTATCAAACACTAAACCATGTCCCTCAGCACCTCATCCACCTGTCCCTTAAACCCTTCCAGGGAAGGTGACTCAACCCCCTCCCTGGGCAGCCTCTGCCAGTGCCCAATGACCCTTTCCATGAAAATTTTTTCCCTAATGTCCAGCCTGAACCTCCCCTGGTGGAGCTTGAGGCCATTCCCTCTCGTCCTAGGCTTAAATTGTTGCAGAATGACACTGAGGATATGCCTGTAATGAAGAACTATGGGGACTCAAACTATTGTCCCCAGGCAATAGTTAAGTTCAGATTTAACACAGATCTTTGAACCTAAGGGATCGGAAGAGAATAAAGTGCTGGTTCAAGCTTTTCCTGACAGAATGAAGCAGGGTTCAGAGGTGTACAGGAACTGATGGTGCCAGCTCCCATCAACCGGTGTTGCTCTGGCAGTGCTGTAAAGCAAGAGTCCAGTTCCATTGTGATGACCAAGCCACAAAAGTGTGATGCAGGCTTGTCAATATTTGATCTTTCCCTTGGTGTTTACTGTAGGGAGGTTTACATTTAGGTTAAGACATGAATGATCTCTTAGACTGCAAAAGAAACGTGCTTAGTCTCTTGCTCTGCTGTAAAGCTAAGTCTAAGTAGAACTAAGTTTTCCCTCAATTTTACTCCCTAGATGGAGAGCTGATGTTCCAGCAAGTGCCTCTGGTTGAGATCGATGGGATGAAGCTGGTGCAGACCAGAGCCATCCTCAGCTACATAGCAGGGAGATACAATCTCTACGGAAAAGACCTGAAGGAGAGAGCCCTGTACTGTAACACCTCCTTTCATTTAATGAGCAACCTCTTATTTGATAGCTGCATTACATACAGCAAATTAAATCCTTTAAAGCCTTTAAATCCAGTAGAAAGGCATGAGAAAGGCTAACACAATAAAAAGCAACAACTCTAGGCTTTGCTTAGGTTTTAACCACTGCTTCTGAAATGCTGCTGAACAAAACCAGGCTTTTAGTACTTATAAAAATATTTAGCTGTTTAGTTTTGGCTGTGAAAATTGGCACTATGGTGGTGATAAAAAAAATCCTATTAGTTGCCTTAGTTAATAGGAAAACAGATGAAATAACTTCTGTGCTTTTTTCCTACTCTTTTACCCCAACCACTAGGATCGACATGTATGTGGAAGGAATAACAGATCTGATGCAAATGATTTTGACATTTCCTTTCTTGCCACCTGAGGCAAAGGAGAAAAATCTTGAGTCGATTAAGGAAAAGGCAACTAACAGGTACTTCCCAGTGTTTGAAAAGGTAAGTGACAGTGAGGATGTGTTTATAAAACTTGTATTTACCGTTATAAAAGATTTTCTCTAAAACAAGAACATGTTTGTACTGCAGGTCAGTTCCAAATCTTGAGGGTTTTTTTTCTCTCCTGAAGAAGGGGAAATACAGCAGCACATTTGCACTGTTTGTTCTCTTAGGTTGTCAGGGCTGTTGTATTTGAACATCTACAAAGCAAACAAAGTGATACAGTCTTAGCCATACAGCAAAAATTTTCACTAAAGTAAAAGCAAACATGTATAATTTTTTTTTTCTCCTTTAGGGGGTAGTCCCACACTTGCATTTGTTTAGAGCACTCCTCTCTGCTATACTTAATTTCTGGAACATTTTCATTATAAGAATGCAAAAATCCCTCGCAAAAAAATATCAGGTAGAGAGATTAAAACTAATTTAGTAAAACAACAGTCAGATTTCTGCACTTCTTGCTTTTGAAAACAACAAACCAAACTCAACTGACTCAGGCATCTGGCAAAATTTCTCACTTTTTTTAAACATTCATCTAGTTTTGATGAAAAACAATGATAAAAGCCAAACTTTGTAGAGGCTCTTATGACTATAATAACTTATTCCCAAAGGCAGGGATTTTCTTTGGTTGGCTGTTGTAGTTCTGCATTTCTGAGTTTGCTTCTAGGGGTCACCATTGGACATAAGTTTATAAATTTGCCATTTAGATATTCCATTTAAATTCTGAAATTACTCTGTAATTTCTCCGTTATCCCTGTTTCCAATTGAACAACTGTTTCTAGTCTAAGTGCATGGTTTTGTCCACCTTCCCAGTGCCTGTTGTCATTTATCATTACCGAGTCACCAAAGTTTATACTCTGTGTACGACAAGAGCTCAGGTTTTTTTCCTGAAATAATTAAGTCATTCAGGCTCACAGCTTCCAGCCGAAAACTCCACCTAGAAATTTCAGATATAATTGTTTTTCAGCTCTACAGCTGTGCCGTGAGGCTTAGCTGCTGAGCGTTGCATGCCCCGTTCTCACCTTCAGACCACGTTCTCTTGTATTCTACAGGCTTTGAAACAACACGGCCAAGACTTTCTTGTGGGCAACAAATTCAGCTGGGCAGATGTTCAGCTAATTGAAGCCATTTTAGCCGTGGAGGAGAAAATACCTGCTGTGCTCTCGGCATTTCCTCAGTTGCAGGTAATTTTGTAATGAAGTGTGCCTGTATTCAGGAGCTAGAGGGCAATCCTGAAGGGATCATCTCTCCATGCTCTACAATGAGGAGTGTGGGCTCTTCAAGGAACTGTCGCTATTGTATGTTTGCTTAACATCAAGCACAAGAGGGAATTGATTTAGTTTGTTGCAAGACTCTAGTCTTGATTAACCCTGTTGAGGTATGCAGAGCCCTCTGAGAGGTATATGACCTCTCAACGGACAGAAATTAATATCATCCCAAGGGAACTACTGGTCTAAGCTGCCCCATTTTCCCTTTCCTGCTTCCTGCCAGTAGATGCCATCTAATAGCAGATAAAAAATTATGATACAGGTTAACATATTAGAATAAGGCAGAGTGTCATTTTCTGCACTGGCTGATGCTATAGTTTTGGAATCCCAGTAACCTCACTTCACTTCTGCCTTCTACAATATTACTAGAAACTCAAGCCTTAGCATTAAGCCACAGTTTTGTTTAGGTAATCAACCCAATCCAACTAAGGAGGAATCCTCTGCCTTTGTGCCATGAAACCAAGCAGAAGTTAAGCACTTCTGCTGTGAGACTTGACCAGAAATCAGAAG
Organism: Piaya cayana; assembly: GCA_013389865.1. NCBI lineage: Eukaryota > Metazoa > Chordata > Aves > Cuculiformes > Coccyzidae > Piaya > Piaya cayana. Next base: position 12,756 of record WAAB01010273.1, read on the forward strand.
CTTCCAGGCATGCATCACGCTCTGGGAGATCACAGTGCATTGATAAACCTAGGGAGTGACCTGCAGGAGTTATTAAGAGTTGAGATGAAGTGGACCCAAGTGGTCTAACTGACAAGAAAAGAGTGTTCGATAGTCCTCCCATGTGGCTGTAGTCATGGTAGTAAAGCAGCATAGGTAATACAAATTTGGGTTGAGGATGTTTGTGCTTATATAGTGTTAATATGAGGGATGCACTAAAAGACTTTGGCTTTATTCACATTAACAAATGAAGCAGTTCAGCATCAGAATATCACAGTGGAGGTTTTCTGCTTGGAACTGATGAGAAAAAGGACTTAAGTTTGGGGTTTCTTTTTTTGTTGCTGTTTTTAAATATTCTTTTAATTTCTAGGTCTCAACCCCAAAAAATTTAAGCCTGAATTTAGTGTGATCGGTGGCAGGCACTTCAGCCACAAAGCAGGAGGTCACGCTTGTCAGATTTTAACTCATATGTAGTTTTTCAGCCTCTGGTAATTCTTGCCTCTAGCTCCTGTCTTCTAGCATAGTAACTTAGCCACTAGGCATGGGCACAGTTCTGTTGAAGACAAACCTTGAATTATGGAACGATTCTTTCACTGACAGAAAGGGAAGTTTCTAAAACTGGTGGTTACTTATTTCGGTTTTTACTTTTCTTGCTCCTTCTTGTATTTCTTCCTTACAGACACTGGAAGGATAAGGAAGAGGAAATTATGTTTATACCTCTGCCAGCAAAAACTGGCTGTCATTCTGTGAAGCTCCTCTCCCTTAGCCCCACTGGTAGAAGAGCTTCTCATATATTTAAGATTGTTCAGGTATCCGTGCAGCCTCCAGCTGCTCCCAATCTGCATGAGTGAGTCCTCTCTGACTGTCTGTACAATGAGGTCTCAGGATCCTTCCCGGAATTGCATCTCTTGCAACCTGAGGTGTCAAAATCTTCCCTAAGAAGAAAATCTTGCCCTTACCTGTGGAATCTTAGAGATGCTGGGACAGTGGGACAGCAGTAGCCATGTAGATATAA
>WAAB01010274.1:0-66348 GCA_013389865.1 Piaya cayana
TTTCTGATACAAGCCAAGATTTTGTATTTCTATCAGTCTTATCTAATCAAGCGAACTCCTGTAGTTGTTGGTAATGAAAAATAGTTATTTCTGAGATGTTGTTGAGGATATTTAAAGGTAGATATCTTGAAATATTTAGGTGTATTTTTTCTAAAATTTGTATTTCTACCCAATGATTAAAAATTCTGCTTTAAGGGCAAGCAGATATGTGATATGGACAAGAAGGGTACTCTTTGTTATTTGCACACTCAGAGATATGTATAATTTCTTAGCCAAACACTGTTATAAAAAGTCTTCAGTGAGAGAATTAGCTCATCAGGAAGGCCATGCCTTTTCCTCCTACATAGGATTTTCTGTCAGTCCAACCAGAATAAAGCACTGCAAAGCCTGTGTAGAGGCTCAGTATACTTCAACCAAATGAATCAGGACAATAGTGAATTTCATGAAATTTCATTCATAATTTTTTCATATTTCATGACAGTAAAAGAGTAACTCTGTTTCCTGACTTGAGACAGAAAAGAATAATGAAATATCAGCAAGTTGAATACCAATTCCAGTCACAATTATCTTTTCTCTCAAGATTCTAATCTTTAATTTCTCTGTGGAAAGCATACAGTAATCTATATACTATAAAAAAGTTCTCAGAACTCAAATTTGCATAACATATCATCGTGGTTCAGGGCCAATGGCTTTCTCCTTCCTTCACTATTCTCCATTGAACTTTATTTCAACAAATATTTTAGTATGTTTATGTCTGCAGCAGTAAGTACCTATCTGTGACTCTAATTTAGAGGTCAATTTATAGACCTTTCTCTAAGTAAAGATAAGGAAGGAAAATACACACAGGTTCCAATATTTTCTCTTTTCATGATAGAATAAAGGAAAATATGCTACATTGTATTTTGTATTGAGGAATTATTCAGGTAACAGCACTAGGAAGTTTTTTCTACGGAGCTTAAATTATCTTTGCAATAATTCATTGGAAATACTGATAGTTTCCAACTGATCTCTTTGAAGAAAGGAAGAGAACTGAGCCAAAGGAAACTTGTATGTATAAGCAGAGTGTACACATGTTGCTAAATATAGTTATCATACATTGCATTTCTACATAGTGGAACTGAGACCAAAAAAAAAATTTGGGAAGTACCATAGTCTACCTGTTTATTTAATTTGCACTTTTAAGCTAGTCAGTTCATGAAATTTATGTGCACTTTTCCTTATTAAATTTTGGGTACCTAACAGGCCAACATATGCAATTTATTGGTGCAGTTTGCAGAAGTTACAAAAAGCAGAATCCCTGTTGAAAATTTAAAGAGGGAGTGTACCTTTTTTCTGCTTCTGTTACTTCATATAAAGGATTCCCAGATGAGACAGAATAGCAAGCAAAGACAATGCTGATGATGCATAAGTTAAACCATGTGCTTGTGAATTGAAAGCAGGTGAGGAGAGTGGGAGGCTAGCCTTCTCTAAATACAAATAACTGAAAGAAAGTCTACCAGTGGCGTTCAAAAATGTAACTCATAGTTAAATTCTGTGTCCTTTTAAATAGTCAGTTAGAACAAGAGTCACTAAAATAACAAAAAGTAAATACTATTAAGCATATAGTGTAATGAAATATAAGTTACAGACCAAATGCAAATAAATAAAGCACAGTGTAATTACTGTGATGATGTACGTGGCTGTGTATTTGTTAGGATTTTCATCTTTACAATAAAAACACCAGTAGCAGTCAAACCTGAACACCTGTAAGCATCAGTGCCATTATGCTGGAATAACTGCACTCTTTTGTACAGAAAAATATTATTAGAGAAGGAGCACATGATACACACCCACTACCTGTAAGTATACTCTTAAATATACACACATGTTCTGGAAAAGGGGGAAACAAGCAGATTTGACTCCACCAGCATGAATTCCTGAGTCAGTACACTACACATTACCTATATTTTCATTACAAGTTTTTCCATTTTCCACTACTCCTTATCATAGTACTGTTAGCAATTGTAATCCTTTACCTTCCCAGATGCACTGTTTTTCTCTTTAATCAACCCTTTGACAAATCATCTTTATTTATTGGTCTTTGGGGTTCTATCACAGTAAGCTTTCTATAAAAGCAAAATGCTCTAAGGGATATTCATAGCTTTTATCTCAACAATTCATTTTAGAATCCAAACAAAATGAACTCTTTCTTACCTTTAATTCACAAGATTTCTTTGTTAAAGATCAGTGCTAAATACCCTTAATTAATGCCAAAGCCCTCTTGGTGTTTTCAGGCTGTATCCAATTCTGTTTATTTTCACTGTACTGCAGTGAAGGTTATTGGTCTTCTGAGACTGTTTTATTATAGCCACGTTACATGACTTTCTACATACTGTGACAACATTTAACTTTCTCCACTTCCATTATTTTTCCAGCTCTCAATAAGTTTTTGAATATACTCCCAACAGTTGCGCTTTTTATTTCCCTGCTTTCTTCAGATGAAAGTTGCATTTGGTTTGGGCATTGTGGCAGCTTTCAGACTAACACCATTTATCTTGGTTTGATTTTCATTTCAATTCCATATTTTTTCTTTCTTTGTGTGAAATTGATGGCTTTTTCTGGAACATGGAACTTTTCTTCCTTTCCTAATACTACAGTCATAAACTTATACGACAATTATGTGTCAGTAGATGCACATTACAAATTACCTTCCTTCTCTTTCATTCCCATTTGGTTTGTCAAGTTTGAGCAAACTCTTCACTGAATTGATCTACTCAGATAACTTAAAAATAAGCAAATTGTTCTCTCTGCACCTGCAGAAGGAGCAGATGCTGTCAGAAGTGGTCTGGCACTTCGACAGACTGCTTGTATCTGTACGCCAAGTAACTTTTGCTAGTTCAGTAGTCTGATTTCCTTAAAGCTTTGGCAGCAAATACTATCTACTTCATAAATTTGTCTTTTAAATGAAATGTAATACACTGTAATGGGATTAGGCCTGACTGCCATAGTAATAATCTCAGATTAAAGGCTTTTAATGTATGAAATAAGCACAACCAGTAATTTAAATAAAAATCTCTGAATCTGTTTTGGTACATCACTGCATTTAAAAACAGTGCCAGAGTTGGTCTGTTGTTTGTTTGAAATTTCTTAGGAGTAATTTTTTCAGATAATAAGCTGCATGACACAATACATCTTTCTCTGTTGAGAACAGTCCTTCACATCCTTACTTGACTTCCATATAAAGTATTGGTTTTAGTCCCTTCTCGGCAAGTTTGTCTGTCATTGTTAGGATGAGCAGCTGTTTCTCTCACTTCCCAGAAGAGGTTGGGCTGTCTCTTTTCCCAAAATACATTGCTCTATATCTCTATGTTGACATCATTACTTTTCTAAGTTTGTCCACTTTTATCCTACAGAGTGCAGGAAGAACTTGCTAATTTTTATTCAGTGACATGATGATTCAGTTAGATGAGCTGACACATCTCTCTAGTACTGTGTCCTATAACTCAGCTCTTCAAACCATACTGCTTTGCTCAGAGTAGACATGATCTGCATTCTTACAACACATCAGAGAAGGTACTTAGATATCTAATCCTTACTATTCTTTCTAAGATTTATGGCTTATAGCCTCGGCTTCATGAAGACATTTCCAATCCTTGATCCCATAGCAACAAGTTTAAGAATTGCTTCATGAGTAGAAATGAATATGAAATATGAATGTAATTAATTAATAGGAAAACATTATTGCAGACTTACAATAACATACTTATGCAAGGTGTAAGAAAATGGAAAATTTGCACCTACTCCCCTGAATTTCATCATTCAAACTAATATGTTTTACAGTATTTTTCTCTGTCTTGTTGCATAACATGGATATATAAATTACCTTGTAAATTCAGAGCAGTTAACATTCCTAATCTTTGCTCATGTTATGAAAACAAGTGAGTTAATCAAAATGGCATTGTTTAAATAAGAAGTATTTTTCAGCACAGAAGTGTTCATCATTGTGAAATGAAATATTCAGTTTGAAAAGTTCTACAGAATTATGTTATGTTACAAATTGCATCAAGCCTGTGGTTATTTTTCTGCTCTTTTAACTAATTATGCTTTATCTTTCAGGAAACTGTTTCTCAATATCTTTTTTGTCCTGAAAGAAAACCCTCCAGAAATCACAGAAGCTTATCTCCATCACTATGACTTATTTACTTATCTTCATCTTACAGAAATATGTGTTATGTTTCCTGTCCCGTTGTTGCTTCTGAGAATGACAGTTGGATGTTTCTATTTCCAGTCCATAACTGATGGATTAAATGTATCTAAAACTTGTATTCAGGATGTGTACATTAATACATGTGTGACTATGTTAACTCATATAGATGTTAATTACTGACACATTTATACACTATCTATAAGTAATGGTCACACTTAGCTTGGTTTCCTACTATCTTTCAGTTAGAACTCTTTAAAATGTCTTTAATATGCACTTAATATGCACTTGAACACTCACATAATGAAATCAATATCTTTCATGAAAATTCACCCCGTTTAGATTTTGCTTAACATATTCTTTCAAGAATGATGTTCTAATCTTCCACATGTACTACTAATTTGCAGCTAGATTATACATGTGGTCAGCCTGAATTTGTTTTATAATATGGTATGTAAATATACACATTTGAAGCAGCCATCTAGAAAACTATTGCTTTTCTAAAATGTATGAGATTTTATAGAAGTTAATACATTATAAAATGCTGTTCTTAATATAATCCTATGCAGTGGACTGTGGTATATCTATGTAAATCTCAGTTTCAAATACAGTAGCAATTCCCATTGTTGCTTTGCTTTTACAAATAAAATTGTGGTCACACAAAGATAACTGAATTTCAGTTTTTAATAGATGCCTTTATTGTGATGTTTTTATTTACAATCTGAACAGAATAATGGGAAGGAGAATATAATTGTTGCTAACATATTTGCAGGAACAGTTTCCTGTCCCAATTATTACTGCTGAGAAGCTATTAAAAATGTAAAAATTCAAAACCACAAATAGTTAATCCTGTATTTTGTGTTGCAGGTGTAATTGAGACAGCTGAATAACAGTGCATGCTGCAATTCAATGAGAATGTCTTTTATAAACCACATAAATAATGCAAGAACTAATACTGCAGTTTTAAAAGAGAGTGGATTTTTGACTGGCATAGGTCTTGCAGATAGAATGTATCCAGTCCATCGTAAATTGTTTGAAAAAAACTTTATTAATAAATAATGTCTTCAGAAAATATTGTTTGTTTTAAAATATCTATTTTTTCTGCATTCTACTACTGAGATGGTAGGCTGAGGTTACTTCAACGGATTTTCAAACAAAATATATTCATTTGGCACAAAGAAAACTGTGTATATAAAGCTTTGCACTAACCTGCAGCCTGTAAATAACCTTCTCTCAGAGATCTGAATGAGATGACACTCTTAGGAACAACTTATAACAAACTAGACCCTTTTCTTTACTTTCGTTCCTACCCCCAAATCCCCATATACCATTCCAAAACCAAAAAGATATTGTACATATGAAAAACTGAAAATAGATATGTACTAAGAAACTGTCCAATCTGCCTTAGTATAAAGATAACCATGACTTTTTTTAATTGTATGAGAATACATCTCATATTTCCAGATTCTGCTTGTAAACAGCCACTGTTGCATGGTTGTGAGTCCACAGGTAATTCTCAATGAATCATTTCACAGTATTACATTAATTTTAAATGAGAACATCTGGACAGTGTTAGGTTCCTTGGAAAGTTGGGAAATGTGCTGCTTTTTCATATTTTTTATGGGACTTGAGAGGTTTTACTGTTTGATTTTTTTGTTAGGAGATTAAAGGATGTGGGCAGGTTTTTGCTAATTATTGCTGATATGTATTATATCACTGATAAAAATGCCATAATAATCCACTTTACCTAGTAACATCTTGAAAGAAATTCTTGCCTGAATCTTTGTGGTAATAGTTCAGTGCGGGAATGAAATGACAAAATGGACTCCAGATAGATGTAAAAGCGGAGACCTTTATTATTGGAACTTACAGGTTTATATACCTTTGCTCATCTGTCCATGTGCTTCTCATAGCAACCTGATTGGCCCAGACCTATTGTCCACACGCTCGCAATCACCAGCAGCAACATTTGGTTGGTTGACCTCCAAAACCCCACACGCTGCCCCTAAATGCTGTCTCCACCCTGATTTGCATCTCTCATGCCCACCTCTTTGTTCAGCTTCCCCTTCTTACAACCCAAGGTCAGTTCAAGGACCCCAAGTCAAAAGTATCCAACAGGTCTTCCTTGCTATCACTGATTCCTACAGTTCAAGAATACCTACATGTGCTCCAGAGAACTTGTGAGAACATATCTTTTTTTTATCATAGAATAGTAAAACAGTTTGGCTTGGAAGAGTCATCTGGTCCAAAACCCCTGCAATTAACTCAGAGCCCATCCATTCTGAACTTGAATGTTTCCAGGGACAGGGCATTTACCACCTCTCTGAGCAACCTGTTCCAGTGTTTCACCAGTCTCATCGTAATAAATGTCTTCCTTATTTCTAGTTTAAATATACCCTCTTTTGGTCCAAAAATGTTACACCTTGTCCTATCACAACAGGACCTGCTAAAAAGTTTATCCCCATCCCTGTAACAACTTTAGTTTTTTCGACAATAGGATGGCCTACAGTAGCACTAGGCTTACAGGCATCAAATGGGAGTCACCTTTCTTAAAGGGGAAGGAGGGTCTTTGCTCAGGAGCTTGAAAGCATCATTGCAGGGCTTTAAATTAGATGTGAATGGGGATGGGAACAATATCAGGCTTGCCTATGATATGCTCCAGGAAGACACATAATGGTTAGAGGGGTGGAGTGCTAGTATGGTCCTTCTACCTGTTGCCCCAGGTCATGCTTGGGATGCTACAGCACAGTTGAAGTCTTGTGGAATTGAGGGGCATGGGGGAGGGTACTGAGGTAGTAGGAGCCAACAAGGAAGCTTCCATGGAACACCTTCTGGGAATGAAGGTGTGTTTCAATGAGAAGGTGATACAGCCTACAGCCCAGATGAAGTGCCCCTACAAAAGCACACACAGCTTGGGTGACAAATAGGAGGAGTTGGAAACTACCATGTGCTAGAAAGCTATGATTTGATTGCTGTTACTGAAACTTGGTGGGATGAATCCCATGACTGGAGTATGGCTATTGATGACTACAGGCAGGTCGGAACAGACAGATCGGAAAGGAGGAGAGAAGAGTATGGATAGAGTATGAAGAGCTGTCCCTGAAGAATAGCCTCAAAGATGAAAGCTTATGGGCAAGAATAAAAGATTGAAGCAGCAAAAGGAACTTTATGATTGGTGTATAATACAGGCCACCTGATCAAGTGGAACTTACTGATGAAGCCTTTTTATCCAGCAACAGGAGGCTTCACACTCACAAGCTGTCTTCTTACCGGGGACTTCAGCCACCCTGATATCTCCTGGAAAATGAGCATGGCAAGCTGTAGACATTCCAGGAGACTCTCAGAGTGCATCAAAGATAATTTCTTAATCCAGTTAACAGACAATCCTGCTCAAGGGGATGCAATACTGGACATGATGATCACCAATGCAAGTGAGATCTTTTGCAATGTCAAGATGAGAGGCATCCTGCACTGCAGCTATCACACATTGGTGGAGTTCAAGGTCCTAAGGGATATGGGACAGGAGAGGAGTATAGTCAGCACCTCAAATTTCAGGAAAGCAAACTTCCAGCTCTTCAAGGAGTTAATGTTATTCTCCAATCCATGAACTACACATTCATGTTTGGGACTTCTTTTGACCTGCACAGTCAAAGAAGGTGTTTCATTTATCTTTCTGTGATTTATCTTTGTGATGATCTGGAGGCCAACAAAGTCATTCCTAGGGTGAAATCAACAAAGCAATTTTTTTCTGGTCTCAAGAGAAATTAACAGACCAAAAACCTCAGGTGCACAGTTGAGTTGAGGGGGGTGACATCTTCTCAAAATCCGAAACAAAAATGAGCAATAATGCACAATGAAGTAAAGATATTTTATGTTTAACATCTAGCCAATACGGTCTGATTTTATCACAGTTTACTTTTAAAAAATTTACAGTAATGACTATAGAGTCAGTTTCTTCCTTCCTTTATTTTCACTGAAAATAAATTAGAAAAATATTTTTCAGGAGGTAATTTAAAAAATATTATTATTATTATTTCCTTTTTTTTTTCAAGTGTCCATTTTGCTCAGGGTACATAGGCACTTCCAAAACTATGCATATGAATCACATCATGGCAAGAATACCTAAAAGAGAATGGATACATGGATAGATTGAAACTGTTGCAATACATCCACAGACTACATTCCAGAAAGTCCATTAATACTGAAAACAATAGTTTCAATTCTAGTTTTAGTATAGTTTAGAAAAAAAAAAAAGATTTTCATTGTGTAAAGAAAATATATTTTCACTGTTCTCCTTAACTTGTCTTGCACATACACACAAACCAATATACAAAACCAAACAATATGTGAGTGAATACATTAAAAATTATATTGTAAGGAACAGAGGTTTAATATAGGAAGTGCATTACCCTCTGTAAATTCAGCTATCTTAAGCAAAAGATAATTATTCCAATAATTTCCAGATGTTACCAGTTGTCAATTATACATACCGAACATCTCTGAATCAGTTTTGTGTCCTGATTCTCTCAAGTTTTAGACTTCAAAGAGGCTCATAAAAGAAGGGCATAAAGCAGCTGCTAATCCTACCATTTCCAGTTCTTGAATACCTTAATACAGAGTGTTGCAATTATTATTCCACAGGCTTACAAAACTATAAAAATCTACAAACAAGCATTAAGAGATGATATCATTTTACACTAAACATGCAATCTCCTTTGATAGAAAGCAGCAATTTAGGACATGAATTATCCTCAATTATGCTCACTTCTGTACTTGGCTTTTTCTGTTCCTCTTTTCCTAATTTTCTTCCACATCACCATGCAGACTCTCATGATTTTTAAATGTCTTGTCTACGTTTTGACTTTGGTCAATAGTACAACCCAAGCAAGTGTGAAGACCAGGTACTAGGGAGACGATGGACGTGTTACTACGTTAGGGGAGGGAGATTCCTTTAGGTTGTCTCTGCTGTAGTCCAATGATCGGACTGTCCTTCTGTTGGAGCATTTTACATGTCCTCCTGGAGCACATAATCTCATTCAGCTACCTATATACAGATGTGCATACACATATATATTAATATTTTTTTAATATATGTAAGATGTTCTGTTAAGTAATGTTTACACTCACCTTTTGTCTTTACAAAGACACTCCCTTTTTCTATGATCAGTTCTGCTCATTTTTTATGTTGCAGATTATTTTAGTGACATTTAGATATATATATATTTATCTATGTGTTTATATAACCTAACAAAGTTTACATGTTCTGAGGTTCCCTAGAATGACAAGAAAACATCAGTTTCCTCATCGCTTATGAAAGCTAAGACAGAAAACGATGCCTGTTAAAGTTAAAATAAAAGCTCTTAAAATTTAAATGTCCTTGAAAACACTTTCTAGAACAGTTACGTTAATAGTGGTTAAAATCTGAAGGTAGGTAAATCAGACTGATACAGGAGCATTCAGGAAAAATGTGGAGTATATGAAGTGTTCATTGTATTTCATTCCTCTGCATTTCATAAAATGCAGAGGAATAAATTCATATAAGCACTGTAAAGCTTATAATAGCATTCCTTACAATTAGATCATACACATGCCAGAGGTCTACTGGTATCAGCAATCCAGCTCCTGAAAAGTGTAAATTTGACCTCAGGAAGAATATATCATAGCACGACTAGTGTTTGAATGTGAGTGTACACAAATTCCAGAGACAAACATCCTCAGAAATATTTCCTCTCAAGTAAACTACAGAAGCTTCACTGAATCCTGACAATGACTAAGCAGGAGACTCACTGTAAGTTCTAGCTTACAACAGTGCTTCATCAGGAGTATTTTTAGCAAAAATTTGCTGTATCTACCAAATTTACTTGTCCATTCACACTTACTTCGTGTCTGTTAACATCCAGTGTATAACAATTACGTCTTATTGGACTTTGTCTCCATATAGAGCCTGCACTTAAGTGAGTTTCTTCTGTCTCTTTTTTATTTGCTACTACTGAATTATTTATTTTTCAATATCTATTCTACTATAAGGAAAAAAGATATATCCCATGAGAATATTTTGTATCAATAAGAGCTTGTTGGGGCATTAGTTTCTAACATTCCCATCTTAAAAAGAAACTTTTTGTTCTTGATAACATCCACGGATAGGAATTGTTCCTTGGAATTTTCAGCTATTATCTTTGTGGGCTGACTGCTTTTATGGCGTGATGTCAAATGCTTAAAATCTGTCACTGTGTTTTTGATTCAGTTGTTTTAAATGCAATATAAATTCTGCTTCAAAACTTGTAAGTGTGAAAGCATTCAAAGAAATGTCTGCACAAGTCTACATGAGTGAAAAATATAATCTAATCTACCTCTTAGATGTATGATGCTATGATCAAAACTTTAATCTTGACTGATCCCAAGTCAAAGCAGACGACTATGACTCAGACCTGTCTGGTTATGTCTTCATGGTCTTTCATTTATGTTTCTTCATTTTCAGCTAGAGTAAACACTGAAATTCTCCTTTGAAAACAGTTTGTCTTCTAGCTACTCGTTTATTTATTTATTTATTTATTTATTTATCTATTTGCTTTTTATTTATGTATGCTTTATTCATTTAATTATTTGATCACTTATCATATTCTACAACATAAGCAGTCATGGAATTGGAAAAATATTAGAAAAATTTAAAGTAATTTAAAAAGTAAATTTCCAAAGACTTAAATGGTTTATTCATATGTAAGTATTATAGACACACCACTTTCCCAGATCACTAAAATGCTGTATGATACCTAGAAAAAAAGGGGGGGATTGTACCACTCTATTGAGAGTCATCTTTCTAGCTGTTTTTACCACAATAACATTTCCAGTGTGTGTACTCACCTGCTACTTAAACAGTAACATTTTGGTGTTTTTATATTCCTTTCTTAGCAGCTAATCCATTTTATACTTTTCAAGTTGTATTATAAAAGGAATACCTTTGTCCTACTGACATGTGTATGTACACTTACAATTTTCAAGTATGACATTTACCTACTTTTCATCATCTGCCATAAAATTTTAATTTCTACAGTTCCAGAAAGAAACGAATTATCACCTGTTGTAAAACAAAATCTGGTTTGAATTTCTATTTTGATTAGTGAAGAAATTTAATCATAGGGTTTCTACTTTTTACCTTGGAAAAAGGTCAGACTGATTGTTGTAGAGGCACTCACCAGGACGGGTAACCTGTCACTCAAAATGAAGATTCACTCCAATTAAAATTACTTAGACTTCCAACAAACCAAAAAGAACCACAAGTTATGATATCGGGTGGGAATATTACTACACAACAGAATTAAGAATTCTGATGTTTTTCAAACAATCCTTTAGAATGATAACCCCAAATATTCATAATCGCTCAACTGTGAGAGGAGATCTCTCGGTCTCAGGGAAGTTACCTTGAGTGGTGTCCTGGTCCAAGGGGGTAGTTCCTGGCTGCAGACTTGCCACTCCTAGGAGTAACCAGTTCACATCAGCTGTCTGGTGGTCCTCTGTTTATACCTAGTCTAAGCTGATCTGAAGTCAGTTCTAATTGGCTGCGAGCACACATCATCTGTGGGTTGCATGCCCAGCAACCGTTACCATATGCACGCAAAAAAACCCCACAAGGTAAGCACATGAACAGAATAATCAGTTTTCAGCAACCAGAAAGCCCTGGTCTTTGTTCTTTAGAAAGTCCTGGTCTTTTTCTGGTCTTTATCAGGCCTCTGTCTTTGTTGGGTCTTTGTCAGGGCGGTTGCTTCTGCCACACTGACTGTTATGACAGTCCCAAAGGTTACACAGCTATTAAGTTTCTATTCAGTGTGACAGACAGTACTTGCTTAGGTTGAGTGGAACTGTCATGCTTTATCATAGAATCATAGAATCATAGAACAACCAGGTTGGAAGAGACCAACCGGATCATCATGTCCAACCATTCCTATCAAACACTAAGCCATGCACCTCAGAAGACATTCAGCCCTCATTCTTTTAAATCTTTTAAGTACTTCATACTTCTGCTTTGAAAAGTTATTGTTTCAGCAGCCATATACTTAATGGCTATACTCATATTTCTTCATAAGTTTCTTAAAAGATCGCCAGTAAAGGACTACTTTCCATTGTTGCCTGTCTCCAAAGTCAAAATTCTGTTCTGCTTTTACTTTGCTAAAATTGTTTTCTTCGTATCAATGTATTTGTTCCTGTCATGATTTTCCATCCAGTGTAAAGACAGAAGTAACAATGAATTTGGGTAGATCTAAGGTTGAATTTTCCTGTTGTCTGTCTGTTAAGAATCTCCACTACAGCCAGGTCTTCAGTATTACTATATTCATGAGGTTTTGAAGATCATTTCATTTTTAATTTCAGGAGTTAAACACAGGCTATACAAGAACCCTCAATGAGATAGCATTATGAATCATAGTAATGTTATAACAAAGGACTACTCAAGGTTATTTCAGATCTTGTATATAGAAAAGAAGATGAGAATACTATCTATTCTTTTTATATGAGACATGATGAGGTGTGCTTTATACAGAACCCCCTCAAAATCATTTATAATAAGAATTCCTAATCCACATAAATGTCTTCTTACATACTCTAAACCTGTTTCTATTCATCTGGCTGGTCAATATGTTCTGCTACACCATCTGGGAACTTGTCATATTAGATCATGACTTATTTTTTAAATGTTGCTTACATAAATTACAAATAGGAGCATACAATGCCTTAAATTATTGCAAACATATTCTAGTCCTCTAATATAGATCTTAAAATAGTGATTTGCAGTTTGTAGTGGTTTTTTTAATTGTTTATTATTCCATTTTACTTTAACAGCATGTTACAGATATGTGCTTGTGAGAATTCAGTCATTACTCACGGACACTATCAGAAAATATCTCCTCTTTTAAATTTAAGAGTATAGCTGTGTACTTTCATAATTCATGAACAGGGTTATATTCTGAATATTATGTCCTAAAATAAGACTCAGTTTAACCTTAAAATACTATCATTTTTTTTTTACACTCCATAAGAATTTCATCAGAATAAACTTTATAGCCTACTTTACTTATATTCAACTTTGATGAAAAAACAGAACCTATCTTTGAGTTTTTGGAAGTATTATCACCAGTAGAACCTGCAAATCATATGCTTCAGGTTTTTTATTGGTTTCTTGGTGTGTCACCAATGAAGAACCTTTTCCTGATTTACAGTATTATAAAGTTCAGGGTATATGAAACCATTCTCAATTAATGGTGTATCAATTGCCTATTAGGATTCTATGCTTTGTGTATTTTCATCTCTCTCTTTTCAACAGTTTTGAGATATTGGAGAGTTATGAGCCAGCAATGCTGCAGAAGTTTAATTTTCCTCTTTATCTTGCTAACCAATAACAAATATATCAATCTGTCCTTGAAAATATATATGGAGGATTGAAAACTGATGTAAATACAGAATGTGGAATTCATTCCACATAATTCTTCTTCTTTGGCAGATCTAGTTTCTCTGTGTGGTGGCCAAAAATAATGCTGTGAAGTGTGTGATCAGTAAGGTTTGCTGTAAAGAGATTTTGAAGAAGCTGTGAAAAAATATATACACAAAACAGTGTTCTCAAAGGAAAAATTAGCTGCCAAAATTAAAGTGGATACATTATGTAGTACTGAAAATCTGGTTCTTCTTTACTTTGCTTTTTTTTTTTTTCATTTTAGCTGTTTGTTTAGAAATTAACATCTTGACTAACTTTGAATGGGAAAAGATCAGCATCTAAGATCAGCAAAGCTAAAAGGCTGTTTCAGTGTCATATGCTAGAGTCAGATTCTGAGAAAAGCAAAATGGTTTTGTTGGTAGCAAAATTAAACCCAAAACCTTTGAATCTGTGCTTGGGGTACGATGTGCTTATAACATCAATTGTGCAAACACTGATTAGGTTTTTCCTATGGTTTGGACATCTGTAACAATAATCTACTATGTAGATTCCCTGATGTTCAGTGTAGTTGGATGCAATGCTTAACCCTTATTTCTGTGAATACCTTAAAAAAGGTTGCTCTTGTCTGTTTAGGCAATATTTTCATGCTAGCACAAAATATAACACATTTTCAAGTTTTTATCTTTCTGTAAAATTTGATCAAAATTGACTATAGTCAATTTTTTAGAAGAGATAAAGTGTAAGTTTATTTTCTTATTTAAAAAAACCCTGAAAATAAAAGCAGTAACAAATGAAGAGTGTGAACAGAGGGCAGGAGAAATGAGAAAAGAGTGATTTAATTGCAACCGTGTTGCATAATAAGGAGGAAACATGGGTTGATTGGTTAAGTGATCTTTTATCTACTAAAATTTAAATAAATTTTTTCTTCATTTCATTTTCATGTTTTTGTGACATTTTTTCTGAATGTTTTTGAGCCTGGACAATTTTCCTGGACACTTTTGAGAAAAGACTTCTTACTTATCTGTAGAGTAGTTGACCAAAGAACGATTGGTACAATTACAGCACTTGTTGGAAGGGTTAAAAAACACCAAACCACCCCCCTTCAGCTAACATTGGAATTCTACTTCCAGTAACTTCCCAGGAAAGGTTATGTGTCAATCATATATTACTATTCCTTATTGTAGCACATGATAATTTATATTCCACTATAGCTTAAAACATATAAATTATGATTTGCAATCATGTATTAAGTAGAAAAAAATTCTTTCTGCCAGTATCATTTGCTACAAGTAGTTTCTATTTAAGGTGGTGGCTAGTGTGAAATCAGAACAATGTTTTAGAAACAATGCCATCTTAGAGAAAGGAAAAGATTTTATTCGGTCAACCTGTAGTTTCAGGATTATTTCATTAAAACTAACATATTGCCATGATTGTTTCGACAGCAGGGTACTAGAAATTTTTGACATGAGTCCTTATAGTTCCTAGCAGAATACAGCAATCTTGGTAGTATTTTGGGGCATTTATTATTTTTCTTTTGCTATCATCCTTTTGTACTGTTAGACTTTTTTTTTTTTTTTTTACTTAGTTGATTGCAAGTTTAGGTGTTTCTTTTTTCAAACTTAACTATGTCTTATCTTGGTTTGAATTAATTAGATTTTCCCAGAATCTCATAGAATCAGAGGACTGTAGAATAACTGAGGTTGGAAGAGCCTTCTGGAAATCATCTGGTCCAACTCCCCTGATCATGCAAGGCCACCTAGAGCCAGTTGCCCAGGAATTTCCAAGCGTCTTTTGAATAAGTCCAGGAATGGAGACCCCATATCCTCCCTGGACAAACTGTGCTAGTTCAGTCACCCCCACAGGAAAAAAAAACAAAACCAAGTGTTTCCTGATGCTTAGATTAAACCTCCTGTGTTTCAGTTTGTTCCCATTGCCTCTTGTACTGTTACTGAGCTTTACCAAAAAGAGCCTGACTACATCTTCTTTGCATCCTCCTTTCAGGTATTTGTACACATTGATGAGATACCCCCTGAGCCATCTCTTCTCTGGGCTAAGCAGACCCAGATCAAGATGATATCTCCCTTTCACACTTCTGATAGTAGATCTTCAAGACATAAATTGCAGTCTGCCTGTTGTCAGCTAGTTGTAGTGATTACCTCTTCAGTAACTTCAGCATTATTCACGTTTCACAAGTTATAAAAAGAAACTTAAATTCATATGAAAGTCTCACTGTACAGGATTTTGATCCAAGACAAGAGGAACATTTCATCACCTTTGTAAAGACTGATTTTATTTCTTAGCTTGCCTTAAACATTTGCCTGAGGGCTGGGCATTTGTACCCTTGTTTTGTGGCACCAGCAATAAACAGTGGAGGGGATGCAGCAGCAGTGTTTTGTGGAATCAAACTTTATAACTCCATTAAGGTTTATAAAGCAGGTATGTGTTTATTCACCTGCAGGTGCGAGGGGTTAATCCTCCTAACTCACACACTGAACAGTCTAACAAGCAGATAGTTATAGTGTGAAGACATGCCTCTTCATAAGCGCCTATTACATATTCATGACCTTTCCCCACATCTTATTATAATTAGATTTGAAAAGCTTCTTCTATACTTGCACAGGCATGGTGTTGTGGTCCGGGGCTTAGGGTTGAAGTAGTCTTCATCTTCCTCATGAACTGTTCCTGAATTTAATCTGCGCACAAGCGCAGTCTTATCCTGGTTGAGCTGCAGTCAGCTTTCTACTGTTGTGCTTCTTCCTTATCAGTGAATGTCTGTGAATGAGCTGCTCTCTTATCAACATCCAGAGTCTTCAAGGTCTTTACTAGCAGACAGTGCATATTTCAGTAAGCTAAGCTGTCTAACTTTTCCTAATGTTTCTGCAGTTTTTCTAACTGACTAAAATGCCCACACATCAGCAGGCACTCCCCAAAGACTGATCTTAGAATATTGCCTGTGCCTGAGGGACTGAATACTGAATATAATGGGAGCGTGATTGTAGCAATAAGCACTGCTCCTCCCCCTTCACCTGAGCTGGGCTCACAGTCCTGGTGTGGCTGCAGTGAGGGGTAGAGGTGCAGTGGTGGACACTGCTGCCCCCTTCTCCCTGATCTGACTGACCTGGAACACCCAGACCCTCCTGAAGGAGCTTGTGCACATGCATGGCAAGACCATTCCCCATGTGCTGATGAGGCATGGACTTGTCTTATAAAAGATCTTGCAAGGAGCCACATGGCATGCATGCCCATCACTCTAATCAGACCAGCCTGGACGTGGCTTGGAAGAAGCTACTGCTGGAACTGCCACTGGGTGGACCATGTCTTCCCAACAAACTGCTGCTGCCAGTTGGAGTGGTGACCCCTACATGCCCTTTTTTCCTCTCTCTCACTCCTTTTTCCTTGTTTTCTCTCTCTCTCTCTCTCTCTCTCTCACTTATCTTACTCTGTTTGCTTGACTGGCATTGGTGTGTGCTCGATCAGATCCAAATGACCTTGGCTGTGGTCCAGGAATCAGATTGTAGTCTGATGAGACTGAAATCTGTTTTAACAACTTTAGCAAATCGCACCACAACTCAGAAGTGCACCCAAGTTGTTTCATGGGTTTGTTTCTATTGTGAATGAAATAAATTTTTACTTGTTTGATTTCGCCCTGGAACTGACATTGTCAGCCTCCAGATCGTCACACAGATAAAGGAATCACCTCCTTTGTCTGTGCAGGTCAAAGGAAGACCAGAACACAAGTATGTAGCTTGTGGACTAGGGCATAACAAAGTTTTAACAAAATGAGACAAAGCTTCAGCAATTTCATGTACTAAGCAGCACTTGCATATAAAAGATGCTAAAATCAATACGTGGAATATAACATAATCCTACATCTATCAGAAACCAAGTAAGATCTGATAAGAGCTTCACATTTAAGACTAGGAGTATAAGGGCAGCTCCTTTGTGCAGCAGATACTATCTTTTTTTCTCTCTCCTTTAATTCTTATAAGTAGGAAAAAAATCATTCCAGAAAAAAAAGCAAACACTAACTGCAAAAAAAAGGTTTTAATTACACTTTTTTACAAAGGAAATAAAGGATGCAGTGCTTCCTTTTTACTCATCTTTGGGGATATAGAAATGTAGTGAGTAAGAAAATTAATCTTCGTGATGAAATCTGAATACTCATCTCAACTTCCAGAAGAATGTTTTCACTATGGTACATTTGAGTTAAAACCAAATTATTTTCATCAGATATATTGGCATGCATGGATAAACAGACAAAATTCAGGTATGAAGTAGAAGCATCAGACTCCAAGGCAGGTAGAATATTGTACCTTATCACCTTTTTCCCTACTGACACCAGTCCTAGTTCTCAGTATCAGCTGTCTCCTTGCATAGTTAAACATGATCTAAACAATTTCTGACATACATAAATGTTTGAAATCTGCTGCTTCTATTTCAGATATGAAGAACTATTTGGGTGTCTGAAAGTGTGGCTAATATTATTGTATACACCAGTTGGTGAAAACCTTTATCTCTACCTACAAATCCGGTACTGTCAAAAATTTTAGACCGTCAAAACTACATCAAAACACTAAAATTGTTTCAAAATGAAAATACATCCTTGCTACCTACACAATCACAAAAATTTCATGTTGATGTTTTAACACTTTATATGAAGTACTGAGCTTTTCACTGAGGCACTACCTATAAAATGTAGCATATGAAATGTAACAGAAGATATAAAATGTAGCTGAAGAATTTTACCCCTACACCATGTTTCACCTTTTCCTCATCTTACCATTTCCTCTTCCTGACTTCGAGGAAACAGAAATCTATTTGAGCATTGTTGCTAATAAAAGTGATTAGGGTGGAGAAGGAAGTAGATACATTTTTTTGTAGGCCTATGCACTGGTTTTTGCTAGGATAGAGTTAATTTTCTTTTAAGCAGCTCATATGGTGTTGTATTTTGGATTTGTGATGAAAAGAGTGTTGATAAACCACTAATGTTTTACTTGCTACTCTACAGTGCTTGCAAAATATCGAGGCTTGTTCTGCTTCTCACGCTGCCACACCAGTGAGTTGGTTAGGCTGCACAAGATGTTAGGATGGGACACAGCTGGGACAGATGACCTTGGCTGATCAAAAGCACATCCCAGACCATAAGAAATCATGCTCAGTAATAAAACCTAGGGTTAGGGGCAAGGATGGGGGGAATGTTCAAAATGATGGTGTCTTCTTTCCCAAGTAACGGTTACATGTAATGAAGCCCTGCTTCCCTGGGTATGGCTAAATATCTGCCTGCCAAAGGAAAGGAATTCTTTATTTGCTTTGTGTGCTCAGCTTTTGCTTTACCTGATAAACTGTCGTTACCTCAACGCACAACTCAGATTCTTTCCCCCATACCACTGTGGGGGAATGAGAGTGGGGCTGTGTGGGGCAGAGTTAATTCCATGGTTAAACCACAGCAGGCTATTAAAATTACAGGGATAGCAAACCAGAT
This sequence comes from Piaya cayana, assembly GCA_013389865.1. NCBI lineage: Eukaryota > Metazoa > Chordata > Aves > Cuculiformes > Coccyzidae > Piaya > Piaya cayana. Next base: position 19,087 of record WAAB01010274.1, read on the forward strand.
TTTTAGCAGGGGGCCTAAGAACTCAAGGAAAATATGTATTTTCTGAGCTTCAAGTGAATGGTGAGCTCAAAACACTCCTCATCCTCATTGGACATTCAAATTACAGCAAATTTTTAATCTTCAGGTACTCTGAAAAGATTTTGACCTTTAGTAGTGTGCAAGACAGCACATTACCCACTGCAATTCCAATTTTAAAATTGCCTTTAATATTTACCATCTTCATAAAAAGGAAGGGATTTTATGAGATAATATATAAATGATTACATTTCTATTGTAAACATCATCGGGAAATAGTGTTTATGCAGAGATATTGGATGGATGAGTAAAACCTCAAGTGTTTTAAATAAAAGTGTTTGGGATGCTAGCCAATATGCCAGAGTTCCTAAACACACTGAAATTAATAACAAAAGAGATCTACATAGTCACCTATCACAGTCTGTTCTCTAGCTGAGAAGAGCAATGCATAGCCTCATTTCAGTCGGGGTCAAATGATGGTCATATTTCCCTTGGGTGACATTTTCACAATCTAATAAATTTAATCATTTTATATCTGTGTATGGATATTTCACCTATAAGCTTCTCCCACTCCTCCAATTATACTTTTGCTTAGAAATTGTCACACTTTTGATTGGAATATTGATTCAATATTAAGTTTAGATAATTTTTAATTGTTCACTTTGTTGTTTCTAAACATATAGTTTTTGAATATGTCAGCTGGAAAAAAAAAGCTTTTTTTTTTTTCCCTCTAGTTCAGTGTAGGAAAAAAACCTTATTTTTCAAATGTAAAACTTCTCTCAGCTTGGAAGAACTTCATTCAGCCAAGAAAAATACTCTTTGCCTACTGTTCAGACATTAATTTGTCTTCAGAAGGAAAAGATGCACATACAGGCTGACTTGTAACCTCTTTCCCATGCCTTAAAGTATAACTAGAATCCTCCCGATTTATTTTTTTTTTTAATTTCCACAGATATTCTTTCCTGAATGTGTTAATACCTGGAGTTATCTCATTGCCTTTGAAAAGTGCTTGAAAATATTGATTCAGAAGACAGCTTTGGTGAACTTATCACAAGTAACCAGTTCTCACAACTTTCCTAAGGTCATTCTCTTTATTGACATTTTTAAGAAACATTATTCAAATTAATTTGTGAGAGATGGGTATAATGATTTTCAAAATGTATCCTTGGAATAATATATTTTAAGTTGAGCCTTTCACAAAGTTGAAAGTCTTATGTCCTCTATGAGAAATGAGTTAGTGAAACACTATTATTAGGTTCCTTTACTCAAAATACAAGGAAAAAAAGCAATCAAGACCACAGAACTGATTGATGGAATAAATAACACAGTAACATTAAAAACCACAAGATACCTGCTTTTAAAATGTAATTTAACCAAATATAATACTATCCCCTGAGCACTTTTGTCCATATTTTCTGCTTTCAAATGTGACCATGGTTTATGTTAGAAAGTTTTACTGACCTTTTTTTTCATTTCACAGTATTTTAATCTTACTGCTTATGATGCCATTATGCTAAATATATTTAATAGGTGTATATCTGGGGATAAAAAAGCAGAACATTATGATGCTACTACAATCTGATACTGCTACATGATCTAAGAATTTATTCATAAGGCACAGTTTGTCTATTCTCCACCTCTTCCTATAAGTGAACTATGCAGAGAAACAAACTTGGAAATTCAAGAACAGTTTAGCTATTTGGCTAGTTGAGGTTATAACACTTGTAGTTTTGGTCTTGTGGTTTGATGAATTTTTTTTGTCAAATTCAGACTGTAATTTGCAATGAACAAATTCAATTTCCTAGGAACAAGATTAGAAATTTTTTTAAAAAAAGGATCATATTTCCCTGAAAAGAAACACTCATTCCAGTTTTATGCATCTAGAACTTTTAATTTTTCTTGACTACACTGATCTATTACACTATGAGCAGAAACAAAAATTGAGATAAAGAGATCTCATCTTTGAAATTCAGAATTACATCTGATCTGGCATTTAGAAAGAAAAATGTAGTAACGGTAGATGTGTTGTGTTCGATAACAGTTCAGACATTCTGAAATTTCCTCCTTTTTTTAATGTGCTTTACTTGCTTCTACAGGTACACTTCTCTTCTAAATCTGTCAATACAGAACTTAAGATACAACCAAAGCTGGCAGGTATTCAATGAAATCTCAAGGTAATTATAGAATACTATCAAAACATTTCATACAAATTAATAGAAAACACCTTGAGAGAGACAGTTTAGATTAAAATTTGGAATAATTTTAGAATTAAAATTAAGAATAAATACATCTTAATAAAAAAAAAACTTTACAGACTCGATGATTCTCCAGTAAAGATGAAACTGGAGAATGGAAGTTCTCTTACTCTAGTTCTTTCAAAAATTTGGCTCCAACAATGTATTGATTTCTTTCAATTGTGTTATTCGTGGGTACTATGAATGAGAGAACACAATTATTATTTGTTGTTAGATTTTATGGCCCCTCTCCAAATATGGAATTTAATATACTTTTCTCCTTCCTTCTTTTTGTAGTTCTCTATACTCTTATAAGGTGATTCCTTCTTCTGAAGGCGGCAGTTCTGCTTCTGTACAACATAGAGTCATAAAATCCCAGAATCATGGAATTGTTTGGTCAGAAAAAAAAATTTGATATCACCAAATCCAACCATACCTGTCCACTATAAAACCATATCTCTGAAAAAAATAAGAACATGCAGAATATCTCTGAATGCAGAAATGTACACTGAGATCAATCTAAACATACCTCAAGTCAAAGCCAAATCTTCTGAGAAACAGAAACTCCAGTCCCCAAGGGCCTACTCCAAAAATCCTGGTTTTAGCAGAAAAGATAATTTAGTCAGGAAGCACGTTCATAAAAGATATTGTATGTTGTCTGAAGAGGTAAATGTTACTTAAGCAATCCTGTTACAGATGGCAGGAATGCTAAATTTTATTGAGATAGATTGTGTCCAGGAATTACTATCAGGTCATCAACAATGACAACTACTTTTATTCTTTTGTTATCTGTTTTGCACAGACAGAAAGACATTTTTACTAGATACAATTTAACTCAACACATGAAAATCTTGAATTGTTCTGGGCTGCTTTCATAAGAATTATTACTTTTTGATAGACATATTAAGAGGGAGGCATCTGACCAAAAATATATCCAAAATGCTTTCTTAAATACCTAAATTAGTCATCCTAGCTTTTTTTTACAGTTAATGGAAGGAAACAGGCACTTCTAGCACATGAATCAACTCATGTAAATGTCTAAAATGGGTCACATGAGTCATGCCCCAAATATGTCGCTCTATTCATTGTCTGTAAAGACTTAGTAGTGTTGTTAGTTCAGGTGTAGATGAAGAAGTAAGAAAAAAAGAAAGTTAAATTAGGTGAATGTTCTCCAAGGAATCCTTGAAATAAAAAACTTTAAACATGTATGACTACCTGCTTCTATACCTACCTTTAATCTGCGACCCCCAAGGACAATGTCAGTTCCCTAAAACTTAGACTTGCAAATTAGAAGTCCCTTTCTTTTATCATGTGCAAAGTGTTACTTCCTCATTCATCATTATCTGTTGTGAACCAGTGATTCACAAGAAAAATCAGCTGGTAGAAAAGGCAAGGAAAGAGGTATTCAATACCTAGTTAAATGTATACAGTTTTTATATGGAAGTATTGCAACATAAGTATTCTTTACTACGTATTACTGCATTAGTTTCAGGGTATTTCCCACCATTGCTTTAGGTTTTATTTATTGTATTATGTTTTATGCATATAGAAAGGCAGGCATTTACAAAAAATGAGTCAAATGTACATCCAAATAATGTTCCTAAAATTACTTATCATAACAGGTTTATATTTTTAATGCACAGATATCTCCTTTCCATCATCATCCGATATGTCACATGTGAACTTTCCACTTTCAACCTGCAAATATTTAGTGTCTGCACAGCTGAAAATTAATAACTGGAATACTCTGTATGTTTTTGCCTTCTCCTGAAGAATCAATGTTTGAATCATGCAAAGAAATGAACCTCACTTGTACAGTCTTGGAAAGTATTACCCCAAAAGGGGCTTCCAGCAGAGAGCACTATGTTGCTAGCCATTAAAAATGAACTTCAAGGGACTCATAGGTGCTGTATATAAACAAATATTACTCGACAGAATTATTTGATCCATATTCCACAGAGGATGAATATAGGGCATGAATATGTCATTTCCAGACCAAACATTTCACTTCACTACATTCATAGCTGTAATCCACCCGCTTCTTATCCACATCTGCATCATTTATGTCTCACTTATTGCAGTCACTTAGGGGAGTTATAGCTTTATTACTGCATTCTTATTCTACCTCTGAGAAATATACTGTGCTTTAATTTGAGAAAGAAGCCTGTTAGTATTTCGGTTTTATTCTGTTTCATACCTTTTTCAGCCACAGTAAGGAATTACCCACTGAAGCAGAAAACTAAAGCAATCTGAATCTGTTTTATAATAAATTGTATCAGATTATGCCTAGAGGCCTGAGTAGAAAGAGTTTGTTTAAGAATAAGGTCAGTTCATTAAACATCAGAGTGATTTGTTCTCTCCCAGAGTTGCATGTTGATTCCGTATAGAGTAATAGTTTTGCTCTGTAAGTACATGTTCCTGAAAGGCATGGAAATAGCATTTTCTACACCACCAATACTCACATGAGAGAAAAAACCACTTCCCTAAAGTATTATCTGTTCAGCTGTAAGTACCTGTGAATTACTAAATGACATATTCTGAATTCTGGATGAGGAAAGGAGAGGGGAAAAGATTGGTGTTTATATTTGTCTTGTGGCATAACATCAGCTAATACTTTCAATGTGCAGAATTTGCAACATCCATTTTAGTTCCTTTTCAGATTGCACAGCTTAAAACTGTGATGGCAAACAGTTCACTGATTTTGCAACTAGGTTTTGGTCAGAGAGTTTAATATCTCTTTATTACTCACACTTCATAATTTTTTGATGCACTTTGAAGAAAATTACGGTCAAGGCATATCCATGGATAACTAGCAGCACATTGAACTCCCTAGAAATAATCTGAGCCAACTAAAGGTTAGTGTAATCCATATCTGAGAAGTGGAGCAGCTTGGTATATGGGCTAGATTTAGAAGGTGTTGAATTCCAGCATTCTGTTCTTAGCTCAGTGTTGATTAGCTCTAAAAGTCAAACGTTCTTCTCAACCTTTGTAGAACAGCATTTCACACAACGAGTTTCAGCTTCTTCTGTGGGTCTGCCATGTACTAGTCTGACACTTTCTTCTGTGAAGAGCTCTTCATGATACTCTTTGCAAAGCACTTTAGGAGAAAAATAGTGTATTTTAAATGTTAAATTTTCTGGATAGCTTTTTTCCAGATATATCACAATAATCTTTTAGAAGGATTTTACTAAATGAATGAGGCTTATAACTGTTAGCTGCACTAATTACAGTATTTAGAAAAGCAAATACTAACTAACTTAGTTGGCAAACACTATCGACAGTTGAAATTCTAAAGCAATGGAACTATTAAATATGAACTTTTTTAGAATTCAGAATTTTTTTAAAAGTTCCAATAAAATTCTGTTTCACAAATTCCAATCCATATGCTGTTTCAAAACTAAAATATATAACATATGCAAGGCAACCTGGAACACTTAATGCCAATTTCCTGTGCAGTAACAAGGCAGAAGTTCTCATTTCATGTTAAGCTTGGATTCTGATGTATTCTAGGCTCAGGGCTGCAGAAGCAAAAGCAAAGTTTCCTGTACAGTCAGTCTTACTATTATGACTATAATCTAGTCATAATTCCAACTATCATACAGACTGTACAGTGAATAAGGATAGAGACAGGCAGATCTTGTGTGAGCCTTCTTTGGCAGTATTATACCTAGAATCTTAGAAAACGGGTATGAATCTGTTACAGAACCAGACAGAGTAAAATGAGAGATGGGTTTGGTTAAAGTCTGATAAGAATAGTTTATAAGTATGTTCTGCCTTTTGGCCTACCTCAACTTAGAAAGACTAAACCAATATTTGTCTAGAAAATCTATGTACTGAATGTTCAAATATTTTTGAGGAAGCATGGAACAGCAAACATGTATGCTCCAGGAGTTTGACTACATTGATGATTGTTATATTTCTGTTGTTGAGAAACCTACTTTAAGTAGTTTTCTCCCACTTTTTCAGCAATTATGCATGAAATATTTTCTTTATATATTTTGGAATTAATCAATTTCAACATCCTATTACCTATGTTCTACTGGACTGTATTTTTCTCATGCAGCTTTAATTATTTAAAAGTTAATGCCTATCCCAAACTACTTGGCTAGGCTCTTTCTGCAGCCATGCAGTATTGCTAAGAAGTCCCTTGTCAGACTAGGATCTAAAAATTGGGTGAGGTAAATTGTACTCTTGAATCAATTATTTTTCCTAATTGAGTATAAAGGAGATCTAGACAATATAACAAAACTTGGTGAGATGACAATGAATCTTTACCATTAAAGTAAGAAGAAGGCACGGGGAAGTGGAAACACAGAAATATATTTGACTATTAGGGGGTAATCTGATTTAGCTAGATGCCTTTAAAATGGATTTGAAAGAATTTTGGTGAAACAGAAGAATGTCTGTAGGTAGGCAGTTGAACCAATACTATTCAGAGAATAAATATACTTATATACTCCTTCAAACTCCTCCACTCCTTATAAAAGGACAAGACATCCTTCACAAGTCGAAACACTAAGTTAAAGAAAGAGAGTTAGTAGAATTTAATCTGAAATACAATTAACTCATTGTGGACTTTCTGGGAATGCAGGCTAATTCCTCATCTACAAAATGTTTTTCACTCAGATTCAAAGAGGGAAGACATATTGTCATGATGGGGCTAAAGACACAGTTCAATGCATCACAGTTCAACTAGAGGGAAGAATGATGTTCAGAAAAGGTTGTGAATTGCTCTGTTTTGGAGAAGGAGATTGATCTTGACCATGGGAATGTAAAAATCCTTCCTCTGATTACAAACTAGAGAACTTATAAAGTAAATGGTAGGTTGCAGAAAGTAGTCTTTGCTTCACTTCATGATGACAGTAGCAAACTGTGTTGTGGGGATTTTTTTGTTTGTTTTTTCCTTATGATCACTAAAACACTGTGTAAAGAGAAGATCAAAGGGGGAGAAAACAAAAGAAAAATCTCTAGGGCCATTGCTAGGACAGTTTGTTAGAACAATTCTACAATGAAGAAAGGAAATGTATCTGAGATTTCCCAAAAACGAAGGCATATGGACATGTCATTGGGAAAATGTATGCCTCTTGGAGTGGCACTGGGAAGAAATAGGGTTACTGTACAGCTACAGAAACAGGGCTAGAAACTCATGCTGGGAACTGTCTCAAATATAATCCAAAGAAAGAGGTAGCTACAGAGTGGTAGTGTTGCTTAAAAGCAATCTTTGGATTAATTTTTTCAGTGATTAACTGATCAAACACTTTCTGCATTGCTGCAATTTATGATGCAGTTGCCAGCAATCAACCTGAAGGAAAGGAACACAATAATAGATTATTCTAATTGACGGAAGGTTTTAATGGAATGCTTTCCATCCTGACATAATCTGTCGTTAAAGACATTTGAAAAAAAAGAGTTTAAAAAATACCCCGGAATACTTAAAAGGACATATTTGTTGGTTATGAATTGCCTACTGTAGATAAAATCCGAATGATTCATTTTCCAAACAAACTATTTTGGCAGAAAGATTTCCACTATTGAAAAAGATTGCTTATATGATGAAAAAGAGTTATATTTTTTTTAATTACATTTTTGAAAACAATATATGGGCATGATTAATTAGATAGTATCTTTTTCAGGAGAAAAGATGACATCAGCCTGTTAGAAACTTCTTCCAGTGCAAGAAATTATCAGGCAGTCCTAAACTGAAAGATATCAGTACCACCTAAAATGAGGAGCAAAAGATCTCAAAAATTACTCAAAGTCAATAGCAAGATGCACATACAGAGAACTTCTGGAAAGAATAAGAATGTATGATGAAGTAGCAGGGAAATCTTAAACTGTGAGCTACTTTTGAATTTCTTGTGAATCCTTTTGGAATGCACAAAAAATGATCTTTCAAAGTAATTTCAAATAATTTAATTAGTATTCTTGGCCAAATTAAATGACTAATTCAACTATATATATATAGTATATTGGAAGGCAAAACTTCCAAGAAACACTGACGTATCTCAACATGGTGATTGAAACTATAGCAAGACATCACACATGTTTTCTGTAGATAACTGCAACCAAAGAAGAAAAATTCTCTTGAGATTTCAATGTCTGTGGCATTGATCTACAGTTCAAATTTACTTTATTAGGCCTCTCCAGAAAACCATGGATTGGAAATAAGCACTTACTACTTGGGAAGAAGTTTTTCAATTAATTTTCTAAAATAATATTATCAAGAGACTCCAAAAGCCTTTGCTGAGCAAATTGTGTCCAGAAGAATATGGTCTAAATATAACCAAATCAGACAATTATACCCATTTTATAAATGCAATTACTAAAATAATTGGAAAAATGAATGAAATCAAGCAACAATTTAATAAATCCCACCATGTACAGTCCAGCAGGGAAGAAAAGAGAAATAGATTTCTAAGAAGTCACTGAGAAGAGCTGTCAAAGGAACAGGAGAAGTCTGGAATAAAGGTGTACCCTTGATCTTGATGCTTTTGCAGACATCATTTAGTATCTCTGCTGGATTTTCTTTATTTGAAGTGATGGTGAGACAAAAAAAATTAGGCTACTGAAAATGTGATATGTAACAATTTCTCATGAAATGTAAGTCTTGAACAGAATAGAGTTTTCTACAAATGTTGAATGAAAAAGATTAAGCATGTAAAATTATTATTAAATACTTTTTCCACATCAGCACTTATCTCCAAATATTACAATGTAGAGTATTTGGGGAATGTTCTTTTGTTTCCCATTGTAAATGAGTATAAAAAACTTGATTAAATTGAAATTTATAGTTATACGAAAAAATAAAGTCACATCATAAGCGTAGATAGGAAAGATTTGAGGTTGAACAGAATCTAAAGTGTATACAGTACAACCTTTGAGAGTGGTGGTATAATTTAAAAAGTTACATTTGGTTGGGAAAAAAGATCACATTCCATAAGATGGGATATTAGATAAGGAGAAGAGGCAAATATAAGAAAGGAAGGTTGAAAAACCTTGACTATTTTAATCTAGGCAGAAAATATATTCTTTTTGAAAGGATGTATTACCCAAGTCAAATTTTCCAGTGTAATGGATTAAACTAAATACAAATGGAATCATCAAATCATAATGTCAATTAGTTTTGAAAAGAATCTTAAGATCATTGATTCCAACTATAAACCTCATACTGCTAAAACCACCACTAAACCATGTCCTTTAAGGTCATATATATGTGTCTTTGAAATATCTCCAGGGATGGTGACTCAGCTACATCTCTGGGTAGCCTGTTCCTATGTTTGGTAGCCCTTTCAGTGAAGAATTTTTTCCTAATATTCAACCTAAATCTGCCCTGGTACAACTTGAGGATGTTTCCTCTTGTCCTATCACCTGCTACTTTTGAAAAGAGACTGACATTAATCTCACTATAACCTCCTTTCAAGCAGTTACAGAGAGTAGTATGGTCTCCCCTGAGCCTGCTTTTCTTTAGACTAAATATCCCCAGTTTCCTCAGCTGCTTTTTATAGGACTTGTCCTCTATACTTTTCAATACTGCTATTAAACATTGTATTAACATATGTTAGTTCAAAGAATATTATGTTGTCTATTGATTCTTCTACCATCACTATAAATTTAAAATTCAGCGTTATTAATTAGTGTTTATAACTATAACTATACTCATCAAATGAATAATATGTGCATCAATGAGTTTCCATACCAGACTTCTTACTTATTCTTGTGACTTGTCTTTTTCCAGTGGAAATAATGAATCAAATGCAGTCAGAATGTTAGATGTCTACATCACAAAGAATTTAATCTCTTAAGTGGAACTTCTGGTGAAAGGTTCTTTCTTAACTGAAAAACTTAAAAAATCTATTGAAAGTGAAGAGGATATTTTTGCAGTTCTCAGAGATGAAGCGCTCTTTGCAAATAAATCAAATGTAACAAATGACTCACAGACATTTACACATTTATGGGGAAAAATGTCTGTCTTATAACTAGGAACAAACAGGACTGCATCCCATTTCAGGAGAGAACTGAATGAACTTTGGGGTGAAAAATTAAACTGGTTTATCCTCTCTAAATACTTCAGAGAAGATACTGTTCCTTACAGATCCTGATTGAAGAACAAGACAGGTCTGTTTAAAGGGTGTACATGGATAACTTTTGTGGCTAATAAGTTAAATGGAATTTAAAAGCAGTTCAAAATATGAACCAGATGCAGTAAAAATAGAGAGAAAAAAATGATAGGAGGACAACTGACAGAGATATATTCAACACTCCAGACAAATACTCATTATTAGCTCAGATATCAATCTACATTTCCTTCCAAACTACTTTTTCTCCTACCTTATCTCCTGGCTGAACTTAAAGAGATAAAGCCATAATTTGTTCTCACACTCTTCTTTTGCATACTATTATAATATACATAAAGAAATGCAATAGCAGAACTAGATGCAATAGCAATGACTAGATGTTATTGATTCAAATTGCAATTGCCCTGATCATGAGGAGTAACGGCAAGAAGAGCAGGACATTGCCCTTGAGTGCAGATGTTACAGAGGTCCAGACCTTCTTACCAGTGGGTAACAAACAGCATGGTGCCCAAAGTCTTGCTCTCCTCTCATTTATTGAGCTAGTAATTTAATTGTAGAAGTCCATTAGCATGGTCAAGAATGATTTCCTTTCTCTTCATAAATCCATGTTGACTATTCCAAACCATCTTCTTGTCCTTTTTATGTTTGGAAAAAAAAAATCATCCAAAATTATCTATCATATCCCTTTACCAGGAACTGAGGTGAGACTGACTGGTCTATACGTCTCTAGATCCTCCTTCTTGCTCTGATTGAAGACTGTATTTGCTGATTGTTATTCCAGAGGACTGAACAGGTCAGGGTTTTCTTTTCTGAAGTGCAGGACTGTGAGCTGGCTGTTTCCTTTCTTCCCTCCCTTCAGGATCCTGAAATCTACCTTCTAGTCAAGGCACAAAGGCTGCCTCCAGCCTTCACATCCCAAATACTTGTATTAAAAGGAAGCTTATATGACAACTTCAAAAGCAGAAAAACGTCAGTTTATTGTGCATTTAACTAGAAGACATCTCAGCGTATCTCAAACAGAGTTTTATTCTATAGCTCCAAAACAAATTCATGTACCATTCCCACAGGTATATTTGTAAATAAACACATTAATAGTGTCTAAGAAAGTTAGAATATATTTTTGTAAGAAAAGCATTCAGTGTACCTTTATTGCCCTAAGGAAGGAAGATACTAACATTAAGAAACGTATATAAATTGTGAAAAAAAGTATTAGTGGGATATGATATTGTTGCCTTTTACCATACTTACGATACCTACTATGTTCATAATACCTAAACAAAAACTTGTGCAAAAACTTTGCACAAGTTAGTAGAGAAACTCGGAAAGATTACAAAGATAGTACTAAACTGAAAGAATGTGAATTATGCTTTATAAATATAAATGAGGTATTTACATGTCTTACAAATAGCAACTCAAAAATAGGTTTTTTTCATGTATTGAGACTCCTTGACTTAGACTGGGACATTAATTTATATTCCATACATTCCATACTATATATCAGAATAATAACCCTGTTCTCTCTCCCTTCACATCCTAGATTGAAGCATAAATTTTTTTTGATTGAATCTACTTTTAATGGATAACATGCACCAACACTGCAGAGCCTATTGTAAAAATTTAGTAAGGCTTTTAATGTAATTCTGGAAAAATGAGAGGGATGGCTATAGACTACAGCATTAAAATGAAATCTAGTGAAATCACAATGGGTGCATTATTATGATAACCAATTCCTAGAGAAACAGGAAGTGTCGTTTTTTTTGAATACTGTCAATAGTATTTTCCTCTTAGCATTTTCAGAATGGAAGAGGCCACATTCTTCATAATGTGCAGTTAGATTTCATTTATAAAGAAATGAAGACTACAATATAAAAAAAAAAAATCTGCTAGTGATACTGTAAAGAAATATTTTTCTCTCCTTTATACACCTAATGTTTCTTCGAGGAGATTTCTTTTTGTGTCCACCATCACACACTGTGTGTCTTTTTGTGATATCTATATTAATAAGCATTGATGCTTATTCATTGAGTACACCTTTATGGTGATCAAAGCCTTCTTAATGATGATGGTATCAAAAAGAACATTCTGGCAGATGCACTTATCACTTATGTCAAGACAACTCAAGAGGTTTTTCATCCCTTATCTCTGTCATGTTTTAAACTGCCTTTGCCCACAGCAGAAATAAGGTTGTCAAACGGAATTTTCAAATTTATCAGTTTAAAACCTCTTTTTAGGGCATTCAAAGTTATCTCTATTGAATTAATTACACAAACACATAGATCTATGCTTTATCTACATCTGAACAGGTGGGGAGCGGGTGGATGAGGTGACTTTCTGACCTGTCTCAGCACATTTTCTGCAGCAATCCTAGGAAATAATTGATCCTTTCCTTTTGTTTTTCTCTGTCTTCCTTCTACAAGCACAGTGTACTTGGCTGTAAAACTATCAGCCTCTGTGTTTCAATTCACCATCAAGCCTGACAAGGGAAAAAGAGGTTTACAAATATTTTTAAAAAGTTAAAACTGTAGATTTGCTTTTATAATGATTCTTTAAAAGGAAAGGAAGAAAGAAAGGTTTCATATCACTTCAGATTCACTAGAAATATTTTAATAACACAAACAATCTGTATATATTCTTTAATTTTTACATGAATTATGGTATATGTGAGTACAATATATTTTAGTATTCCAGCTCCACTCTAAAAGGCCTATGGAGGTTAGGAATGGCTAACTCCCAACTTGTATTTCAGTCCATCAAAAATTTCAATCATTAACCCTCCACGGGGATCACTTCTCTCGAAAACAAGAGAACTGTCAAAGCTGTAACAAGCTGTCAAAAGGTAGCTTTTAAAATTAGCATCATGATATTTCATACTTCAGCAGCTAAATGTAGTGAGACACTAGTGATAACATGACAGAGGACTTGACATTTTCCTTGTAAATATTTCAACTTCCATTAATTAGTTTTCTTGTTCGTTATTGGTGATTAGCATGCCTACCCTCCAATAATAAAAATGTATCATGGACAAAAAAATTGTTAAAAAATATTCAGATAACATCATTCTAGTACTCAAGACAATCACTGTAAGTAACAAAGTTGTTTGCATTCTGCTTTAATTTCTGATGTATGGCATTTTTTTTTCTCTAGACATTTCTCCAGAATTAATGCACTTTGTTTTAAAATCCTCTTCCACATTTGAAGTCTGCAACTATGTCTGATCTCTCTGGATCATATATGTTTAGCTCTTTCAGTATTTCTGCATGGGTAATATTTGCTAGTCAGTATTTCTACATGGATAATTTTAACTGCTCTTTTCTAGACACTGGCATTTGTTCAGATTCTCAAATTATGATGCCCAGAATTCAATGCACAATTTCTGTGCAGAATTTACAAGTACCTAGAAGAACTAGAATGTTTTCACACATTACAAACCTGCATATACTTCCCAGCTTGGTGGTTTTCCATGTTTTCATTCTATAGCAATGTTAGTCAATGTACATATTTTTGTCCATTTTATTCACAACCCTTTTCTTCAAGATTGCATTTGGCCAGCCAGTCCCCATCTCAGAATTATGTAATTTATTCTTTTCACCTAAATACAGATCTTCTCATTTTACTTTGTTGAAGTGTGACCTACTTTTATTGATCAAGTATCCAATTTGTTGAGATTACTTAACACTATAATTCTGATATCCAATGTGTTTGAAGTTCATCCCAGGTGGGATTGTCTGCAAATTAAGAAGCATTCTTTCTCTTCCATCATCCAAGTTGCTAATGAAAATATCAAATAGTACCAGACCTAGAAATAACATCTGGATCCTACTCAGTACATGTTTTTGGTTTGACAATTAATGAGTGCAGCCCATGGATAAATTTTCAAGTTTACTTCTCTCCTCTGAATAAGTTTGATCTGTGCTACTTGGTGAGATGGCTGCTACTTCACATATATCGACAAAGTTTTATAAAGTTTGACACTTTTTAATTTAGATTCACAATTAAAACAACAATTATTTTGGTTTTATTTATTCCTGAAAAATAACCCCTACATTTGTATGGCATTTCTAAAGATATTTGTAAAAATAGTCATTATATTACCTAGCCACTGGATTTTTTTAATTTATTTTTTCTCATGGTTCATTACAAGACTTGACTTAACGATGTTTATGCTATTCTTTTACACTTAGTCACCTCTCCAGCTCAAATTTCTCAAATTTTCAGTACTTTATTTTGCAGGATTTTACAGTCCAGCCCAGTTGATCTATCATGACCATCCTAGCTCTAAGCTGCTTGAAATTTTATATGCTTGTGCCCTTGATGCTGTTTAAAGAATTCTCAGCTGTCCTAAACTCTCTCATGTATTTTCTGTGAAAACTTCTCCAACTGTTCTTGTACTTCATGAATTTTGCCCTTATATAGTCTTTTTTTTCCACACACGAGCCATCTCTGAAAGTGAGGACTGAACAAGTCCAGTTCAGTCTTTATGTCTGTAAAAAGAGCTATATATTGAGCCAAATTTTCTCAGCCCCTGGGAGAAAAAACAGCAGGGGTAAGGAATACATTGGCTGAAAATGCTTTTAATAGTTAGTCTGGCAAGTGGCTGCTTGATAAGTGCTTGGCTGTACCAAACTGGCCTGACCTATTGCCAGCATAGCTCAACATGCCAATTACAACAGTAGTGTGGAATAAAAATGAGTTGAACTTGGCAGTCTTAGTTTAGGTTTACAGTTGGACTTGATGATCTTAAAGGTCTTTTCCAACCTAAATGATTCATTGATTCTGATATACACAGGTGGAAAAGAAATGCACATTAAACAGTAAATTCAAACAGTTGTTCATATGTGCCACAAAAAATATTATATATTTAACTCTGGACAAAAAAAATTCCTGTCAGAGAATATAGACCAAATGGTATCTTTACATGAATGCTTGGGATTCTTGAAAACCTTTAAGTTCAATCAATATTTTGATGACACTGACCCATACAGACTACAATAGATACACAGTTTACAAAAAACATCTATTAGCTCTCAGAAAGCTCAGAAACTTTGGAGTGTATTTTATATGCATTGAAAACTATCCAGGATGGAATATATATTTTTAAAAGTCTTGCTGATAGCAAGGTGTTTATAAGTCCTACTGTTCTGCTGGAACTCTACTTACTTGAAATATTAAGAGTCATGAAAGTTATATGCTCCATTAGAGCAGCACTCAATTCCAATAATATGCTGTACCATGTTTTACTAAATTCTACATTTTGTTTCCACATGCACTATAGTGATGAGTTCAGGAAAAAAAGTCTATGGAAGTACTGTCATTTCTTTATTTATTTTTTAAATTTCTGAGTCAGTGCCTCAAAACATCTCCTCATACATGGTTAATTAGTTTTTCAAAGCACTGTTATTCTCAATGAGATAATGCCTGAATGATTACTCTCATTCCTTCCAGCTGGATTTGACAACTAGTAAACTTCAAATAGGATACACTTAACTTAAAGGTGACTGCTAGTGTTCAGCATGGTATTGGTTCTGCTGGTTAAAAGACTGTAACGTAATGTAATAAACGTGTAAAATGCCAATCATTTTGAAACACATACTTCAAAGCAAATTCTATAATACTTTGTGTTGCTGAAAAGTCCAGCAAACATTCCACCAATATGGATTTCAAATACTCTTGCAACTAATTAGTAAATTAAAGATCAATTTCAGTATATTGAGACTGAATTGGAAAATTACATTAATTCACTTGAATATTGAAATAAAATTCTAATTGGTTACATATTTTCATGTTTTCAATGTGCCACAGTTTGTTTATGTTAATTAGAGCTTTTCATATGATGGGGCAAAAAATGCATGCTATCTGTTGCCAAAACATATCCTTCATTAATCTGTATCACTTGATTATTTATATGGAAGGAAATTCGGCATGTCAAAACACTTATTTTTCATTTTGAATTCTTTCTTGAATCAGAATGAAAAAATACAGAGCTCAGATCTGAAGCTAAGCAATTTATTTAGTTCAATGGCATTTCAGTTATTTGTAATCACCTCCAAAGAGAAAAACTGTTATTTACGCAGTTATATTGGAAATATTAAGGGCAGAATAGCATTTTATTTGGTCTGTTGACAAAATAAAGCTAAAATTTCAGCCAGAAAGGGAATGTAATTTTCCCTGTACAAGCAGAATGACAGAATAAACCATCTAACAAGTTCAACAAAAATAATATTTTTAATGTGATTTAAATAATCATTAGTAAATTCAAGATACATCAACTTCATGAGTTACAATCAAATTAACATCTTGTCATAATCAATCAGATCATAGAATTATAGAATCACTGGGTTGGAAAGGACCCACTGGATCATCAAGTCCAACCATTCCCATCAATCACTAAACCATGCCCCTCAGCACCTCATGACTCAATCATGTTCCTGGGTGGCCTCTGCCAGTGCCCAGTGACCCTTTCCAATAAGTATTTTTTCCTAATGTCTAGCCTGAACCTCCTCTGGTAGAGCTTGAGGCGATTTCCTCTTGTCCTGTCCCCTGTCACTTGGGAGAAGAGGCCAGCTCCCTTCTCCCCACAACAGAGTATCACAAAGAAAATAGTAATCCAGCTTTTCCTATCTCTAGGTCTCAGAAGGCTTTTCAACACTGGCATAGAGCTTGATTATGTTATGTAGGATTTTTTTTTAAAATATTTTTCTTGCAGATTATAATATAATACAAATTGGAAAATATTGCAACAAGAGAAGATAGGTCAGCAAATTCAATTACCGCAGAGCTACACAACTGCACTCTAATACTCATGTTGCCCTAGAAAGCACCTGTAACAATTTGAACTCCATTTGATATTCTTCAAAGCCTAGTGGCTTACACAATTTAGAAAACCAATGTTTCATATGGCCAATTTACTTCCTATATGCAACAATTCAATCACATTTCCTGTTTAATGTTAACCAACAGAAATAGAACATGAGAAATCAAAATTTTTTAGTGCAATACACAAGAAAAATTTAATGTAAGTTTTGGCAAGATTTTTTCTGAAAGTATATGTCAAGTTGTAACATTACAAAATCCATATCATGTGCTATGGTAAAAGCTCTTACTTGCATAGAAATTTGTCACGTGTGTGCTTGTTTTTTTCCTGAGGATATAATTTTAAGGTAGAATTACAGATTTTGAATTATTTTAAAAATGTGTAGATCTATGGATTATGACAACAGCATTATTTCATCTTGTAATTTCATTTATGTGTAATTCCTATTGAAATTCCTCTTTTGAGGATAAAATACATTGTAGGATTTCATGAATGCATTTTTATAGTGTTTCAATTCAGAGACCATGAAAAAAATTGCCTAAATATTTATACTGAATTTCTCTTACTGAATGTTATCATGTCAGTCATAAATATTACTTGCACAAAAAACCAAAAACAAATTCCATTTGACTTGTTGATTATCAGGTAGTTATAGAAAGAAAAAATTGAAGAAAAAGTTAATTGTCAATTTATTATATTCTATTTAATACTTAACTATGCTATTCTGGGGGGTTTTTTACAATAACATTTCAGAAAATAACTTGAGGTTTACATTTATTATTATTTCCTTACATTTCAGGCTTCACTATCATACGTAAGATGCTTATTTTTCAGGTTTGGAGAAGAAAGCGAATTTTTTTTTTTTTGAGTGAAACCAGTTAAATAGGGCTCACATAACCATTTAAGTACCTAACTTGTTTTGGGTCTTTTTGTTTTGTTTTTTTTTTCTTTTAAACACATGCTTGAATGAGACACACAATGCAAGAAATGTTCAGTTTGTATCGGGATTTGTAGCAAGTTTTTGGTAGCGGGGAGGTAACAAGGTTGGCTTTATGAGAACCTGCTAGAAGCTTCCCTGATATCCAAAACAGCCAATGCTAGTCAGTTCCAAGATAGACCCATTACTAGCCAAAACCTTGCCCATCAGTATTGGTGGTAGCACTTTGTGATAAGAAGGTGGAGGAGGGCACGGGTTACACCCTGCACAACACCAACAGCAGTCAGAAGAGAGGATTGAGAATAATTGAGAGAAACAACACTGCAGACGCCAAGGTCAATGAAGAAGAAAGAGTTGCTCTAAGTGCTGGAGCTAAGATTCCTTTGAAGCCTGTTGTTAAGACCAGGGTGAGGTAGGCTGCCCCCCCACAGCCCGTGTAGGTCCACAGTGGAGTAAATATCCACCTCCAGTCCATAGAGAACCTGACACTGGAGCAGATAGATGCCTGAAGGGGCCTGTGACCCCATGGAAACCCACACTGGAGCAGGTTTTCTAGCAGGCCTTGTGACCCAACAGGGGACATACTCTGCAGCAATCTGTTCCTGAAGGACTGAACCCTGTGGGAAGGACCACTGCTGGAGCAGTTCATGGAGAATTGCAGGCTGTGGGAAGGATTTATTTTGAAGAAGTCCCTGTCTCTTGTTGAAAGGACCCCATGCAGGAGCAGAGGAACCATGTGAGGAGTCCTGCCCCTGAGGAGGAAGGGGCAACACACAGAACATGTGATGAACCAACTGCAAACAAATTTCATCAATCCTCTGTCCTGCTATGGAGGAGGAGGTACAGAATTTTGGAGTAATGTTAAATCTGGGAAGAAGGGATGGGTGGAGTGGGAGGCATTTTAAGTTTTTGGATTTGTTTTTGTCTTTTATCCCTGCTTTGATTTGATTAGTGATAAATTAAGTTAATTTCTCTGAGTCAAGTCTGTCTTACATGATGGTAATTAATGAGAGATCTCTCCCCATCCCTATCTTGACCCACAAGTCTTTTGTCATATTTTCTCTCCCTTTTCCAGCTGAGGAGGGGAGTGATAGAGTGGTTTTGGTGGGCACCTGATCTCCAGCCAATTTCAACCAACCACAAGTGATCACTCTGTGTTGGCATGCAGCAAAAGGGGAGAAAAATCAGAAGGGAAGGTTAAAAGAAAGGAAAAAAAATAGCAGTAACAAAGCTGAAAACACTAAATAATAAGGAAGAAATAAATGCATCCAAATTGATGATTTAAATGAAACAAACCAAGGAAATTGCTAAAATGTGTTTCTTACATCAGCTGTTTTCAGATGGAATATGCTCCACAGCAAGTAGGATTGCACCTTGCAAAGTTCCTGAAGTTTTGCCTTGTAATTCATCCTTCAAGCTGTTCTAAGATATTACCCTTTTCACGTGGTATTTTAAACAGTACAGTTTTGGCAGTTCAGTCAAATATCTGTTAACTATGTCTAGAGCAGGGCCCTAAGCACAGGTGGGGACTGGGCATTGCTGCTCAGCTGGCTGTACTGTTAAACTCTGGAAATTTTGCATGTTTCTGGGCAGTGCCACCTTGCATCCTGCCAGACAACCCATAAGCAAATTTGGAGGCTTAGCACAGGTCAGCAATCATTACTAAAAGTTTGAACGTAGTTGTTCCCTTTCAGAGGCTGGGACAGTTCAGTCTTATCATCATAGCCAGACTGCCAATTGGCATGAGCACCAGAGAAGAGATTCATTTCCATATTGTTTACTACTACTGGTATGATATACTTTTACTGGACAAAGCACTAGAGCTTCTGAAAAATGCTGGAGTAGTAAAGCTGCTTGACTCATTTGTAGTATTCCCAGTACTGAAATCTTAGCACGCTCACCCTGTTTTGTCTGTGCTTCAGAGAAAACTGTCTCACAGAGTACCATGAACATGATATATATATAATTCATGCAGACTGCATGTTTCCATAAGAACCAAGTTAACTGGGAATGCATTCCTAGTTTCAACATCTCTTCCCCAAAAATAAAATCTTAATTTAACACAGGAAAAAATTAAGCTAATGTGATACTACTGTCTTTTCTTTCACTGAGAATCCAAAAGAGCTAAAGTCCCAAGTAAAAAAAAAATTCAGCATTTCTATATTAGCAATTAATTACTCCAAACAATGCACAAATCAAGGGCTATTCACTAGAAGCATCTATGAATATTTTTAAACAGTAAATAATTTAAATCTTTTTGCAGTTTGAGAAAGCACAGATCATGGTAAAAAGTGGTGCCCAGGTATAATTTTCCATTGAAGGCAGAATTCTAACACACCATTTCCAATAATTTCAGAACAAAAGTGATACAGCATCTTCTATACAGCTCTTTTACTTAAGACTCTGAAATTAATTCTTAAATGTCTCCTAGTTTACAGGAGAATATATTCTAAACTGCTGTGGATCAGTTCTTTCAAAGAAGCCCTTACTCTGTGAATTGAGAGCAACTTTCACAATTCAATGTCTACCTAGGATGAAGGCCTCTTTAAGCTATAGAAAAGATCACATCTTGGACATCCAGCAAAAATTTGTTTCTTCCTCCACATCTTAACTTACACTTGCACCACCTTTTCCTTTATTTTAAAATATATTAGTGAACTTCCATGAAATTTTTCCTCATTGTATTTCATACTTTATCATTGTCCCTATGTATTTTTTATGTTCATGTGTATGTTTATACATACATATTTTCTTTAAAACAGTACAAATAAAAAGTCTATTGCAGAAACATATGAAATATGATTTTCCACTGTAATGCTATATTTAAGGTGTTGACATAAAACATTATAAGTTACTCATAAATGCAGCTACTGTTTTACAGCAAGATGCATTAAAAATGTTTGTTGTGAACAGATTTGACTCAAAGAATGTTAACTTATTCCTGATTTTGCTCGTTTGGATAAAAAAGACAATAAATATTTCCTGATATAAATGACATTATTCAAAGATGTGTAATAGTTTTTACAAACAAGAAAAATCCTTTTTTTTTTTNGTCTGTCTTACATGATGGTAATTAATGAGAGATCTCTCCCCATCCCTATCTTGACCCACAAGTCTTTTGTCATATTTTCTCTCCCTTTTCCAGCTGAGGAGGGGAGTGATAGAGTGGTTTTGGTGGGCACCTGATCTCCAGCCAATTTCAACCAACCACAAGTGATCACTCTGTGTTGGCATGCAGCAAAAGGGGAGAAAAATCAGAAGGAAAGGTTAAAAGAAAGGGAAAAAAATAGCAGTAATAAAGCTGAAAAGACCAAATAATAAGGAAGAAATAAATGCATCCAAATT
Source organism: Piaya cayana (assembly GCA_013389865.1). Lineage (NCBI taxonomy): Eukaryota > Metazoa > Chordata > Aves > Cuculiformes > Coccyzidae > Piaya > Piaya cayana. The sequence goes on from WAAB01010274.1 coordinate 40,504, forward strand.
GATGATTTAAATGAAACAAACCAAGGAAATTGCTAAAACGTGTTTCTTACATCAGCTGTTTTCAGATGGAATATGCTCCACAGCAAGTAGGATTGCACCTTGCAAAGTTCCTGAAGTTTTGCCTTGTAATTCATGCTTCAAGCTGTTCTAAGATATTACCCTTTTCACATGGTATTTTAAACAGTACAGTTTTGGCAGTTCAGTCAAATATCTGTTAACTATGTCTAGAGCAGGGCCCTAAGCACAGGTGGGGACTGGGCGCACTGCTGCTCAGCTGGCTGTACTGTTAAACTCTGGAAATTTTGCATGTTTCTGGGCAGTGCCACCTTGCATCCTGCCAGACAACCCATAAGCAAATTTGGAGGCTTAGCACAGGTCAGCAATCATTACTAAAAGTTTGAATGTAGTTGTTCCCTTTCAGAGGCTGGGACAGTTCAGTCTTATCATCATAGCCAGACTGCCAATTGGCATGAGCACCAGAGAAGAGATTCATTTCCATATTGTTTACTACTACTGGTATGATATACTTTTACTGGACAAAGCACTAGAGCTTCTGAAAAATGCTGGAGTAGTAAAGCTGCTTGACTCATTTGTAGTATTCCCAGTACTGAAATCTTAGCAAGCTCACCCTGTTTTGTCTGTGCTTCAGAGAAAACTGTCTCACAGAGTACCATGAACATGATATATATATAATTCATGCAGACTGCATGTTTCCATAAGAACCAAGTTAACTGGGAATGCATTCCTAGTTTCAACATCTCTTCCCCAAAAATAAAATCTTAATTTAACACAGGAAAAAATTAAGCTAATGTGATACTACTGTCTTTTCTTTCACTGAGAATCCAAAAGAGCTAAAGTCCCAAGTAAAAAAAAAATTCAGCATTTCTATATTAGCAATTAATTACTCCAAACAATGCACAAATCAAGGGCTATTCACTAGAAGCATCTATGAATATTTTTAAACAGTAAATAATTTAAATCTTTTTGCAGTTTGAGAAAGCACAGATCATGGTAAAAAGTGGTGCCCAGGTATAATTTTCCATTGAAGGCAGAATTCTAACACACCATTTCCAATAATTTCAGAACAAAAGTGATACAGCATCTTCTATACAGCTCTTTTACTTAAGACTCTGAAATTAATTCTTAAATGTCTCCTAGTTTACAGGAGAATATATTCTAAACTGCTGTGGATCAGTTCTTTCAAAGAAGCCCTTACTCTGTGAATTGAGAGCAACTTTCACAATTCAATGTCTACCTAGGATGAGGGGTCCCAAAACTGGACATGGCATCTGAGGCGTGGCCTCACCAGTGCTGAGTACAGGGGCAGAATCACTTCCCTGGTCCTGCTGGCCACACTGTTTCTGATACAATCCAAGATGCTGTTGGCATTCTTGACCACCTGGCAACACCCCCAGCTTCTCCACCATGCAGCTTTGCAGCCACTCTTCCCCAAACCTGTAACACTGCAGGGCTTGGCACTTNAATAGTTTTTACAAACAAGAAAAATCCTTTTTTTTTTTGACGATAACAAGGGAAGTGGTTTTATTTGAACTCCAGCCTGTTTTGTTACAACATAAAATGTTTGATACACTGAGAATTTTCTATCAAAATAAGTGATTTCAGTTGTAACTGTGGAAATAAGGTGACATTCAAAGTTGATACGTGGCACCCCCAAATCTCTTAGTCTTTATTTGAATGTCAATAATACATAGTCCAAAGGGAGGAGAGCTTGCCTGAAGGAAAATTCTAAGCCTATCAAGAGACAATTTTTTTACAGTGAATTTAAAAAAAATTACCCATGTTTACAATTTTGTATCTGTGGTATCTCACGTATAACAACTGGATTTAGTGGAATACTTTATTTTTGTGGAGTACTAATTAAGTACAGAAATTATGAGGAACAAATCACACAAAAGGAAAAGGGAGCAAAGACATAAGGAATCATACCTGCAATAATTCAATTGTAGTAGTTCACACCAGTTCACAGGCAAGTGCAAGTGGAACTGATTTAAAAGGCTCCACATCAGGAAGAATCTACAAAAATTCTTTTAAGTATGCTGAACTTAACTACTGGACTGAAGGTAACTGCCTAGTTAACGCACTCTGAAATGTTAAGCAATTTGCACGTAGCATTTGTGATTTCATACTCTTTATCTTAAAGAAAGAAAATTATATCTTTCTTAGAACCAGACGTTTCTGGAACAGTTTGTTTAAGGTTAAGTGGAGTTCCCAAGTTAATCATTGTGCCTCCCTGCCATCTTTTGCAAAGAGAAACTAATTCTGGCACTTGGTGCAGTGGACGGACCCATGAAAGACTGAGGTAAGAGACCAGTTATTCAGACTTCTGCTAACAAGGCAAGGAAAGTGAAAAAACAAGTCAGTTTCTTCTTTATTTTCTTCTATTTGATAATATAAATCTTTGTCTTCTGTCTGTAGCACAACAAGCATTTTTCTAAGAGACTAAAGCTCTAATTAGATTCCCAAGTTTCATATCAGGAAAGGTATCTTATAGGCCAAGTGGCATGGACTCTGCAAGACTTCCACCTTTCTCATAGAAAAAGAATAAGTTTGCATAAACTTCATCATTTTAAGCTAATATCTGTGGAGAAAGTTGCTATGAGTGCCCAGCTTGCCAGGACTGCAGGGATTCTGAAGCTGAATTTTGCACTGCTACAGTTATTATTATTATAGAATCATAGANGATATACTTTTACTGGACAAAGCACTAGAGCTTCTGAAAAATGCTGGAGTAGTAAAGCTGCTTGACTCATTTGTAGTATTCCCAGTACTGAAATCTTAGCAAGCTCACCCTGTTTTGTCTGTGCTTCAGAGAAAACTGTCTCACAGAGTACCATGAACATGATATATATATAATTCATGCAGACTGCATGTTTCCATAAGAACCAAGTTAACTGGGAATGCATTCCTAGTTTCAACATCTCTTCCCCAAAAATAAAATCTTAATTTAACACAGGAAAAAATTAAGCTAATGTGATACTACTGTCTTTTCTTTCACTGAGAATCCAAAAGAGCTAAAGTCCCAAGTAAAAAAAAAAAATTCAGCATTTCTATATTAGCAATTAATTACTCCAAACAATGCACAAATCAAGGGCTATTCACTAGAAGCATCTATGAATAATTTTAAACAGTAAATAATTTAAATCTTTTTGCAGTTTGAGAAAGCACAGATCATGGTAAANTTCCAGTGCCTGATAATTCCTTTCGTGAGAAACTTTTCCTGGCACAACTTGGGGACTTTCCCTCTCACCCTATCACCTATCACTTGGGCAAAGAGACCAACACCCACGTTTCTACAACCTCCTTTCAGACAGTTGTAGACAGACCCCACAGCCTCCTCTTCTCTAGGCTAAACAACCCCAATTCCCTCAGCCTCCACTCATAAGACTTGTTCTCCAGCCCCCTCACCATCTTCATTGCCCTTTTCTGGACATGCTGCAGGACCTTTATAACCTTCTTTGCAGCAAGGGTCCCAAAACTGGACATGGCGTCTGAGGTGTGGCCTCACCAGTGCTGAGTAGAGGGGAAGAATCACTTCCCTGGTCCTGCTGGCCACACTGTTTCTGATACAAGCCAAGATGCTGTTGGCATTCTTGACCACCTGGCAACACCCCCAGCTTCTCCACCATGCAGCTTTGCAGCCACTCTTCCCCAAACCTGTAACACTGCAGGACTTGGCACTTGGTCTTGTTAAACTTCATCCTGTTGGTTTCAGCCCATCAATCCAACCTGTTCTGATTCCTTTGAAGGTCCTCCCTGCCCTAAAGCAGATCAACGCTTCCACCAAATTTAGTGTCATCTGCAAACTATTATCATTATTATTATTCTTTACATCTTTCACTGTGCTTTATAAGATGCAGGCATCCTGCTTGTCCTTTTCAGTTTCCTACTTTTCTGCTTTGTCATGTGTTTGAAAATATGGTCACATTGAATACATATTTTAGAATGTATCTTTTCCCAGTCAAAAATAATAGATAAAAAGATTTACTTTAAGTTTTCTATTACGTTTTTGTACATCCCTCTCAGTTATAGTACAATCTGTTGATAAAGTTATTGCATACCTCAATCTAGTCAAGAGACTGTGAAACAAGAGTTGAAGTGCATCTGAAATACAGGTTTTAGAACAGTCTTATCCAAAATCACTGGGGTTTTTTCCCTTGTTTTACTTCCTTTTTCCCAGTAGTTTCTATCCTGCTCTCTCTTTTTGGAGAGAAAGAAAACAATCTTCTAGAACCAAAGTTTGGCCTCATAACTTGTTCCTAATTCCACAGAGAACTTTCAGAGCAAAGAGGTTGCAAAAAATTTGAACAGAGCAGCAGTGGATTGTAGTTTCAGTACTGGAAAAGCAATTTATTTCATATTCAAATGCAACAGACTTTGTTAGAAAGGAAAGAACTTCAACTGAGTCTGTATCACTGTGTGAATACAGTTTTTCAAATAAGGCAGAAGATAACAGGGTATTGGTATTTATAAAATAGGTCTTGTGAAAGTCCCACAGATAGGTGGCTACAAGTGACAGGGAGATACTGCTGGACTTCTATTCGATGTATTGTTTGCATTACTTATTTAAAAAAAACATGTTTTCCTTTGAGATCTTTAAATAACTTGTGATATATTAGAACGTTACTGTTCAGTAAAATGAGTACAGAAGGGGATGTTATCCACCATGAATGGTGAAAGGAATTGGTTTAAATAAGGCATGTGGGATACCGTTGTTTTAACTATGATTTGAATACATTAATTAATTAGTGTGTGCCTTAGGAAACTATACATGACTGCAGAATATATATTTCGACACCTTTGACCAGTATAAATGAAGTTTTAAAAGTCTGTGTAATTATCTTGTGCTTAAATACATGCAGTGCAAAAGAAACACTTTAAATTATTGTAGATAACTTGTTTCTGGAGGGAAATAAAATCTGTGTTACTGTTTTGACAGTGTTAATACAATAGTCTTTCTATTTGTTATGTCTCCAATCGTTTCTGGAGTAGAAGTGCCTTGGGAGAGTTACCTGACTGCTATTTTGTACCCCAATTCAGACCTTCAAAAGAAGTCTATGCCTCCTCCACAAAAGAATATGTCCTATTCCAAAATTGTAAGAATCTCATACTGCGTGTACTAAAGTTTTCAATAGCATGAGATCTCATTAGAAAGTTCTCTCTTTTTCTTTTTTTTTTCCTAAGGCTATCAAACTATGAAATTTAATAAAAAATTCTAGTTGCGAGTTAACTACCTTCCAGCATTCAAACTTGTTTTTCACAGATGGTGTGGATTAGCACTAAGGAGACGATAAGAATCTCCTTTCCAAAGAGTTAAATAAGGACTTCACTTGATAAGGCAATTTACAAAACAACTCTTCTCAATATCTGTAGAGTAAGGTCCTTGCTCAAGGATCCTCAGCATACAGATTTGGCTGGTTTTATTAACACAATTTTTCAACATATCGGACATTCCTCATTAGGATCTAGTTAGATGGTATTTTAAGACTTTACTGGATAAATATCTGCAATAGTTTTATTAACTATAGAAAAGCATTTTAATAGGGAATTTGTTAAGGAGTTCACTAGTTCCAACACAGAAAAGTGATTCTGTCTAGGCAAAACAGATATGTTTTAAAAATGTTGATATCTCAAATGAAAAACATATTGATATCTTTAGGTGCAAATATTTATGTTGACAGGTTTATAATGCAATATGCAATATGCAGTACACACGTATTACACATGCATTTGCGTCTACACTGTGTTGAAAAAATGAGAGTTGCAGTAATTAATTATCTGTTTCAGTTCAATTTGCTTTCTGTTGGGAGTATCTCATGCTGTTTTATAGTACTTAATAAAATCTAATTCATTAGACAATGTGATAGAATATTATAATATATACTGACTGCGGGCCCCCTTTGGTTCGAAAACCAATTTGTATGTAGATGATACTCATTTAAATCTCCTCCAAAATAATTTAGTTTACAATTTCAAATAGTATCAACTAAGTACTTCTTGAAGGCCAATATAAAATTCACAAACCATTTTCATTGTGCTGTTCATGTAAACAAAGACAAAGAAGATCAGAAAAAAAACCCAAAAGGATCCATTTTTCAAGGTACAAGATAAAACCTAAAAATATTCATTAATGTAAAAAGCAAACCAGAAATGAGACAACTATGACACTGTATTGGGACTTGCTCTAAAATTTCTTTTCTAGCATGTGTGGCAATACAAATTCATAAATACTGGAATTTACCACCTGTTTTCCTCGTCACGGATGGATCTATTCAAAGCAGAACTCATTCTGAAATGGATTTTTTTCTTATGAAAAAACTTGATATCATTAAAACATCATTACTGGTTTTTACCCAATTCTTTGAATTCTTTGAATTTCTCTAGGAAAATAAAAATAAACAAACTGAAATAAAAGAAACATATATAAATATTATTCTTATTAGGAAGAAAGGCAGATGAGAAGGAAGATGTACTTTTATATATCATCCAGACTCAGAAGGACAAAACAAAACAAAACTGAATCTTAAAAACTGAAGGACAGAAAACTACTCCCCATACAACTGTATGAGAAAATAGCATCCCACAAATCACTTTGTTTAATATGAACTTGATGTACGAGATGCAGAAAACATTAAAAAGAATAAATCCTATATCTCTAAATTAAATTATACTGGTCTTTTAACAAGCGACTGACTTAGTGCTGTCTTTTAACTTCTAAAACTAAAGTTTTCTAGGGATCTTATATAAGTAATCACTATATACCACAATTTTGACTGTTGATGGCTTTTGCTATTAAATCCATCACCAGAGAAAAAAACAGTGATTGTAATCCTCTGTCTAACACGAAGGAGTCCTCTAAAATTTTCTACTGCTGCCTACATTTGCATTCATGTGGCCCCAAAAATCCTTTTTAATGACCAGTCTAAAAGAGGGAAATAATAGGGGTTTGGTCCTGCAAACTGAGAGATGAAACTTAGGAGTTCTTTTTTTTATACCTATAAATACTGAGAAGGCAGTATGAGGAAAAAAGACTTATATTTCTAATTTCACATTGCTTCTAGAAATTAGAAATTGAGATAAATAACAGAAATGAAACTGGACTTTTTGATAGTTACTATTTACATCTAAATTATAATTATCATGCAGCTGTACTGAATGTAAGAATATTATTTTCAGAGGGAAATATTTTGTTTCAGACAGATCTAATATTATGCTATACTCTTGGGTGTGTTACCTTAAAAATAAATATGTAGGAATCACACTGGCAACATCTAACAAATATATTCAAAACTAAAGATTCCTATACTGTGGCTCAAATATCAGAAGACAGTCATGGTATTAGCTTAGTTCTTTCCAAGGGATTCATCTCATGTTTCAACATTTCAAACTTTGACAGCTGAGCTTATTTTAGCTATCTTAAGCTTCTTTGTAGCCAAGATGGAGAGAAAGTAACCTGCATAAACAGTAAGAACTTTCCCACAAAGATGGAGTTTCTGGGATATAAATATAGCAAGCCTGCCTGCTAGTAAAAAAAACTTCACTTTACTGGAAAGCAAAGCACACGGTTATCTAGCACTTGATAAAGGTAATATAAGTAATAGAGGACAAACTTATATCACCTATGAAAGAAGAGTTAGGTGTGTTTCTAGATACTGATGATAGCTATCATTTATATATTTCTCTCCCTGATTAACTCAGAAATTCTTAAAACTTCTTTTATTACCCTTTTTTATTTGTATGTCTTCACTGGAGCTTTTCACATAAAAACAATTACTCCAAAAGCCATTCTAAAGCATATCCTTGTGAACTGAAAGAGAAGATGATTTGAAAAGATTTCTCTGTGCTTATCTATGAATATCCAGATTAATTACATTACTGGCTAATGGAATAAATATTCAATTACTTTTGAAATGGACTTACAATTAAGCAAACTCTCCATGGCCAACTTAAGACCAGGATAATGAGATTGAAACTACACATTTTTAACTACAAATTAAAATACATAGATCTTTTCTTCTCCACTCCTATTTAAAAATTAGAAACCTGAATTTTCATTTTTATGCAATAGTTATAAAGTAGGATATCTACAATCTTGTTTTATGAACTGCAGTGTAATTCAAGTGCTTCTTTCCATAAAGGAATAGTTACAGTAGTATCTAGTGGAAACTGCAGATTGCTGGACATTGCCTTCTGCATGCTGATAAGTCCTTTAAAGCACGTAAAATTCCCTACATGTATTTTCACTATCAATTTTAAAGAGCAAAACTGAATGAAATCAGAAATATGTTATTAATTTCTAAATATCCTGTGAAAAAAACCATGAACTCCCTATATAAGATATTTTCTCTTTTGTTGCAAACAAAATAATTGTGGACTATTCCTGTATTTGCCATGTATACTCGAATTTTGCAGGATTTATTAATGTTTACAATTTCTAACAAGATTAAGAAAATAATACCAAAAAAAGTACAATTTAAATTCATTAAGCTGATTCAGTTTCGTGCCCGTAACAGGTGGCAGTAAAGATATAAGACCAGATTGTTAGCTTCTGTAAGTATTAGAAAAGCTCAGCTGAAGACGGTGAATTTGTGATTCAAGTTCCACAGTTAAGATTTTAGGTCTTATAAGCTGTTTAGGAAAATAACTCTGAGCCTGAGCTAACTTTGCCTTCTTGTCTGCTTCCTTTGTTGACATAAAGACACCTGTTTGATCTAACTATATTACAGAATCTCCATTGACTTCTACCGTGAGCTCGAGTGATTCCAGTTCTATTGATTATAACTGAGCTTCTTGCATGTATAAAAGAAGGTTCTTGCAATCCTTTCAAGAAATAAGAATGTTCATTTATTGCTGCAAAATAGAACAGTATTCCAGTCTCCACACATAGCTGTCCAAAACTGATTTTGGACAGTGATTCACCTTACGTATGTGTATATATATATAAAATGAATATATTGGGTTTTAGCTGAAATGAATAATACAGAGATCCTGCCATTTCACCATTGTAACTACACATTTTCTTACACACTGCAAAACCATTAGAGCTGATAGTTCACACCAAGGGCCTAGGTCTTGGTCTCAGACAGAATACTGTCTCAAATATTGGTCAAAAGTTGATTCTGAAAGAAGAGCAAAAAACATAGCCCTGAATGATTAGTCTTCTACGCTGTCACAGTTTGCCTCTTTTCTAACCTTCAGTGGGTTTCTTTTTCTCTTCCAGGCTCTCCCTGCATGGTCTCCACTTAAAAAAACACATGAAAATGAAATTCCTTAAGCTGCACAATTCTACCACCCTTGTGTGTGAAGCTGTCTTCTTTTGTTTATCTTTACAAGCAAATTTGTTAATGTTTCCTGGTGTTTTCACTGGAAGACAGTGAAGAGTTACTGCTATTCAGTCTCTGACACTCATGATTTTTGGACCAGTGTCATATTCACTCTCTTCCCTACAAATTATCTCTTTCCAATGAGGTTATATTTTTATATATAATTTATTATTCTCACTTCAGTCTTTTTTTTTTGTGCACCAGTTAAAATGGTTCTTCAAAGGATCCAACATAAATGACATCTATTTCACATACTACATGAATAATATTACTATTGCCTGAATAAAACTGATCCTCATTTTTCCTTTGAAATCATGTTCCCTTTCTAGTTTCTTGTAATTGCAATGAAGAAGTTGCCATTTACACCATTGGTGACTTAATTCAGTCAGTAATATGAATTTCATTTCTATTTATGGATTAAACAGTCAATTAGCTCTGTTAACCAAGAAGAGTAAAACTGAATGAAAATAATATGTTTTTTCCAATTTAGAAAAAAGAAGAGCAAATATTTTTCATTTACAAGATAATGCAGGACAAATAACGAGTGATTCAGTTCAAAAGAAGGAGAAATAAAACAGGCACTGAACACTATTAGAGCTTTTTCTGATAGATGATGTAAAAGTGGTCCTTAAAAAATACTATATATGGGTTTTAGCAACTAACAAAAAGATGGCTGTTACATTTTAGAAAGTACATAAATATTTGTGTACATAGTTATTGCTTGAACTTCTGCTATCATACTTTTCCTCGGCCTATTAATGACTCAGTCTTGGAGTTTAGTTCACCTCTACATACTTCTGACACATTCTTCAACATTTTGACGAAAGGTTGACACATTTGGTAAATAACTTTTATTAAAAAAAAAAAAAGGAAAGAGAAAAAAAAGGTCCATCCTTACTACCTGATTTCCAGCACTAGCTAGTCTTTACCTTATTTTTCTATCACTTTTATAGATGTTTTAATAAGGTAGCCGTTTTGTGTGTGTGTGCATTCAGAGGTTTTCCAGTCATACCACAGTTAATATTTATCTTGAACATAATAAGAAACAGGCATCCTTTATCAGTCATTGTATAGTCCTTTTCTATGGTCAGAGGACAAAGGCACAAAGAAAATATATTTTGACTCTTCCAGGCAAATGTTTAAGGGTAGATTTTTTTTTTCTGTTTAATAAAGATAAGAAGATCCTATCTATGAGTAGATTAAATGTTTGAAGTAAAGGGTAGATAAATCCTACTTCACATGCTCTGTTCAATCTAAACAATGAATAGATAGTTTCTAGCAAATGATACCAGTGCTACATTCTGGCTGTATAGTTATAACTATAGATGCAGTATTCAAGATATAAATGAAGTTAAATTGTCCGGCACAAGACACTACACCCTGCTTCTCTTATGGGCAGTTCCACAGAGCTGTCATAGAAGGGAGAGATGAACACAGAAATATTATGAATGTGTAGTTTTTCTTCACAAGCACAAAGCACAATTCTTTACAGTGCCACAGTTATGGCTTAACCAAATCATAAAATTCAGTAGACTACATTTTCACCTATACTTTCTTACAGAAATGTAAGTTTAATAGTCATTCATATGAGGGGAAAAAAAAACCCACCAAACCAAGCACTGACACTAGTTTCTTTTAGAACTCTGAGGTCAAGTTAGGGGAGAAAGGTGAGGTCATATTATCCCAATGCACCACTTATCATCTGCTTCCATATGCAATACTTATGATGTCCAGGCTTAAAGCCAATAATTCTTCAAGACACTGCAGCTCAAATAGATCTATAATCTATTGGCAGAAGAAATTTCTCATTATATATTTGTAGTAAGTATATTTTCAACCCAACTATAGTCCAAAATGGGAAGGCAATATGAAAGAACTAAAGAACTGAGTCCTCACTTCAATGAGTATCATAACACCTGAGATAAAGGTACATGCTAAAAAACAGGGCTCTAAGCAGAATACAGCATAAATAAAGAGGGAGAACAAATGTAGGCACACAAAGCTGGATAGATGAGGTAGCCCAGAGCTTCACACCAACAATCCTGTTCTCTGTTCTTGAAAAGTATCAGTTGTAATCCTGATTACTCTCTTGATTGCCAGTGTAAACCCTAATCAATAAGTAAGAGATTAGCAATTATATACGTTACCTCAAATCCCATTCAGGAAGGGAAAGATCAGTGCCAGAAAAGTTAAGCAGCTAGGGTGGTGCAGGCAGCACAGACAGAGCAGTTCCTTGAGGCCATGCCCAGGTAGAAGCCATCTGCAAGGCTCTCACCTCAAGGAGCCTCTGCATACTGACTGATATGGTCACACTAGGCAGAGCTTGCTGGCTCAGTCATTATTTCATATTCAGTCATGGTGTCAGCTAAGTACCAAAGAAAACAAACACATCAACCTTTCTCTGTTCCCTTCAAACTGATCTTCACATAAAGTGCAGGAAAGTCTTTTTGATGTATTGAAACGTTCCTATAAGGTCTCCCTGAAACCTTCCCTTTCCTAAGCTAAACAAGCTCATCTCTCTCAGCCTGTCCTCATATGAGAGCTTCTCCAGCTCCCTGATCATCTTTGTGGCCCTCCTATGGTCTTGCTTTAACAGATACATGTCTTTGCTGTGTTGATAACTCCAGAACTGAACACAGTACTCCAGGCAAGGTCTCACAAGAGCAGAATAGAATCACCTCCCCTTTGACCAGCCAGACACAGGATATGGCTAGCTGTCTGGACTGCAAGCATACATTGCTGGTTCCTGTTGAGCTTCTCAGTCAACAGTACCTCCAAGCCCTTGAGCTGTACACTTCCCATCAGCCCTTTTGACAATAAGGTCCAGCTCCTTGTTGGCTTTTCTGTTACTTGAAGAAGGAATTTATCATCAGTGGACTAAAAGATCTTTCTGGATTGCTTATGCTTTGATGTGTTTTCCATCCAGTATGACAGTGGTTGGAGTCCCACATGAGGACATGTAGCATATTCCCACTATAATGTCACCTTTCCCTACCCTTGCTTTAATCCTGACTCATAAGCTCTCGAGGGGATCTTTGTCCATCCCCAGGTGGGACTCTATGTACTTGAACTGGTCATTAACATAGAGGGTGACATCCTCTCCTCATCTCCCATACCTGTCCTTTCTAAAGAGTCCGTTATCTCTACTCAAACATCCCAATCACAGGATCCACTCCACCATGTCTCTGTGATGCCGATGAGACCTGCAGACATGCACACTGTAACTCGTCTTGTTTATTCCCCTTGCTACCTGTGTTTACATAGAGGTACTTAAGCTGGGCCCCTGATGAAGCTGACTTACTGCCTGGAAAAACTTTGTGTAGCTTTTCAAGCACTCTCCTGCTGATCTGTCATCCTTCTTTAGGCTCTAGGCATTTTTTTGCTGACATTGGCACCAAACTGGCAGGAGTGGGATGAATTGAGTTTCACCTTCCCCGGCAACTTTATTTTAAAGCCCTTTTCACCAGGCTGGTAAATCAATGACCAAAGGGTGTAACTTGCTTGATATTGTTTTCTTCTGTTTCCTACAAGGCAGATGATTCCCCTCCACCTGTCTCCGCAGTGGATTGGAGGGGAAGTACATTTTAAGGGAAATATCTACTTAGTGCTATGCCTATCCATCAGTTCCTCATTTTTTGTTCCTAGTAAAACAAAACCTATGGCTGCTTGTGAAATTGACAGACATTCAAATTAAGACCAGCCTTTGCTTGTCAGATAAGAATTTTCATGAATCACAGCCAATGAGAGCTAACATCTCAGTGGTAAATGCTGCAGATGAAGCATATGTTATTAAAATTATCTTAAAATTGAATTATTAAATCACTTGGTGGGCAGCAATTCATTAACCCTAAAGTGAAGGTCTATCATTTGAACAAACTATACAGTCATTAAGTCAGCATTGTGCTTGAGATTTCATTCCAAAGTGGTTTTACTCTTAATTTTATACTCTTCTGAGAAGAAAAAAAAAAAAGAAAAAAACAGCCCAAAAATAAAAAAAAAACAGAAACTCATGTCAGGCCTCTTACCCTGTCCCTGGTTCTGATCTTGTCTTTCTTTTTCATGGATGGTGTTTTTTTCACCCTTTGGATAGTTCAGTCCTAGGCTGTCTAGCCAAACTTGTGCAAACAAAGAAACACACAAAGAGCATAGACAACACATTCAGATAGGAAAAAAGTGTCAGGAACACAGGTCTTACGCAGAGTTTGGCCATATAATCATGCTGACCGGGAAGTTGCTTATGCATGACTGAATTCTTTTATTCTCCCTGCATTTCCACATACTTATTTCCTTAATCCTCATGCTTTTTTTGTTGACCTTTCACTGTCCTTTCCCTTGTTATTCAGTAACAAGTTTATCTGATTCATGCAAACCCCTTAAAACATGGCACAGTAAGTTTCAGGCAGTCCTACCTTAGCAACTTGCAAAATCCCATGGTAAATTTGCTATTTCCTATGTACGCCACAATAATTTTGACACCTCCTTTTCTAATAAGTTGCACAATTCCAGCTGAAAATCTTCAAGGCAATTCCTTCAACAGCCCATCAGTCAGAGACCAGAGCACTCTGTTCTTTGCTGTGGTCACTGATATCTAATATGCCACAGGGTTTGTGATTTTTTTGGCTTTTACACTTACTACCTGTTAATTAGACATCAAATGAAATATCCTTACAAGCCATACAGAACATTAGATTTGTGGAACAAAATCAGCATAATCACAATACAATTTTACTCCTGTGAGGCATAGGTACTTTAGGATCAGGAAGTCTAACTCACTAGCCAAAACTTTTATTGAGAAGCCTAGGCAAGTAGAAAGAGCAGCTGTTTGGGACATGCTCTATTCACACCAAAAGTGTTGTAAGGCACTCTGTTGTTGGGGGAAGTTGGAGCTCTGACAACTTCACCGTAGCAACAGACCCTCACTGCCAGAGAACTTTCCATTGCCAAATACAATATATGAAATTAAATGTAACAGTTCTTGTCACTTCTTTCTGCATTCCCTATCCATGAAAAATAAGCTGCAGTAGAGTTCTTTAATAAACTTCTCAAAATCTCTGGCTTTTTTTCCATTTTCAGGACTGAATTTCTGGTTGGGGAGCACGGGCTTCTGTCATTTATTTAAATATCTTGCAAACATGGTGGCCGTGGAAACACGGAGCTTCCAATGGCCTATTAAAATTGCATAGATGGCTGGCCAGCACAGAGCTTCTGTGAGCAAGACCTGAGGTAGATCATGAAAAAATAACTGACTGACTTAGGTTTTGGTGAATGCGGCACAGAACACAGCCAGTCATAACCCTTTAAAGGTTTTCCAAAAGGTTTTCCATTTACAAGCTGACCAAGATATAATAAGATATCACGTTTGTAGCATGTTTTGATGGACCCACTGCACTCAGAAACATCGGCTCTAGCAGAGACTTTAGCCATATTTAACTTAGCTGCATAACAAAAAGAAAAATGTTCCTAGAACTTTTGCAGATGTGTTGTATGTGGTCTGCATTCCTGTTTTCACCTTACATCACCTCTGTTATTTACTTACAAAATACAAAAAGCTCAAAATTTTCAATGCTCATGAAAAAAAAGACTATCAGTATGCTTCAAAATGGGTTATATGATATGGGTAGGTTTTGATCCTTTACCATCTGCAGAGTGTGATCTCAGAAGCAGCTGAAGAAAATTCCTATTTAAAAAAAAAGAGCAATCAATGTCTTTGATTTCTGAGAGTTAGTAGGTAGAGAAATAATATGTAATCTCTATTTGCTTTATTTAAAAAAAGTAATATTTATGTAAGGGAGAAAATAAAGTTTCATCTTTACATCCTTCTGATCAGAGCTGATATTTTCATTTATATTCTAGATAATGAAGTCTTTAAGCTATGAAACCACAAATGCAAACTTTGAGGTGATTAAAGCCTTAGGCCTATTACCATAGATAATGACCTTATTTAGGAAACAAGAACAAACTGATGCTAATGGATTTGGAAAAAGAATAGACAAAAGAGCTTTCTTACTGTTTATTTACTTTTCTCCGTGGTAAAAGAAACAGTTTGTTTACAAGTATTGTTCTCATTACATATTCTAAATAGTAATAGGTTCATTTAATTTAATTACATATAATTGGATTGCATTACATTTAATTACAGTTAATTAGAATACTAGTTAACTATGTGTTCCTACATAGTTCTAATCTGATACTCGGGCCCAGAACCATGAAAGAACGGAAATGCACAAATTCTGACCTAATCTAACTTTAAAGCAATCCTCAGGGGTATGATTTTTAAAAGCTCAGCATGAATGTTGGGCACTTAAAATCTACAGCATCATCTGTGTTTGTTATGAAGTTCCTTAACTCACAAAAATATCTGCTTCTGTTAAGGCTTGGAACTATCACCACTTTTACAATGCTGAGATCTCTGCCTGCAACTCAACCTGACAATAACTTCCCAAAAAGATACTCTGATTAATGTCTAATATTTGTTACAAGCCCTGTTTTAGCAAGTCCAGCACATGTTAATAAAAACAAGTCCTACACAGAATAGAGAAACTGTGGATGTTTCCATTAAAATATAAAGCAGGAATGTATTTTTTTCCCGTTCTTAAAGAAAACTGAAGATATATTGCACAAACATGATCCTGAAGAACTTCATTGTATGTGTTCACGGTCCAGAGGACTACAAAAATAATCAGAGGGCTGGAGCACCTCCCATATGAGGATCGACTGAGAGAGTTGAGGTTGTTCAGCCTGCAGAAGAGGAAGCTGAGGGGAGACCTCATTGCTCTCTATAACTACCTGAAAGGAGGTTGTGGGAGCAGGTAGCTGGTCTCCTCTACCAAGTGACGTTGGACAGGACAAGAGGGAATGGCCTTAAACTCCACAAGGGGAGGTTCAGGCTAGATATCAGGAAAAAAAAATTCACAGAAGACATCACCAGGCATTGGAACAGGCTGCCCAGGGAGGTGGTTGAGTCACCTTTCCTGGAGGTGTTTAAGGCACGGGTAGATGAGGTGCTGAGGGGCATGGTTTAGTGATTGAAGGGAATGGTTGGACTCAATGATCCAGTGGGTCCTTTCCAACCTAATGATTCTATGATTCTATTCATGAAGGCTTGTTGTGATAGGATGAGGTGGAATGTGTATAAATCAGAGAAGGGCAGATTTAGACTAGACATTAGGAAGAAGTTCTTCACTGTGATAGTTGGTGAGGCACTGGAATGGGTTGCCCAAGGAAGTTGTGGCTTCCCTATCCCTGGAGGCCTTCAAGGCCAGGTTGGATGGGGCCTTGGGCAGCCTGATCTAGTTGGGGGTGTCCCTACCTATTGCAGGGGAGTTGGGGCCAGATAATATTGAAGGTTCCTTCCAATCCAAACAATTCTTTGATTCAACGATTCTATGAAATTACAGTTACCTACATTTGCAAGATCATACAGGGATGGTAAGTGAAAGCCAGAAGTTAGGCTCTTATGGGCAAATATTGATTTGTCCCCCTTTATATGTAAAAAAACCATTTTTGAGAGGAGGCACATCTAATTAGTAGCAATTAGTGATCATTGTCCATGCAAGAATATACCAATTTAGCTGAAATTCATCCCTTCCTCTTTTTCATCTCCCAGTCCAAAAGTGTCAGACAAAGAATTCAATGTTATACTGGGAATTGTCAGGTAACCTACTATTTAGCAATCTCTGTCAGGTTACTGTTTGAAATAGCTCTATAAAAACTAGAAAAGTTGTTGCTGATAATATATGTATCATATGTCAAATTAATATCAAAATGCTTCTATTCTTATTCAAGAGGAATAGGAGTTTTTTCTAATGTTTTCCTACCACATAACCTTTATGCAGGTTTAGCATTTTAATGATATTGAAGTATGAGGAATAACTATGATGTATCATTCTCATGTTACTTACATCAAGAGACAAAAATTGTGTAAGAGTAATAAAGGCACAATGCATGAGAATTAAGTGCCAGTAAAACAGCTCCAGAGATTACCTCAAGAATTTTTTTTTAAATGAGACCATGTGTATTGATGCTGTGTTTTACTTTAAAATTAAAAACCTAAAAAAAATGTAACTAGTTGTCTGTGGATACTGCAGTAAGTACTTCATACTAATAAAAAAGAGCTTGAAAAGAGCCTTTTTCTTATGTGAAACTGTAATAAAACCTGTGTCCTGCATTATTCTTGTTTTATAGGTAATCACCTTGCAATCAGCTGTGTTTGTTTAAATGAACATAGCCCAAACAAGTGGTTGGAAACTTTCACTCAGAGGCAAAAACACTTCTGAACTTAAACTGTATTTTTATCATTTCTACTGAATGTCTTTATGTGTTTCAACAGCCTTCTTCAGTACAAACTTTTAAAAAGTTTGAAAACATTGGTAGTATTTGAGTGGACATTTCCTTTAGAACCTCTTGCAAAATCCAAATCAGTTTTATTTCAGCAGCAAATATTCTGCATTATTTACTACCTAAAGAAGCATAGCAGCTAAGAAACTGTATAAGTTGGAGTGCAGAATTACATATACAAGCAGCTTTTCATTGTAGTATTCCATTCAGTACAATGTCCCATGAAGATTTTCCACTTCACAAGGATATCCATTATTGATTATATTTTAGCAGCACAATGTATTATGGAGCAAACTAGACTAAAAATAAATTAGGATTCCTTTACAAATTTTAGTACAGCAACTATACTGTACTATGCAAAAATGCACATATTGGGCTAAAAAATACCCCAGTTTCATAAGCAGTGAATATGTAAGAAAAGGGTAATGCAAATTAATCAAAAGCAATTTCAATTCATTTATATGCTACATTGAGAGGTTTTGAAGTGTTCATGAACAATCTGAACTTTAGCGCTAGACCATACAGAATCACAACTATGAAACTGTCCTATCTAAAAATAATACATATTTCTATTAGATAAGTATGAATCCATAAATAACTTTCCAGTTAACATTTGTAGCTTTTCTCTTTACTTGTCTGATTTAGTTTGGTTTTGAAGGACAACTTCTAAAAAGGAGCATCATCATTTCAATCAATCTTCATATTTCAAGACAATTACCTCAGAAACATGCATTAGTCTTTGCTTACTTATTTAATGATCTTCCTCTGGAAGTTTCCCTAAAGCATCTAAAAATATGGATATGTTTATTCTGCATTTATTGCTTTTTATCACTTTGAAGTAGAAACACAGAGAATTTTGAGTCAATTAGACTAAAAATTCACTTTCAAGATTAAACTGAAACCCTTGGCATAGGATTTCAGCTGTCTGTGATCCCAGGCCAGCTTGGTGTAACACAGCTATGTGATGTTAATTCAGTTGTGTTGAGAAAATCATTGTGAAGGTGTGAAAAATTATATGAGGCAAAAGAATTAGAGATAAGAAATTTAAAAACACAGAAGTTTAATTTTAAGATGGTATTCACTGGAGTTCAAAGACACAAGAGGAATAATACTAGCTGGAACATATAAAATCTTAAGGAAACAAACAAATAATTGAAAGCTTGTGCAGCAACCTAATCTAGACAGTCCAGGGGTTGCCCAGTTAAGACTCTGGGTCTCCCCATAAAATGCATAGGTTCAGTATGCAGTGGGCTAAATGACGGCAAAACAATTCCAAACAATTGATCTAAAAGGAATTTATTTTAAAAGGCTTTTGTAGGAGTAAGATTGGCATTGGCTTGCTAAATCTGGAATGGAATGGAATGGAATGGAATGGAATGGAATGGAATGGAATGGAATGGCAAGGCAAGGCAAGGCAAGGCAAGGCAAGGCAAGGCAAGGGAGAGAGAAAGAGGAAAGTAGAAGGACATGACCTGGGCTCCAATCCCCTTTTTCCACTCCCAGGATGGTGGGTGTGCTGCAATTCCACACTCACACCCCCTTTGCAGATTATGATTTGTAGTTTTGCCTGTGGGCCTGCACTGTGCTTCTTCTAGGAAAGTTTTGGACTGAGTTTGCAGGGCTGGTTCTCCCAGGGGGCTCTCTGGACCATTCTTCTTTTGCTATCTCTACTAGCAAGATCGCAGCATGACCTCCCTGAGCAGCAAGTGCATCTGGACTGCTTGTGAAAGTGAGATAAGATGGGAAAGATGCTGCCTTTGCTGCAGTCTCCACAGTGGTTTAAGGTAGCCCAAAAGAATCTATCTTTTACAGCTGGTAACTTGAAAACATCAAGGACCAGTCTCCTTCAAGGAATAATGGACCATTTCTCATTTATGGTGACTATCCATCCAGAGACTCTCTTGTCTGAGCTGGTGAGCATGTTAATGTGTAGCCTGGCTGCCTGCTAGTGACTCAATATCTATGATATACAATATAAAATAAATAATTGTTCTGTACAAATCTTGCCCAGTGTCTCTTTGTGTGCTACAACTGTATCCAATGAAACTGACCCAGAGAAAATTTGCAAAATTTCTGCCTAAACTGTGCTGACATAATATGACTTCTCAAACAGTTAAGCACCATCCCCTTTGCTTCCTAGCAGTCATATGCTGACACAAGGCTAAAGAAGGTTGACAATTGTCTTCAATAAAATAAAGTCTAGCATTTACTGCTTACACATTCACAACAAATGTCACTCTTCCTTTCAAGCAAGCCAACTCATAAGGAAGAGATATATAAAATATTCACAACAGTTTTAATCCCTCAGAGACATTTTGGAACAAAATAGCAGCATGAAAACTTTTGGTAAAGGCAGACAATGTAATCAAAATATTGACTTATCCACTAGATCAGCCATGTTATATATTATAAAAAAAGGCGCATATATTTCTAATATACATATTACTGTTGTTAACTTTGCAAGGATGTTAACTTTTGCTGAATAGACTCAGTCAAATTCTCTTTAAAATAATCTTGCAAGCAGAGAACAGAATATCATTCACATTTTCAGACAAAAGTACCAGTATAAGAAAATTTACTGCCAGAGGAGACTAACAGACAGATTCTGATCTGCACTATATTTAACCTGTTACATCAAATTTAGTGTCAGGCTTTAAACCCTACTTAACTTATAATTCTTTTGATTTGAGAGAAATAAGCTTTAAAGGAATCTGAGTTGCTCAGCTAGATCTGTACACGTAGTATTTGAGACACATTTGTCAACACAATGGGGTATGAATGTTCCAACAGTTCAGAAATATGTGAAGGCCAATTGGGAGTTCTTAAAGGGTCTGAAGAAGGCTGGCTTTTTTCCAATATGTTACAAGATATACATGCTTGAGATTTAACCAGCTCCATGAGAACTGGATGAGCACAATATGAAGCATAAAGCCACTTTTGCCTGTTTTCTTTGAATCCTGTAATATTTGATTTAGCCAAGTGAGCATATGATCAGAGTCCATATGTTCTCTCCTCCTGAGGACACCTCCTGAGTCTCTATCCTGAGAAAGAACAGGAAATGGAGAAGTAGATAACCTCCTGTGAATTTAGCAAATACAATAGGTCTGGCTGAAAAATATCTACCAAACTCTTTTTTGAAAGAAAACCAGATATGCAGCAGAATGATCACTATCACCTGTCACAAATCAGCAACATCCCACTCTCTGAAAAACAGAGGTTTTCAGGGCAACAGGGATGAGGTGTTTTAGAGACACAGTTGATTCTTTTTTTTTTAACTTGACAACATTAATTTGACAGAAATGTTTTTACATTTTGATAGGAATGGTTGGACTCAATGATCCGGTGGGTCTCTTCCAGCCTGGTGATTCTATGATTCTATGATTCCTATTAAAACGTCTTTCTTTTTATACCAAAATAATTCAGGAAATATTTTATAATGTCTCATAATGTTTAAGGATCATCTAAATCTTTTCTATCCCCTGCTGCCTCTTGCTTAAGAAAATGTAATTGTCACAGTTGTTTTCTATAACATCAAGGAACTGAGCAGAAACAATGTTGTGTTAGCATATTTACCATATTAAGTGTTAGCTGTGAAGTGGCAAGAGCTTCTTGTGAAACTGATGTTACATTAATAATAATTAAGAAAAATCTACAGTCTAGAAGAAGGGCATTGCCAAGGACTCAAACTGAATTTAAATGAAGGTTGCAAAAAGATCTAATTAAAAATTGGTAAATAAGATACATAGTCATGAGAAGCCATATAAGCAATTAAGCTCTTTAAATGCAAGGTAAATATGTGAAATTAATAAATTCAAATAATATCTAAGTCTTTTTCACTTCCAAAATTTAAAAACTGAAATACCAACTCAGTTCTTGAGGATGGTATATCATCTATAGTAGACACCTATCTCCACCCACATAAGAGTTGTGTTAGATGTATCAGCTAGTACACCAAACAAGTTCAGGTGGCCAGCCTTATCAGCAATATTTGTTCAGAATTTTACTTACATTTTCATTGAGTTTACAGATTTGACAAAATAACGTTATTGAGGGGACTTTTTTGTTTGAAGAATGACTGTAAAAAAATGGCAAAATGAGTGAATGTTTGTGTGAATCTGTACACAGGAACCTTATTCTTGGAGTTACTCATCCAGTTTCCAAATACTGTGTGCATACTTTCATAATTTAGCAGCAGTGGGCAAACATTTAAATGTGTGAACATCTAGCAGTTAACAGAAAAAAATATTGGCCCATGCCATGTAGCTGGCTTATTTGTGAGACCCAACCATCACTTGAGAAGACAGAAGAAATCACAGAGTAATAATGAATTATCCTTACATTCAAAATATACCATTCAGCAAGCTTTTTATAGGTCAAATGTTCACTGAGTCAACTAGAAGCATTGCCTGTACAAGGATTCTTGCAAGAATCACAATACCTACCATTATACATATGGAGAAAAAAAAAATTACACGTTCCAAGTTATGTGACTATATAAATGTGCTATTTAAAAGCTGTCCAATTTGCAGTTGTGTACTTATAGTATATGAACTGGTTTTCCCAGGGATTTTTCAGAGTTCTAATTCATTCCCTTTGTGAAATGTTTCTTTCCTTAATTATGTTCACTGTCAAAAATACTCTATTTTGATGAGCTAATTATTTATTGCTATTGCCTGATCACTATTTTGGAATGTGCTGTTTTCTGTTTCCTTGCATAAGTTTAATTTTTATTCTTCAATAATCTTTCTGACACTTAGTTCTTTATTTTCCCCTTTCTTTCATTTTGAATGTTTTGTTAGGTTATCTAAGTGTATGCTCAAATTTATTTTTTGTGTCTGCTTTTCTGTTCTGCCTTAATAACTCCTGTTAGAAATGTCATTCAAGTAGCCTTGCAAATCTTCATTTTGAGTTTTAAGTGCTTTATAATAACTTTGTTTATCAAGACTGTACAGAGCAGTTTGTTTAACTATAGTCTACTCATTCTTTTTTGAGTTTCTGAAGAGGTGGTGATTATACTTTTCATCCTTTGCAACATTATTTTGATGCAGTGAATTCTCCGTTCTTTGCCAGTCTGTCTCTGAGATAACTTTCTCATTGTTAATCTTTTACTTTTTACTTTTATATATAGCCATACAGCATAATCTTCTATAACAGCCTCTTTACACACTGTTCACAAAGTGTATAACAGAATTACAGGAACATGAAAGACAGAAAGCAAAATAACCTTTCTTTAATAAAGTCCTTCACATTCAAAGCTGCTGAAGGTAAGAAATTAGCAGACAAAAGCAAACAGGGGAAAAAAAAGTAGACTTGCACTAAAAGTGGAAAATGGAAAAGTATACAGGAATATGTGAAATGACAGTGTACTACAGACATTACAGAGGTATCAAGGCAGCAAAAAAAAGTACAAAAATGTAATAAAGTTATTAGTGCTGAATGTGGTTAGAAATATTCAACACATAAATTAAAGAGTTTCATGACACATACTGCACCTGATGTTAAAGCAGTTGTCAAGTATTTGGGATGAATTTAATCATGTTTTTTAGTCATTAAAGATGACAGATGCAAGAGTTGAGTCATAAAAACTAGAACTATAAAACTTTGGTGAAAGGATGTTGCCAAAGAGCAAATAAAGTATAAACGAGCATTTGAAACATAAAACACACTAATTTGAGACAAAGCTCAACACTTTATTTCTCACCAGCAACCCACATGAATAATTTCTTGGATTTTCAGGAGTATCCAATGAGTAAAATGAAGAAACTTTATTCAGAATGGGAAAAGTATGGAGTAAAAGAAGACTCCTATAAATGTAAACATAAGAGTGACATTTCTAACAATCAACTTAAATAACATTAACTCAAGTCTTAGATATCATTTCTACAGATGAAAGATGAAAATATGAACTTCTGTTTCAGCCTTTTTTTGGCCACTAATCAGAATAAATAATATAAACTCTCTATATGTAGATGTTACTATGTACAAAAGAAGGGACAATTGAAGAAATATCAGTTCTCATATTTATTTGAAGTGCAATGCATTAAACTTACCTGTTTGGGCTTTCAATAGGTTATTTCATCTTTCCATTGAGTATTTAATGATAAAGAATGGAAACAGGTACCATGAATCTTCGCTTGAAGCTTTAGCTAAGCTTTTAAATATCACAAGCCCTTGCTTTCAGAGTTGACAAAGAAAATAGAAACCTGAATCAGAGAAAAAAAATCTTGCTTTTTCTGAGATATACTGTTCTATTATATATTGACTTAGATATATGGATTGCTGATAGATTCATTGCAATGTGATATAGGAACGTATTACTGACACTGCATCATCAGCCTTAAGTAAAAATAATTTTTTTTCAAGAAACACTTACAATATTAGAAAGGATTCCTTAAATACAGATGAAATAATAAATCCAGCTTATTTTCCACAGAATTAGTTGATCAGGACTGAATGAATTTTAAAGCAGATGAAACGCCACATTGACTGTGACCTTTTCTGTGATTCTTTTTCTAGCATAAGCAAAACCATTTGGCTTGAGCCTGTTCAATGATGACTTGATTTTAATCATGTACTCAGACACATAGGATCTGATTATACGAAGTTACTCCTGGAGAAGGAGGAAATAATCAATTATGAATAACTGTAATAAGAATAAATGCAGCAATATTACGACTATAAATATATTTTTCTTTCCATAGGAATGATGATATGATTGATGTAATGAAGGTTTGTGAGGAGTAAATATGCTATAATTAAAAGAAATATTCAGGGCTTGAAACACCAAAAAATGTTGGACTAGATGATCCTTGAAGTCCTTTCTAACCTGATATTCTGTGATTCTATGGTACATAGTTTAGGTTAGAAGAGAGAATATAATATTCTCATATTTTTAACAGAGAACAGAGTAAGAAACAGATTGACTGTATTCCAAGAGGAAATATACCGAAAAAGGAAAGTCGTTGTTGTACGGGACTGAATGTCTTCGGAGGCTAAAAAGTGGGAAACTGTTTAACTCTGGATAACAAATCCATGCAGAGTGGAAAATTAGTTTAAATGCACAAGGGTCAAGAGAAATCCTGGACAGAAGGAGGAAAATATAAATACTCTTGCCAGTGATATAATTAAGATTTAAGTCAAATGAAAGAAATGAGTGAAAGGATTAAGGGAGGCAAGCATGAGAGGAAACTGAAAGCTGTTTTTCCTGTATACAATTTTTAAACAGAAGAGAGATAGAGGTAGTGTTTTCACAGTTGTGCAGATGCATACTTTTTCATTCTGGATTTGGTGTTCTCTGAGGAGTACAAATTGCAGAGCACTGTAAAAGAATACTTTGCCTACTGTATATAGGAGAAATTTTTATAGCATTTGTTAAATTCATGTACCTATCAGGGATAATATTAGTTTGCATTGTTGTTTGTGGTAGTGAGTAGAACAGACATCAAACTTTACGATTTTAACTGCATTCCCATTGACTCTAAGAACAAGCATGAAACTCAGAGGTGTCTGAATAGATTAAAGAATCTTTTGTTAATACATGTTCTGGCACTTGGATGAAGTATTTGAAGGCTAATATTTTCTCTTTCTGTGAAAGGCTGGAGTATGCTGCAGTTTTGACCACTTCCAATCTGGGTACAAAAAATCGACAGCCATTTTAATTTTTCCCATGTACTACTTTTCTGTCCCATGAGGAACAGAGAAAATATCCTTTACTAAAAATATGTCCAACAGTCCTGGAAGACTGGGGAAGTTCCACTGAACTGGAGGCTGGTTGGTTTTGTGCCCATCTACAAGAAGGGTTGCAGGGAGGATCCAGAGAACTACAGGCCTGTCAGCCTGACCTCAGTGCCAGGGAAAGTCATGGAACAGGTGATCTTGAGTGCTATCATGAAACACTTGCAAGACAACCGGGTGATCAGGCCCAGTCAACACGGATTCACAAAAGGCAGATCTTGCCAAACTAACCTCATCTCCTTCTATGACAAAGTCACTCAGCTGCTGGATGAGGGAAAGGCTGTGGATGTGGTCTTCCTGGATTTCAGCAAAGCCTTTGACACAGTTTCTCACAGCATTCTGCTGGAGGCCTCCAGCTGGAGGCCAGTGACAAGTGGGGTTCCCCAGGTCTCAGTGCTGGGTCCAGCCCTGTTCAGTGTCTTCATCAATGACC
>WAAB01010274.1:66818-106194 GCA_013389865.1 Piaya cayana
GCTGCCCAGGGAGGTGGTTGATTCACCTTCCCTGGAGGTGTTTAAGTTACGGGTGGATGACGTCCTGAGGGACATGGTTTAGTGTTTGATAGGAATAGTTGTCCTCGATGACCCGGTGGGTCTCTTCCAACCTGGTGATTCTATGATTCTATGATTCTAAGATGTATTTGTTTCCTATCTTTACATGTAACTTTTTGCTTCATTTTAACATTCAGATATAAATTATTACTTTATGATATTGTTTTCTTTTCATTGTTCATTCTTTTCTATCCCTTCCAGTAATACATTAGGAAAAGGGTATATTGAAATGTAAGAATTTTCCAGTGACATTAATAACTCATGAATGACTAAGTCTACAGGGAGAATAATTTGGCTAATATCATTTAAGGCATGACAGAATTCTTCAGTTTAATTAGTCAAAATATTACAGTCCATCCTTTGATTACTTCAGCACAGAAGCTGCTAGATATCAAAAGCACCTAATTGCTACTAAGCAGTTTAGACAGCTGGAGGATTTTTTTATTCTGAATATGAAATATGCCCTGTACACTCTAGTGCACTGAGAAGTGACATCTGCACCCATATTCTCTGTTACACTAAAACATGTGGGCGAGCAACTGCAATCTGCACTTAATGACGAAACAATACATTCAGATGGAAAGCAAATAGTGGGGATATCTGAACATGAGAGACCTCAGAATCATCAAAAAGTCTGAAAGGAAGCCTACCTCAAACACCTGTATCTAAATGCTTGCAGGCTGGGCAACCAACAGGAGGAGCTAGAACTCCTCATGAAGTCACATGACGGTGAAATTACCAGGGTGACTGAGAGCTTGTGAGAAATCTGACATGGCTGAGGTGTTATGATGGATGAGAACAAAGAGTGATGGGCAAGAAGATGAAAAGGTAAATGTGTGCTTTATGTGAATGAGAATTTTAGACGTGTGAAAATCTCTTGTGGCTTGTACAACAGATTGGCAGAGAGTTTGTAAGTCAGAATCAGAGGAAAGGCTAGTACAGGCAACGACATGATGAGAGCTTACCACAGGTCACCTCATTAGGATAAGAAAGTACATGAAGCCTTGTTTAAACAGGTGAAGAAATATCTGCATCATAGATCTCAGTTCTTGAGAGATCAATCCCTTTAACATCTGATAGGAAAGCAACATAATGGGGTGCAGACCTTCATGAAGATGTCTGAAGGGCATTGAGGACAACCTGTCAAACAGGTGGGAACACAGAACTGTGTCCTCTATTCACTAACAAGGAACAACAGACTGGGAATGAGATGTTTAGTGGGAGTCTTGGCTGTTGTGGAGTTCAAGATCCTGGGGGAGGGAAGAAGACAAGTAGCAGAATACAAGATCTGAACATTAGACTATCAGAGAGTTAAGCTTATTTAGGGAAAAGGTAAATGGAAGGTTAAAAAGAAAAGGTAAAGGAACTCAGGAAAAACTGGCAGGCCTTTAAGGACAACATATTCCAAGCAAACAAGAGTTTTTTATTATTTTCATATTCTTCTTAGAGAAAGAAACTCCTCTATACCCTCATCTATATTCAGATCACAGCCATCATTTTTTTCAGTTTTATTTTTGAATGCTGAACGTCAGGTTATAGGCAGATACAATAGGTACAGGCTTTTTAAATTTTTCTTGGTTTCTTCTTGGCTTTTTTTCTTAAGATTTTTTAGTTTCACAGCTGTAGATTCTCTGTCTTCATTCTTTGAGCAATTATTCTTGCCTCTGTAACCATGAGAGGACAGGGAAAGAGTACTTGTGTGTGAAAGTGTATGTGAGCGCATGTGTGTATACACTGAGAGATAGGAGGGAAGGGAAAAGTCTAGCTTGAGAGTCCTGCCCAGCGGTTCCTAGGAAATTCATGGCAGTAAAAAATTGTGTTCTCCAGGTTACTAGTATAGCATCCAGATTGTGCAGCAGAGGGGTCTTTAAGAATAACCTTTTTTATTGGTTTCCAATTAGTTGAAGAAGCATGCTGTGTATCAAATAGCAACAGATTCTGCTGCATAGAAAAGGAAAAAATAATCACTGTAGTTACCTTCTAAGTCACGCAACATACAAAAGGGAGCTAGATAAGAATCCAGCATTGCTGGTATGTCATGAAATATGATGGCTATTTAATGTGAACACTTTTGACATAGATTATTTGTCTGTGATTTTCTAACATTTTACAGAACAAACTGTAAAGCGTGGAAGTTTAGATGCAGTGCAAACAGTGCATCAGTGTTAATGATTAAATGGGTATTATAAAAGATTTAAATCTGTAGACCCATAATACATACCTGTGGCATTTTAGCTGATGAACTAATAGATATCACTACTGGGTTGTCTTCATCTGTGTAGACAAGTTAGAAGAGACACATATTATGAGATAATATGATGACTGTAGAGGAATACAGGCTCATCACTAGGCGGGAACTGTATTTTATGTCCTGGAAAACAGGGAATACTAAACCATTTTGCTTGTCTTTCAGATGACTCTGAATTAATCCTTTTTCTACCCCATTTCTTTGTTTAAAGACTAACTTCCTTACTAAATTTTCATATTCATCTGAAATCCTTTTTCTCACTTCAGGTTTTGGCTCACACGTTATCTTCAGGTCCCACTGAATCATGCTCCCTAAGCCCTCTGATTCCATGAATTTATTTTCTCCATATATTTTGTTACTCCTGCATCACAATCTTAGTGCTGATGGGTCACAGGGTAATGTTTAAAATTGCAGATCCAAAGTTTCAATTTTCCTATTTGATACCCTATACAACAAAGCAACAAAAAAAGCTGTTTTGAGAAAACTCCCATCCAGCTACTGCAGCTGTCACTGGAATATGTAGTGTGTTAAAACATATTCCTTGATTTTCCTCTGAAATTCAATAAGTCTTCACTGAGCAAATGCAAACAGCAGTCTTCCTGAATGGAATGTAATTGTATCAATCAGGTGGATTATTCAAAATAAGAGAAAAGGGGAAAATTAAATTCCTAAGAAACTTTCAAGTATTTTTTCCAATGCCTGGGGAGTATTTTCCCCTGTTTTTTGAGCACAAGTCATGTATTTTTTTACTATAATCTAGTTCACAGGTATAAAGCTTATTTTTCTGAAAGTTTTAGTGGAGGCACCATTTATGAACAGTATGAATAGAATTCAGTTCTAGAATTCAGTTGAAATTTGAACAGACATACAGAGAAATAAATGCCAAAAGAGTTAGGAAGCAAACCAAACCATCTTGGAGTAGTGGATTCCATATCATAAGCCCACAGCATGACTAATAATAAACAGAATATTAATATTTGTACACATAAACTGATATTGATAAAATGCTATGCTTTTAGCTAATAATCTAATAAGCAAATTAAAAAGCTACATCTTTTATGTTTGTGGCAGGAGTTAAACATCTCACATACACACATCACAGAAAGCACACCATCTGATATATATCATACCCATGGAAGCAAAAGAAGCAGTTAGCTCTTTCCACAAATTTTTCCCTGCTTCTTCTTTAACCCACCCACCCATTCCCTGCTTCCTTCCTGCTGAGCATCCTGGATCTACTCTAATTCAAAGGGATGGTTCCAGCCCAATGGTGCTTCTGTAACTTTTTCACTGAAAGGACTCTTTGGTAGGCATTCTCATACCCTGCCTCTGACTTCCCATGTCTGCTGTAAGGAAGATGGTTGGTAACAGGCCTAAATTGTGAATTATTCTGGCACAGAAGCAACATCAGGATCAGTGACCCACAGATGTGTCTTTTAGGGCAGCATTAAACTATTCTGATGTCAAATATTGCGTGTTCAGAGCCAATTCAGTTCCAGCTGAAGTCAGCAGGAGTCTTCCATAGAATGCAGTGATCTTCATATATAGCCAGGAGAATGTAGACACTTCTTTCGTCCTTGTGTGAGCAAGATAAAAAAATTGAAATAGTAATGATTGATTATGTAGGTCATTGTCAGTTCTGTGGACTATGTATTTTATATATAATGTATTAGCTTAACCCTAAGGAAAAGTATTTGTTATGAGGAGTAGAGATGACTAATTCTAGGTCCTGGGGTACTTGTTTTGATCATCTTGATGTGAATAGCTCTTGTGTTTCACTTGGTCTTAGTAGGAGAGAGACAAACATGGAAACAAATTTTGCCTTAGATAATCACTCACAGTATCTACTGACTTAAATGAAAACTGATCTGACTTAGCTAGGGCAGATTTTTTGTCTTTACACTTTTGAATTTTAATAGAATATGTATCTATGTCCTAAGGTGCTATGTTCACTTTTCTGATGTTGTTTTACTTATTTGTTGTTATTTTTAATCTTTTTAATATAAATATGCACTCCCAGAATCAGTTATCTTCAAAAAGTAACTCTTTTCACTGTTTTTTTAATTTATTTTTGTTTTAAGTACACTTTATATACTCCATTGTGTATGCTTGTGTAAGAAAGGCTTGGTTACTGGAAATTGTGGCTCTTGAAATCATTAAGAATATAGTCCTAAAGAACAATTTAAAAGTGTACATCAAATGTGCAGAGCATTAGTAATAAATCACAGAGAAATATAAGTCTGTTGCATTCCCTAATAGATGCAATACTTGAAACAAATACAGCACAAGTGTAGTTTAATTATACAGCTGTTTAGGGGTTAATTATTGGTTTGCTTTTTGGGTATTTTTGTGAAATATATCGCTGGCAGTGGGAAGAAGTAAGCCAGAGAGGGAGAAAAAAGACCTTTCAACCATTTAGCAAAATCTCTGTCCTCTCCAGACATGCTTAATCTATTTGAGGTAGTACAATAAGCTTTTCTTTGGCAAGAGAAGGTATGCTAGGTGGTTCAAACCGTGAAATTTATTTGCAGGACTTCAAGCTGCAACAGCTGCAGCTCCATTCTTTGCTGGAAAATAAAAGGAATGTGTCCAAATGTAACATAAATATACAACTCAGATGTGTCTCTGTCAGATGCCATCCTGAAAGACGTTTCACTTGGAATGAGTGAATTGAAATCTCCAGGTATGATTTCACACTGAGAAAATAGAATAATGAAAAAGTGTATTAAGAAATAGAGAGTTTATTTATTTTTTAATTTATACTAGGAGGCAACAAGGCAATATGGTAAAGGAACTTTTACAGGACATGAGTAGAAAAAACTATTTTGAGGTTCTATTTCACATAAAAGAAAACAGTCTTTCTATTTTACGTCAACAACTATCCATCCAATTAAATATTTTTAGTGAAAGATAAATTGCATATGACTCTGTTTATTGTAGATTTGTTTCATTTTAATAGTATTTGATTATCAGACACATGTTCCTTCATGTTAGGCTGAGTATTGGATATCCAATGGATCATTAAAAGTTCTTCCATATTAAGCTATATTATCGTATCACGTTAGGATGAAATAATGCGTGTAATAGAGATCTTGCAAGAGTTACACAAAAGTAGCACAGCTTCTTTATAAAACTTCAGTAAATCCCAGGTTATAGCTAGAAATGGGAAATTCCTTTGGTTCCATTTAGTTCTATGTTTCCAAATCAATATTTTTCAAAATAAAGAATTTCACAGAAACGTAGAATAGTTTATGTTGGAAGAGTTCCTTAAACATCATCTAATTCAATGCTCCCTGCAATGCGCAGGGACATCTTCAGTGGGATCAGGTTGCTCAGAGCCCCATCCAACCTACCTTTGAATTTTTCCAGGCATGGAGCATCTACACCTCGCTGGGTCACCTCCTCCAGGGTCTTCTGGGCCTTCTCTTCTCCAGCCTGAACAACCCAAATTCCCTCAGCTTGTCTTCACACAAGTGGTGTTCCAACCCCCTGATCATCTTTATGACCTTCCCCTTGACCCAGTCCAAGAGGTTCATGTCTGCTGAGGGCTCCAGAGTGTGATGCAGTACTCCAGGTGGAGTCTCACAAGAGCAGAGCAGAGGGGGAGAATCACCTCCCTCAACACGTGGGTCATACCTCTTTTGATGCAGCCCAGGATATAGTCAGCCTCTGGGCTGTGAGTACACATTGTTGGGTCATATCCAGCTTTTCAGACCCAGTACCACTGAGTCCTTCTCCACAGGGCTGCTCTCAGTCCCTCCATCCTCCAGCCCATGTTGATATCAAGGGTTGCCATGACCCATGTGTAGGGCCTTGTACTTAGTCGTTTTGAACCTCATGAGGTTCACATTGACCCACTTCTTAAAGATTGTCCAGGTCCTTCTGGATGGTATCCTGTCCCTCAGGTATGTCAACGGCTCCATTCAGCTGGGTGTCATCTGCAGACTTGCTGAGATTTACCTCAATCCTACTGCCTATGTCTTTGATGTAGATATTAAACTGCACTTGTCCCAGTACAGATCCCTGAAGGGCACCCCTTAATAGTGTCTCCACCAGGACCTCAAGCTATTGACCACTACCCCTCCTTCCTTACCTTTCCCTTCTGAATAGCCTGTAGCCACTGATAGCCACACTGCAGTCATGGGATTCATCCCATTAAATTTCAGTAAAGGCAACCAGGTCTTAGCAGCATGGTTGCTTCCAGGTCCTCTTATTTGTTTCCCATGCTGCGTGCATCATTGTAAAGGCACTGCAACTGGGCTGTCAGCCATGTCACCTTCTTAGAGGAACATCCCTTAGTTCCTTTGCAGTCTTACTCTGGTGATTCCCTGTTGGTTCCTGAGGGATGATATGCTGGAAAGGATCCTTGGTCTGCCACCTCACAGGAAGTGAGGAATAGCACTTCAAATAGCACCACAGAAGGATTAGATAATTCAATAATTCAATTAAAAAGGGATATATGAGAATTTGAAAGTAAATTCGAAAAAAAATTGCAAAAAGCATCACCAAAGGAATGTATTGTCTCTATATGAAGAATAATTCAGTATGATGGGACTCAGTCTCGAAAACATATGGAAAGGGAAACTATAATAGAGGTATAAATGCCTGAAGAAGACAGACTGGGATGATTGTTCACTGCCTTTCTCAACAAATCTAGTTTCCCAGAAATGAACTTAATAACCTAAATTTAACTTCAGGTTCATAGAAGAAAGCTATGGTTCTTCACTCAACAGAAACAAAACTGTGGAATTACTTGCCAGAATTCTGTGTATTTGAGAAGTTTATATAAGTTTGACAGAAGACATACTTGGAAGACAAATTGACTGATGTTTAGCAGATAAATCTCAGGCTCAGGAAATCCCCTGAACTGAGAAAAGAGATTGAGACAACTGCTTAGAGGGAGTACAATATAGCCGTAACTTATTCCTATTTTTCCATATACCTCCACTTTCACCATCAGTGGAGGAAATAAGCTTGGCTAGATGAACACTTTTTTGAACCATTAAAGCTGATTTTATGTCCATATGCTGTTGAATTTGCTCTTTGGAAAACAGCACCAATTTTGTTTAAATATGTATGTGTGTGTGCATAATCTGTAAAGTATACATCTGGGAGGTACACAAAGTAAACATAAGTAAAATTTCAGCAAGATATACTTAGATAACTTCCCCTTTTTTCAAAACCACAATATCTGCTACTTCTCCATAGGAAGGTAAGACTGTTTTAAAAAGTACATTAACTTGAATTTGTATACAGCAGCTTGCTTTCTAAAATCACCAATATATTACATTGAAGTAAATTCTTTTGGAAATCTGGAGAAAATGTCACTGTGAATGTGTCCTTATGCTAATACTTTTACTTTATGTGCATGCTAAACAAAAGTAGTTTCTTCCCTCTGGTTTATTTTCTACCTATTTTAGAAACAAGTCCTCTAAACCAGTATTACAAATTCACTATGAATTCCTTCCTTGCTGCAAAACAATTTAGTTAGCTGAAAATTAAAAAAATATTAAATATCTGCAATTGATTTTATTTCTGTTTGTTTCTATTTCTATGTCAATAATTACTATTTCAAATCTTTACATACTGTAGTGAAAATACAAAGCAAACACTGTTTTATGCGTAATCTAGCCTTCTAAAAACATGCAGAAAAATTATGGCCTCGGGTAACAATAGTTGAAGGCAACAGGGTTCATATTATAGCTCTTATGAGACCTGAATGCAGTTCTCATGAAACTCACATGTCTCATTTGTGTTTGCTTTGTTATACTTTAGTCCTGGGCAGACAGAAGAACCGTAATAGTAGCAACAACCTCTCTACAAAAAAACATACCTGTAAGGGAGTACTCGATCAGTAGAGAACCAAATTGTTACCTTTTTATTTGTGAAAGATGCAGGGGAAAAATAGTCCTAAGGTAGTCACTTCTCTGAATTTAAATACCTATGTGAGTAAGGAAAAAAAAGTACTCCCTTTCAGCACATAAAACTCTCCTTGTCCCCTGACCAGTTACAGTCAGGTCAGTAGACAGTTTGAAAAAATAAAATTTTATCCTCTCAAAACTTGGGTTCTACTTGTAAAGGACCTTTTATTTGTGTAATTGCAACTCAACTTCACCTTCCATTACTATCTTAACAATTTACTCATTTATTTACATTTCTCAAAAATATGACTTTGAAGACTGACAAAGGACAGAATGACAGCAGCCACCCATGATGAATGTTTGACTAATTTTTAATTGTCTTCAGGCTTGTATTTCTCTGACTCTAGGAACCAATAATACAGATTTAAAAATAAGATATTAACTGAAAAAGGGTTGAACATAGAAAAAGATCTTTGAATGCTTTCTTTAAACACTTTTTATTCTAGAAATAGAAAGGTACTTTCAGTGATTTTCATTACTACACTCCTTATCCTGACATTTCCAGATACTTATGCACACAAACTTTATAATGATTTAATTTTAAAACCTAACTGGAAGAATTCTCTAATATCTCTGATGTGCTCTAAAGATGGATAAACAATAACTTAAAAGAAAATCCACAAGTTTTCTTTTTTAACTTTCCATACATTTTTATCCTTTGTGTTTGCTTTTCCCAAGTATCTTGGCACATTTTTACCTGCCTGTAATATTTGTTGAAACAGATGTTTTGATTCTCAATTTTATATCAGAAAGAATGTTGCATATAAAATACCATATAAGTGTATATGAAGTACAGAATCATATCTGAGGACAATAAAAAAATCATTTTAACAAATTGTTCTGGCTTATTTGTTGTGACAATTTCAAATGAGGTCTAGTCCAACAGAGTACCTTGTGCCTCAATGCTGTATTACATAGAAAGGATGGCAGCTTGTTGCTCAGAGCAAAGAACTTTGCCCTCATGCAGTGAGGCAGATAAGCATGTGCTTAGCTTAAAGTACAAGAGTGGCTAACCAGGGACACATTGTGGGATTTGAGCATTTGACTTATTTCCTGGAGGAAATCACAAGAAAAGAGATATTTAACGATCTTAAGGTTAGTAGACCTTGTGCTGCAAATACACTGGCTTCAGAAAAATGAAAATCATTGAAATAAATTCTTATCCTTTATTGTTACACAAAAAAATATGAACCTTCTAGACAAACAAACAGATTTAAAAAAACCCCATAAGTCCTGTAGAAAATGTGTAATCTTTTATTCTGTGTATTGGCAATATTGAATATGACTAAACATACCAGGCTGGCTGTATTCGATGAACTGTTTGCAAGCAATTTATAACCAAAAGTTATTTGAAAAACCTTCAAATGCTTTTGGCTGATGCATACCCTTTAAGAAGCTAGCTCTTTTTCTACCACTGTTCTAATATTAGCTAGCACTGGAAACAGTCTGCTAAGTTATTTGACTTGGAATAATGGATTGTGTGTTTTAGGAACAGGGTTTTTTTTGTTTGTTTGTAAAATGTATGAATGTAAAATGTTCAGAAATAAAATACAGATTGGTCACTGAAATCTGTTGTAATCATAAATGGTGTGGCCAGCAGGAGCAGGGAAAAGATGATGCCCCTGTGCTCAGCACTGGTGAGACAGCACCTTGAATACTGTGTTCAGTTTTGGGCCACTCAGTACAGGGAAGACATTAAGTTGCTGGAGTGTGTCCAGAGGAGGGCAACAAAGGTGATGAAGGGTTTAGAGAGCAAGTCTTATGAAGAGCAACTGAGGGAACTGGGGTTGTTTAGCCTATAGAAGAGATGGCTGAGAGAAGACCTTATCACTCTCTACATCTTCCTGAAAGAAGGTTGTATTGAGGTGGGTGCTGGTCTCTTTTCCCAATGAACAAGTGAGAGGACAAGAGGAAATGACCTCAAGTTGCAACAGGGGAGGTTTAGATTTGATATTAGAAAACAATTATTTACTGAAAGAGTGGTCAAGCATTGAAACAAGCTACCCAGGGAAGTGGTGGAGGGGTTCAAAAACCCTGTAGACATGGAAGTTTAGAACATCATTTAGTAGGTACGGTGGCATTGTGCTGGCAGTTGGACTCAATCTTAGAGGTCTTTGGCAACCTTAAAGATTCTATGATTTTATGTAAAATTTACCAGTTTCATATGTAAAAGTTACAAGTATTCTTGCCTTTCATGGGAGATCACCACCCAAAGGTTCTAGTCAGGCTTTAGACTTACAAAATTACACACAACCAGGCTGGTGCTTCAGATATCTACTTGGCTCCCACGATCATGCTAGGCTGTGCAAGTAATGGTGATGCTCTGTCTTCATTCCATCCTGTTAAAGGAAGGGAGGTACCAAAGACAGTAAAGTTGGACTGAGAAATTTTAATGATTAGCTCAATGTCATTCCACAAAGGAGCAAAGAAGCCACTAGCAAAGCTTAAATGTTTTCTGTAGATGGTAATTTTGTAGAGTTCCTTCTTGCCTGTGCATTTCTGAGAGAGGTAGAGCGATCCTTGTGGCTATCAGCCATGCATAAATGCTAGTGTGTGATTATTAGAAGACAAGGAAGTTCACTGTTTTCTTTCACAAGCTGAATTCTCAGCTGGAGGGGCTGATCTATTATAAAGCCTTTTCTGCTAATTTGATTATGAAATGAATTTATCAGTGCTGACGAAAATTTAGTCCCTTTCAGTCTTTAAAATCTAAAAATTGCAGAAATTATATTTTTCTCAGATCAGATTTTTACAGGATTTACAATTGAAAGAAAATTTTCAAGTCTAAAAGAAAAAAGTTGGTAGTAGCAACAGCAGCATCATCATCATCATCATCATCATCATCATCATCTTTCTACCCAGTTTTCAAGTTTTTGAAACAGTATGGTTTTTTGGGGGTTGGGTTTTTTCCCTCCAGAAACCTGTTTGGGTACGTAATGCAGTAGTTTTAATAGAATGTATGTTTCTGCACTGGAAAGCTTGGTAACACTTTAAAAATATGATTTTCTCTAAAACATTGATTTTAGGTTGGGTAAGGTACTTATATAAATTTGATAGACATTTCAGGGAATGTCACATTTTGGGAATGAGAAGAAGAATTTGTATCTGTTCTAATGAATAGTAGGCAGCAGGGATTCAGTGCTCCACTCTGCCTACACCAAACACCCACTGAAAACACATTTAGGCCTACAGTGGCTATGTCTGCATGATCTTATGAAAGATATGGAGGGAGAAAAATGTTTGGTCTGTGGAAATCATTTCATTTTATCAATTCCTTTCAAAGTTCATCTCTGGCTTGATAAATACATGTTCTTCTGAGGGACACTAATATCCTCTGTGACGATTACATTACAAACGTTCTGACGTTTGATATAACTGCCTTGGAGTATAGAATGACTGCAATACAAGGCAGCTTAATGTTTTATTTCAAGTCTCAGTAGTGTGCGAAAAGGAAAGATATTGGGCTTCAATGGAATAATTTCAATTTACAATAAGTTGAGGAAGTTTAGTACTCATCTCATTGTCAGATACTTAAATTGAGATGTAAGCATTTATAACTGTCTCTCTTTTCATGTCATTTTATCAGAAGATCACAACTTTACTTGTTTGTCTTAATTTACAAATAAGTGTGATGATTGTGCTATGTTGCAGTGCCAAATCTTTATAGTGCACTGATTCATAGGTTTTAGAAAAGTGCCACTACTGTCTTGTAGATGCACTCTGTCAACTTGATGATATTTTACTGTGTACAAGTTTGTTATTGTTGCTGCTGTTGTTTTTAGATTGTGGCTGTTTTCATGATTTTACCAATTTCTCATAAGGGTTTTCAATAATGTAAGCAACATAAAAATAAAAAAAATAAAACCCAGAAAACCCAAACAATGGAAGTGAAGGAGTATATGAAAGCAAAAATGGACAGGTATGAACTACACATACTGCTTACATTTAATTATGGTAGCTACACAGTCAAAATATTTTTTCAAAGACCCACTGCTTTAAGAGTGAAAACTAATGTGTTCTGGAGCTTTCAGGTCACATGATTAAATACTGTTAATCCAGATGTCTCATTAAATGAAAAATGTTACCCTTTACTGCATACCACTGAAACCTGTGACCTGAGTGAATTCTCTGTACATAATAATAAAGAAGATAATTTACCCATATTGATTTCTTAATCCCTTTCCACCAAAAAATCACTGTTCAGGTTGGGGGAAAGAAGGACACGTTATTGTATTGTACCTTTAATTTCACCATTTTCATGACAAAAAGGGTAGAATCTATTTGTATTATTGGTTAATTAAAAACTAAATTTCTTTTACTCATGTTCTAGCTTGTAACTTAAATATTATTTATGGACAATAACAAATAGCAAAATGTTCCCTTTCTAGAATAAGTTCCCCATTGGGATGCAGTGAAAATGTTAATAATTAATCAAATAGTCTAACTCAGGGGTTTTTTTGCTATCTCACATATATATAAAAACCCACTGATGTTGTTTGACTTTTTTGCTTCATAAATATTTATATGTAATTGCATTTTCCTTGTAAATTGCATTTTTTCTACCCAAAGGGAGGAAAAAAACAATTTGTGTGTTAATTTTATCTCACTGGTTTTGTTCAGCTTCAGTAGTTCTGTATGTAAAATAAGAGATTAGATAAAAAGTAAAGCATGAAACTTGCATTTGTTAATGTAAATAATAATAATTAGGGAATGCTACTAATTTTGTAGTAGTTCATGTACGTTGCTACCTACCTTCATACAGTGAAAATCAGGCAGTTCAATATTCCTGTTGCCCCTATCTCCTGACTTTAATATTATTTTGTTTAGATTCTGCTGCCCTCTACAGAATAGTTGAAAATATTTAACATTTTAAAAACACAAGAATTGTGGTCCATTATTTTTTAATCTTACCTGGATACAGAAACGCACAGCTTTCACGGTCTTCTACGGAAGCAGAGTTTTATTTGTTGTCATTGTGGTTTTTGATAAATTCTGTATGACTTGTAATTTTAAAAAAAATCTTTCCACTTTGTGATATATTGATAAATAAAACCAGAAGTGATAGGCACTGCTATTGAACCACTGAAATAAGATGAAACA
The DNA here is from genome assembly GCA_013389865.1 of Piaya cayana. Taxonomy (NCBI): domain Eukaryota; kingdom Metazoa; phylum Chordata; class Aves; order Cuculiformes; family Coccyzidae; genus Piaya; species Piaya cayana. The sequence goes on from WAAB01010274.1 coordinate 80,166, forward strand.
TATTTCACATTCTCCAAGAGAACAGAAAGTGAGTTTACTAACCTTTGAGTTTCAGGAAGTAAGTTAATGATATACTTTATCAGCTACTACCTCTATACTACTATTATTTCCAGATCCTACCATCTGTAATAAACAGCAGTAGTTAAATGCAATGATGTTCTTCAGACTCCAATGGAAAACAGACTGCCAATAAGACAGGCGGCAATAGAAAAGCCTCTAGATGTAAACTGAATACTTTCAATTACAGTTCAGAAATATAACATGCTCTTCAAAATCAAAGGAAAAGTAGCATTTGTACTAACTCATATTCCCAAAAGATAGCTAACTGAATAAAATCTAAAAACCTGTATTATAATTCCTGCAGCTAACCTCAAAGGTAAATAGGAAAGTCTGTTCTCCATGGATGTGCCCTGACGACTCCATTGTACTGTATCTGTCTGTCATTTAGGAGATAATAATATATGGGAGGGGAGGCTGAGGAATCTTCCATCTTATTCTGTCCTTGTATGTGTGTGGAGAAAGCAAATAAGCAGGTGATTTCATAGGACTAAATTACCTCTCATTTTACCACTCTGCTGAGTTATAATTGTGTTACCTAGAAACTAGGCATTAGGGTGAAGAAAACTCTGAAAGCTGTGCTTGAGTTTCTCTTACTGAATAAGAGTTTCTCAAAAGTCACATAGCACAGAGACTTGCATGTCCTTGGTTTACTGAGATTAGCAATGAATTAGGGCACTATGCTAATGACATCTCTCAAACATCTTCCATTTTCCTGAGTGTTCCTCAAAGGCTCGGAGAAGATATTAGACTTGAGGACACAGGTACAATTTGTATCTTCAACGGCATATGGTGAATGCATTATGGAGCATAAAGATATTTGGGCATAGATGGTTTTGCATACAAAATGACTTTGTAGACATGACAGTGAAACCAAAAACACTTACAGGCATTTTGGTGCCTCAGCTCCTTCATATCTTGGAAAAAAAATATCTGATCAATAGCTCTTAATTATCCAGAATCTTCCTCATTCTCCTCTGGTTTAAGGTTTCCCTTTAATATTCTTTTTGCAAATCCTGTTTCCCCTGTTGATGTCCCTCTTCTTTAACCTTGACTCTCCTGATATTTTAACTGAGTTGCTTGTGTACAAGTACTTACTTTTCTCTTGCTGTGGATCAAAACTTTCTGTGGGTCCACTATTAGTATTAGCATTCTTTGTTCTCCTTGCTCTACTCCAGATTGGCTAAATAAATCTAATTATACATATCAATAGAAACTGATGGAAAGAAAATCCAGTGAGAAAGTTACTTCAGCTGTTTCAAATATACTTCTGAAGGACAGTCTCTGCCTCTTCTTTTTCTTTCCAATATGTGTAGGAGAATCTTTCAGAAATAAGTTTCTCAGAGTTAATACTAGCCTTTGTAAAAAGTACCCTAAAAAATATCCCAGGTGTTCCTTAGGCACTCATCAAAATCAACTCAGAGTGTGTCATTGGACCATTTTCTTGTGATCTACCTGGTTATACCGTATATCAAGATTTTCAGTACTTTGAATGCTTTCAGTATTTCAGGTGCAAATTCATGTCACAACTAGGATGATCTGATAGACATACAGCTGAAATTGGCTGTTTCTCACTTGTGACAATAAACTCCTGTTGCTCTCCTTGTACAACTTCTAGTGACCTGCTGACCATTTGATGAAGGGATGAAGAATATAAAAAGAAATAATCATCTCATTATTTATCTCATTAAGTCTTCCCATCATACTGCAATGCAATCACTATAACAAGTGCAAAGGAAATATGCCACTTGGAAAAGGGTAGAGTGATGATGGTTTGCTTACCTATAGCTAAAAACATCAGCCTCAGATTACAGGCCATTGGATAGCACTTTCTTTCTCATTCTCACTCTTAAATGAGGTTTGGATCCTTTGAAAATTTTAGCCGCAGTCAACTCACCCATAAAGCATCCATCTCTGCCTAAAGGAAGTAAACCCCTGGTTGAATGCAGGGCATTTTGAGAACTGATTCTGTTGTCTTCTGATGAGGGATTTGTATTTATTCTGGATTAATTGTGTAATAAACGTCAATTTTTAGTGGAGTCTTTATGCATTATTTATATGACAACTAAGTAACAAATAAGAATTAGCTGCAAATGTGGAGAAGATCCACAAAGACGACTCAAAGGCATTGATGGGGAGTGTTGCTTAAATAAGCATAGTACAAATGTCATGCAAATAACAAAGATCTTTCTCAGATAAGAGAAGTATTTTTCTGATCATAGCATTTGTTGCAATAACCTCTGCATCACTTAACACAACAAAGGCAGCACTACATGTGTTTAGAATAGCTTGCCCAGAGAAATTTGCTGGACAGGATTCCTTTCAAATAACAAAATGTTTGCTTTTGAAATGTATTTCAGTATTTTCACATCTGTATGTTTAAAGGATGAATATATTTCCTGGAGGTAGAAAAGGGAACACAAGGATGAAAAAGAGGCTTCAAAAAAAGGCAGGGTTTCATTTTTGAAGCTTTAGGCTTTTCATCTTTTTTTTTACTTTTTCCTCAGAAAGGAGATATTAAAGGTGGGAGGGAAAGTACCCTGCAAAAGTACCTGTTAAATGTATTCTCCAACTTTCACCCCTTCTCTCACTCTAAGAATTTGCCATCTGTTCAAGTAGTGTATTTATTTCCTATGCACGTTAGGACTATATGTGTTCACTATTTCCAAACCCCTGTAATTTAACATACAGCACTGGGCTATTAAAGCTAAAAGCTTTGAGAACAAATCACAAATCTGACACTTTTCTATGGTTTTAACTTGACTAGATTGGAGGAGGAATTGAGTAAAACAACAGCTTTGCAAGCTTCATCTAATACTTCAAATAGACTAAGTGCAGATTTTGTAGATTTAAATATTCACATTAATATTGATTTGGAGGAGTATCAGGGAAGAAAAGTAATGCCATTAAGAAGACAGGGACATAATTCCAGTTATAGTTGTTGATAATGGAACTGCAGTTTTACTAAAAGCTACAGTCTTAGATTAGAGAGGCACAGTAGTGATTCAAGCCCATTGAGAAGGCAAACAGAACAAGAAATATGTAATTGCTACAACGCCAGAACCAATAAAGAATGTAAGCATTTAAACAGCAAGGCATAATTCCTCCCAGTAAAACTGTGCCCCTATATGGAGAAAGAACTCTCAAATATTCATCGAGCAAATGACTGAAGACCTGGAGACTATGAATGAACGCTCAATTCCAGTTCAGACTTTCAATTCTGTTTCAGTATTTTACATGCTTTCTGTTTAATTTAAATAATAAAGAAGATGTTTTCCCATGAGCAGGGTACATAAACCACAAATCTCCCTATGAGTTCTTTGACAACTAGGGTATAGACAATCTTGTGCTCCTCTTCACACTTCTCCCTTAGTTTCTCTCATGTTCTCAGCACTGGTCTGAATCTTTTGTACAAACCAGAAGCTGAAGAGTGCTAACTTTCCCAATTTACATAGCAGCCTGGTCAGAGAAGAAAAATTATCTGAACATTGGTCAGGAGACTCCTTAGAATATGAATTCCAGTAGGTTTTGAGTACAAGTAATGTAGTCTCTTAAAGCAGCTGATCTCATGACTCGTGTGATCTGTTAGAAGAAGGGAAATGCAGGAGCATGAATGGAAGTCATCTTGGAGGTGCAGTTGTAGATTCTCTGCAAAGACAAATTTTCTTTCTTAGAATGTGTCTTCCCTCTTCTGTTTCTGATAAGGGGTCAGTGCCATTTTGATAGCACACAACATCTGTCTTAAGTCCCTTTTATCTTCTGTAAAGCAGTGTTAACAAAAATTTCCTTCAAGTAATCCAGAATTTTAGTATTTCACAGGGATATAAATAGACAGAAGCTAGGGAAGATATTNACAGGGACATAATTCCAATTATAGTTGTTGATAATGGAACTGCAGTTTTACTAAAAGCTACAGTCTTAGATTAGAGAGGCACAGTAGTGATTCAAGCCCATTGAGAAGGCAAACAGAACAAGAAATATGTAATTGCTACAACGCCAGAACCAATAAAGAATGTAAGCATTTAAACAGCAAGGCATAATTCCTCCCAGTAAAACTGTGCCCCTATATGGAGAAAGAACTCTCAAATATTCATCGAGCAAATGACTGAAGACCTGGAGACTATGAATGAACGCTCAATTCCAGTTCAGACTTTCAATTCTGTTTCAGTATTTTACATGCTTTCTGTTTAATTTAAATAATAAAGAAGATGTTTTCCCATGAGCAGGGTACATAAACCACAAATCTCCCTATGAGTTCTTTGACAACTAGGGTATAGACAATCTTGTGCTCCTCTTCACACTTCTCCCTTAGTTTCTCTCATGTTCTCAGCACTGGTCTGAATCTTTTGTACAAACCAGAAGCTGAAGAGTGCTAACTTTCCCAATTTGCATAGCAGCCTGGTCAGAGAAGAAAAATTATCTGAACATTGGTCAGGAGACTCCTTAGAATATCAATTCCAGTAGGTTTGGAGTACAAGTAATGTAGTCTTTTTAAGCAGCTGATCTAATGACTCAAGTGATCTTTTAGAAGAAGGGAGATGCAGGAGCACGGATGGAAGTCATCTTGGAGGTGCAGTTGTAGATTCTCTGCAAAGACAAATTTTCTTTCTTAGAATGTGTCTTCCCTCTTCTGTTTCTGATAAGGGGTCAGTGCCATTTTGATAGCACACAACATCTGTCTTAAGTCCCTTTTATCTTCTGTAAAGCAGTGTTAACAAAAATTTCCTTCAAGTAATCCAGAATTTTAGTATTTCACAGGGATATAAATAGACAGAAGCTAGGGAAGATATTTTGTTCTCCAGGTGATGAAGAGTTGAAGTATTTTAGACTTCAGTATTCTTGTCCCACTGAAAGAAGCAAGGAATATTTTTCAGACAACTTCAAAACTCTCCTTGAGATTGCAAGGTACAAAATAATATAGAATTTACACAGTTTTCTCTGAAACTCAGGATTATTTGAAGTGATAGTTTTAATTGCATCAGAGTGATTGGTATAGGCTTCCTTTAACTTAAACAACTCTAATTCCAGCTTTGAAGGATCTTTCATGTTGTGCTTTTCAGGCCCTGGCACACATTTAGTTTTTGTAAAGATCAGATCTGCCAGGATATCAAGCATCTATTCAGGGTTAGAAATAAATATGTGCAGAAGAAAATTCCTCACACTATTAGCTCTTAACTTCCTTGCTCCATGTACAATCACCATCAAAGCAAAATAAAAATGAGGTTTTGACAGATTAGGGGCAGGCACAGAGATAGCTGCAGGTCTGGCCTTCTTCATGAAAGTTTACCTCTTTCTTAATAATTTTTGTCTTCTATTTCTGCAGTAGTTTAAATTTGCCCATTTTGTTTATCTTGCTACCTTTTTTTCCATTACTATCTTACATTTAGTACTTTGTTTCAATGATGTGGTTCATTAGTATGGCATTAGTAGTTCCAACTATGCAAAATCATGTTTCATTCTGAACTTCCTTTTATGCTGCGTAGTATTACCCTTTGTTAGACCAGTTACTTTAATGGTAAGATTGGATTCCTTTCTGTTGAGTCATTTATAGAAATAATTGTATTCAATTGAAAAGTTTTCTTCCTAATTTATCTTTTCATATGTTAAAATGTATCATAAACAGGAGATGTAGACTATGTAGCTAGGAATAAGAAATACTTTTAAATTAAGCTACAAGTCTCTATGTCAACCTAACATATTCAGTTTCTTTTTATGTGGATATGTGCCACAGTGCACTTTGAAAGAACCTGAGTTCTTTATCCCAGCATAGCTCCAGAGCAATTTCAAAATCACTCAGGAGAAGTGATGTACACTGTATATCTTACTAGACAAGATGCATGCCCTTAAAACACTGGATTCAAATGATCAAACAACCCACATGGGACAAAGCACAGACAAGAAAAGATGCCACTGTGAAAGTTAGGGGTCTGCAACAATTGGCAGCAGTGTAACAATCTGCTCAACTGAGCCCAAAACAGAGCTGAGAGCCCTGATGTTCCTGGAGTCAAACCCAAAATCAAGCTGAAACTACAAGCCTGCTGCAGCTTCAGGTGTTGCAAAGAGAAAAGGAGAAAAGACGAAAAAGGAGGAAAGATGAGAGACAGTCACCACCTTAGCAACTGCACATGTATTTGTCAGGCGTATCTAGAAGATGGTAGGTGTCCACACACAACACGCAAACACAAAACAAGCACAGAGATATAAACACAAACAGAAAGAGACAAGACCAACAGAGCAACAGAGAGAGTTGCAGGCTTTTGTGGGGAGTTCCCACACCTCTCCTGGTCAGGTGGGGGAAGGACAGGTAACAGGCTCAGGCATCTCCCTCCTCCATAGAAAAGTCCAGACATGCTCTCCAGCACTTCTGGCCTTGCCACCGGGGCTGGGGGGCAATCACCTGCTTTGAGCCATTCAGCTTATGCCAGGCCAGGTCCATACAATACGGTATTCCAAATATTATAGAGATTTATTTGCAATTGATGTAACAATACATAATAAACAAGGCCAACGCCATAAGTGTACAAAAAATACACACACAAGATGGTGACTACTTAACACAAATTCACTGAAAACCTATTCCCTTTCTTTTGTATTTCTGGTTTACAGACTGAAACCCTTTGTTTTGGTGTGAGTGCAATAACAGTAGGCATAAGCTTTGCTTAACCAAAATTATTCTCTATGGCTCAGTGCCTCAGTGAGGAATATAGTACCTTTTATTAAGGACAAGAGGTTTTCTGTTTCCTTAACACATCCTATTGTTGTTCATAGTTTGAGCCAATCACTGTTTCACCATATAATCTCTCCTGTTTTGTCCTGCAATTTGACAGGCAATGTCACCTTGATATGCAAACAAAATTATTTTCTATTGAATTCACATACAATATAAAACAATGGGAGACTGCATGATCTCATTCAGCATATGGCAGTCCTCAGAATTTCCTGTCTTGTCAGGATACTCGCCCACTAATCTTTTTTTTTATTACTAGCAAAAACAGTCAGTAATAATCAGAAATGAAATGTTAAACAATTAAGATCACAAGCATTCATTCTTGCTGGAAGTGAAGATTCTTGGGAGTTCCTTGGACTCACAAGAGAAAGCAACACTCTTTGTTGTTCTTGTATCAAGCTGACAATGGATAAAACACTGGGTGTTGTTACTTCTTGCACGTACCATCAGCTTGCAGCAATCTGTAAAACAGGTCCTCCCTGAACTACAGATTGTGTCTGTATGGCTGTGCTTTAACTTCATAACTTCAATGACTTCATAAAGTATTGTCTTGCATGGTTTATTTTTGACATAAGAGCTGTCCTGCCACACTGAGATACAGAATGCAATTTATTTTAGATGTTTGAGAAATTAAGTGTTCTCTGCATCTTGTAACATGAGAAATAGTACTCAACTTTTCCTGTATGATGTTTTTATATATCATTAATTACATCACCTACATCTTTTCTATACCTTCTATCTTTCTGTTTTCCATGCTGAAAACTTCTAGTCTAAAAAAATTGTTCCTATACACACTGTATAAACTGCATTGTCTTTTCATAATTACATCGTATATATACAAGAACTGATGTTATTTTCTGTGACATTTTGCTTAGTAAAAATCTTTTTTTGACCATCTTCATTGCCCTCCCCTTCATTCTTTCTTTTGCAATATTTTTTCCTGAGTAGTCTGACTACAGCTACACACCAATATTCAGCATATGAGTGCTTTTGAATTCTCTTCCTTGTCTAGTAAATTCAGATATTCAATTTACATCTTAAAGCATTGTTTGATGGTGTTTTCACAAGGAACTGATGGAGGACACAGAGTGCCTGAAAGATAGTTGCTAATTTTGAGTCCACTTTGGTATATCGTCAGTTAGGATTGTATTTCTTCTTATATACTTGCTTTTATTTATGAAAATAACATTTATTAGGTTTTTAATGTATTTCACAGTCAGTCAGATTCATTATATGTTTTCTCAGATATTCAGTCTGTGTAACTTTTGAGTAACCTGAATAATTATGCACCATCAGTCAGCACTATCAATCATTTCTCACCTCTGATATGGACAAATCATGGATACAATGAGCAGTACAGGTCCAGTAAAAAACCCTGTGGGATGCTTATCATTACCCTCCATCCATTACAGGAGCAGATTTTTTTTTCCTACATTCGTTTCCAGTCAACTATTTATCTGCGGTAAACTTTTCCAGTTTCCCATAAAAAGCTTATTAAAAGCTTTTTGGTAGCCCATATGTATATTGTTATGAACCTTACTGTCAAGTTCATTGACATCATTAAATGTCTCAAAAATGTCTCAAAATTTGTAGAGTATGACTTGATTGAATAAAAGCTATATTGACTTGTCATTGTTGAATCACACATTCACTTAATTCTATTCTTTATTAGAGTTATGACTGCTTTGTTTGGTACAGAATTCAAATGCACTCCAGTCGGTGTCTGTATTCCTACAGATTTCCTCTAAAGGACCTTGCAAAAATGACAGTGTTTACCATCTTCCTTTCCTGTGGTGGCAAGACTAATTTAAATGTGAGGTTTTATATCATACTATATTCATCACTGTGTCAATTTTATATTAAGCATCTACAGAATTTATGTGTAAAGAGAATCTAGTCCTTGCTGTTTACCTCTCCTGAAGGATCACCACCTTCTAACAATACTTCAACAGATCACTCTTCATATTTCTCCCCTATGAAGTCTATTGTGTTACACGAACTTATCTGAAGTGAACAGTTATAAATAAAAGATTTAAATTTTCTGCTATGACGTTGGCATCTCTGAGTGTGCTTTTTATAGCTTAATTATCCATCAGAGTGAGAAAAGCATTCAGAGGTATTATTTTAATAGGAATCTTAATTTCAAAGCTCTATCTCAATGAACTGCTGAAAAAGAATGTGATAGCTTTTCTGCTAACATACCTGAATTACCTGGTCAAAGAAATCTAAGAGATTCCATTTTCTTGCTTCTCAGTAATCATTTCCTCTCTGAATAGATAGCAGTTGAGCTTCCCCAGAGAGCAAACACACTCATATACTGGAATTATGTAATATGAATTCATTCATTTACTGTAAGCTCTTGCATGCAAAAGTAAAGGGAGATGTCTATGAGGGTTTTTTTTTAATTTTTGGGGCATGCAGAACTCAGAAGATTATCTATAGTGTAATTTGGCTACTGCAAAAATGTAATGCAATCAGAAGAAAGATATGACTTAACAGATACAGGAATTTCTTTTTTTTTTTTTTTTTGTAATTTTGTAAAATTCAAAGCAAGTCTTTCAGGTAGTTGTAGAGAGCAATGAGGTCTCTCAGCCTCTTCTCCTCCAGGCTAAACAACCCCAGCTTTCTCTGCTGGTCCTCATAGGGCCTGTTCTCCAGCCCCTTCACCAGNGAGAGGAGGGTTGCTGGCCTCTTCTCCCAAGTGACAGGGGACAGGATAAGAGGAAATTGCCTCAAGCTCTGCCAGGGGAAATTTAGGCTAGATATCGGAAAAAAAAAATTCACAGAAAGGGTCATTGGGCACTGGAACAGGCTGCCCAGGGAGGTGGTTGAGTCATCTTCCCTGGAGGTGTTTAAGGCACAGGTGGACAAGGTACTGAGGAGCATGATTTAGTGTTTGATAGGAATGGTTGGACTTGATGATCCTATGGGTCTCTTCCAACCTGGTTATTCTATGATTCTATGATTCTAAACAACCCCATCTCTCTCAGTCACTCCTTGTAAGACTTGTTCTCCAGCCCCCTAATGTTTCAGTAACTACTGCAATAGAAACAAAGAAAGAGAAGTTGAAGTAACAACAGCATCGGGAGCTCAGGGACCTTAAATTAAGATGCTCAGTAACAATCTCTATTTGAGTAAATATACAGGCTCTTTCCGGAAACGGGGACTTTTCTGCTGTACTTCCATGCTGCTATCAAAGATGAAAACTTCATATCGAAAGAAAAAAATAAGATCTTTAATAGTCTAGTAAAAAACATATAAGAACATTAATATAATTGATCTTAGTATCATTTTAAAACCAAGCTTTTAATTTATAGTACTGTTTTCTCAATAGTGTTCCTCTAAATATTTTAAATAAATAAAAGTAGCTACACTTTTGGTGGATTATACCTTCTTCTATGTAATACATTCCCTTTTTTTTAATTATGTTTCAATAATTATTGTTGCTATAAAGAAAAACATTGCTAAGGGCTAATTTCAACTGAAATAATTTTTGCATAAGAGGTAAGATTTTCTGGGAGGAGTGGAAATAAACCACAGAACTTTCTTTAATTTGATCACTTCTCTGGCTAAAAGTTGTTTAACATTTTACAGTTCACAGAATAACAGAATGGTTGAGGTTTGAAGGAACCTCTGGTCCAAACTCTCTACTCAAGCAAAGCCACCTACAACTGGTTGCCCATAACTGCATCCACTGTCCATGTTCAGTGTCCATAACTGCATTTAGAAATAAAATGTTTCTCTGTTTTTGGAAAGTAATGCATTTTCCATGGGTAGTATATTATCACAAGTGTGATGTATAAACTCAAATGGACTTTCTTCAGATCATATATTCTGATTTCTGTGTAAGTAGAGGCTGCAAAATAGCCCTTCTATCCCTGTAGTGCAAAAAATACTGCAATGCGGTTAGAATATATTATAGAAAACATTTCACATATATGTTTGATAAGAAATAGATGCAATTTATAGTAACTCAGAAACAATTAGAATGGACTGGTGGTGGTGGGATGTGTTCTTATTTTTAGTATTCTCCTTGTGTATCCTCTACAGCAGAAGTAACCCTATTCTATTTTTTCTTTAATAAAAACATATGGAATCAAATTGAGAGCAATAGCAGCATCTACACAGCTTAATATTAGCCTTGAAATAGCATATAAAATAAGACTGAACACTGAAAAAGCATTGAATATTGAAATAATATCTGTCAAAACACTAATTTTTACTCTTTTTCCTAAGACTGGTGCTGAAAAGCTAATCTATATCTGGTAGCTGTGGCTGGACAGTGTACCTCATCATATTTTATAGATCAGGTGTTCAGTCATTTGTATGAAGGGGAAGTTCAAATTGTAACTGCTCAGCAGGGGTAATTTATGTTGGAAGAATGATCTAGCGTGGAAGGCAAGAAGGCCCATTTGAAAAAGAAGATAAAGTGGCTGGAAGTAGGAATGCCAGAGAGAGAACTCCGTGTAAGAGAGTGAATGTTCCCTTGGTGATGAGATACAGTTCAGCATTATCTGGTAGCCATCCTCAAATGCATGTGTTCAAGAGCCAACTCTGGGCAGCGGAGCTGGGCTGGTAGATGGACCCAAGGCTGGACCAAGTTGTTTCATGCAACTGCGCGCCGGATTGGTGCTGATGCAAGTATCTGTAAAGAATTGGTTTACAACACATCTTTGTATACTCCTTACAGACTTTGCTTTATGCAGTGTTGGTTACTTCATACTGTATTTGTATTTGTATTTAACCATGAACACATTTAATTCACCTTGAGGAGTACCTTAAAAATTCTTCAACATGTATCGTCTATGTGGCTGTATGGCCACTAGATCTGGCTCAACATGCATCTCAGTGAAGCCTGGAGTTCTTAAAGAAGCCCCACTAGAAGCATCTTAGCATTCAGACTACTTAGCTCTTTGGTTTTTAAGTCTTACTCAAAACAAAAGAAACTTCCATAGGAAATCCATTCATCCCATGACACTGTCCTGTTCCGTGCAAAGAACATTATGCTGTGCAACCAGACTGGCTTCTACTCAATCTGAGAAAGAAAGCCCTTGTTTTATGTACCTTCAGGAGTGTTTTTCAGATTAGGGTTCTCAAGGGGAAGGGATCATTTTTCAGCATTGCTGAAAGAAACCCATTTTTAAGTTATAAAGGCCTAAAATTAAGATGTACATGTGAACATAGCTTTTGCCTTTGTCACTTTAGTTTTCCCCGTTGGTTGGGTAGCGGTAAATTATTTTTGTATTTGCTTGGGTCTACGTTAAAATGATTTCATGTCTGTTCTAATAATAAAGACAAATGGCTTTATTTTGTGCCTGGATTCTGCTTAAGCAGTGTTGCTAAAACTGGATTGAGGAAACAATTCCTTAAATATAATGTAGTCGTAAACTTCTTAAATAGTGGCATCCAGCTGATATATATAAAATGAGAACCCAATCATATGTGTCAGGTATATTTGCACAAAAACAGATGTGCATGACAACGTAGCTATCGATTTAGTCTTTCTTTATTAATAAACTGTAGCAGATATGGTTGTGTAACAAGACAGGTTTGAAAGGCAGTTAATGTTGCTTATCTTTAAGCAGTCACACATCTGTGTGACTGTGACCTCTCTTTCTTTAAGTTGATCTGTTGGCCAGTCACAGTTCCCATGTACATCAAAGTGAGATATTAGAGATTTTTTCTTTAATGCCCTAGATCTTCATGCTTTCTCTGTTTGCCTTATATAATTATAGTAAACTAGGATGATCTCCTGCCTAGGGTTTTGGAATAGGCACATACAAAATTATTATAGCTTTTGTCATATCCAAAGGTGGTTCATCAGCGTAACTCTTCTGTTGTCCTGTCTGTAAATGTGATAATAATAGGTCCCCAAAGGATCTTCTTTGTTTTTGAAGTAACAAGAGGTCCAGTTGCAACAGTGTTTCTTCTGGGAACACTGCAAACTAGCTGCTTTTCACTGTTTCCATACCTATCAGAAAATAGTTTCAAACTGGATGATTAACCTTACTGAAATATACCCTAAGATCCAACATTTAAGGGTTTAATTTCTCATTCAAAGACACATGAAGGTAATAAGAAATTGAAATTTGGCAGTGCTGTCTACTACATCTTTGCAAGAAAGTAATCTCAAGGTTCAGTAAGTATGGGGTAAGTATATCATTTAAAAAAAATTAAGTGGTCCTGGGAAAAAAATGTAGAAAATATCACAGGTTTCTTTTCTATTACCTCATACTTTCATACACTTACATTATATATACATATTGTTGCCAAATGCCAAGCATAACTTTGAACACACATATTGCTCTGCTATAGGCAACCACACAAGATTTGATTAAAAGAGATTCAGACACTCAGCAGTTCACACCTTAAAAATCAGTGAAAAAAATCCCATTCCATACAGCATTTAACCACCAAGCTTTAAGAAACCCCAACAGCTTTAAAAAAACATTCTACAGAAATTAATGTCTTTCATCAAATAACAATACTATTTAAAATAAAGATTCTTATATTTAATCATTAGTTACTCTAGATTAATTTGCCAGTAGTTACTGATGTGTTGAGGACTTCATCTTAGCAGATATTTTGCACCTAATCTAGACTAGGCAATTTAAGTTTAGTTTATAGTCAGTGCGGAAAAATAAGCAATCCCAGGCCATGAGCCTTTGACCTATTTTAGACATCTACTTTAGAACAAAAAAAACCCAAGCCACCAAAGTGTCTACTAAATTTGCTGGCTGCCTGGAAAGAGAGGACAAGTGAAGCCCCATGTTTGGTAGATGAATTCTGCTCTTTGAGATACATGTATTTTAATGAAATGCAAGATATTGTATTATTATATACATGGCTTCATAGGAAAATAACAGACTTAGAAGAATAAACAGTTCAAAGGTGGTGTGGATGTAAAAGGGAATACCACGATTGAAACTAATACAGATAATCTGTATCTTGGGATGAGGGAAAATCTGAAAAAATAATAGAAGAAAAGGTAACATAGCCTGATGAATAGAGCAGAGTAGCAATCAACCTCCACATGTGATTGAACACAGACGTTGTAAGTACATAGAGAATGTGTTGGCCTTACTAATGTTGTGCCATCATCAAGCACCAGAAGTATCAGCTTATAAAAGTAGAATGGCTAAAATATAGGAATGATGTGTCAAAATGGCATCAGTTCATAGAAGCCTGCAACAGTTCATAGAAGGAAACAACAGTGAATACTATCTTCACTTTACCCTGCCACTACAACCAATTGTACTCCTCTCTATTCAGTTCTTTGGCAGGCACGCATTTTCTGAAGTGCACTTAATAATTTCTGTGTTTCTGAAATCTAGTAGGCAGTATTTGCAGCTGTGTTGAAAGAAGCAATTGAATCACATATTAAGAATTATTTACTTATTTACTCGAAAAGTATAATTGTTTATGCATGATCAATCATTTTCTATGACTTTCAGTCAGCTGTGGTTCCTCAGTTGAGCTGTTGACTCAATTTCATTTCACCAAGGGGGGGGATGAACCTGGGAAACAAGGTTGTAGCTTTCTAGCAGCATGGAAGCTTTCAATTGCTCCTGGTTGTTGACCATGCTGTGTGCATTAGTGTAGGCACTTCAGCTGGACTGTTGACCTTGCCACCTTCTTAGAGGTGATCTTCTTAACTCCTTTGAGGTATTATACTAGTGTTACTCTATTGAGTCCTATTATTTCAGTAGCCCCTGGCTCATCTGACATAAATGACATTTAATATGACAAGTTACTTTATCCCTTTAAAAAGTATTCAGCTATAACAAGGGGCATATAACGAGTCAGATGTAGCAAAAGCATGGGGTATCTTACTAGAGAGCTGAAAAAGAAGCAGGTCTTGCAACACACATGGGATCACTGAGGTAGAAGTGAGGCAACAGGTGTCTTGACCATTTTACTCTATACTCCTTGGACTGCTCTAAACTTCCATAGTTCTGTTAAGTAGCTCTGGATTCCATAACATCATTGATACATGATGTTGACAATAGGGTTAGATCCCAAAAGGAACCGTGGCAGGAATGTACAAAACTTGAATGAATGAAAAAAGAGAGCTGGGGATCTCGGTAGACAGCAAGGTGAACATGTCAGCTCCTGAAGATGTGATAAATCTCACAACAAGCCTTAGTCGTAACCATACTTGGTTATTAACAACAGCAAAGCTTAAAGCTGAGGGAAATTATTTGCCTTTGAACTTCTGTGCCCCACAATACAAGGCAAGCTGGGGCAAATTATTGTGATGACTGTGGATGGAGTAAACAATACACAGTTTGAAGCTGAGTGAATTGTTTTCTCTAGCCTGGATAAAAGAAAGTGGAGGGATATCTTACTGCGGACTCCCGCTGAAGGAGGACTGAAGAGGAGATGGAGACAGACCTCTCCTAGCAGTACACAATTAATGGCAAGATGCAACAGTTACAAGTTTCTGCAAGAGGAAAGACTGTCTGCTTGTAAGAAAGTAATATTTTCACTGATACTGTTTAAGAACTTGAGGAAGCTGTGCAGAATGGCTGTAGAATAACAAATGCTCTGAAATGCTCAGAACTTGACCCGAGAAGACTCAGAGCAACCTGGTCTAACATAGAAGAGAGCACAGCTTTGAACAGCAAGTCGTTCTGAATGATCTCCAGGGATCCCTTCCAAGTATTCTTTATTTTTATGATTCTTTACTGCTAGTTAGCCCTGGAAGTAAAGAACTCTCCCTCTGGTAGCTGTGGCCATTAATATTTATATAAAATATTGTATGAGTTCTCAGCCAACTACCTTCTCCACTGGCCTTCAGAAATCAGTCACTTAGACCACTGATGACCAGAATATGTTGGAACAGACAAATGTAATATCATTCAAATTAGAGGAACTGATGAAAATTACTTGCATCCAGAATTTATATCAGGGAAATAAGTCATGTACACCATTGTAGCCATTCACTGAAAACATCCATTCAGTAGGAACTAAAAGCATCTAAGATTTTTAACTGTATTAAAGAGAAATAAAGATCATTGAGAGTCTGATACTGAGGCGTAGTTCCTCATATAGTCTGGCCTGCAACTATTTTACTTATTCTAGTTTTCACAGTGAGGTTTAAGGAATGTTACTACTATCTTATGGAGATAAGTATTTCTAAGAATAGTTTTATATATGAAAGATTTCTGATGTCTTAATGAATTCAGTAAATAAACCCATTCAAAAATTGGATGGTCCAAATATCAGAATTAGGAGTGGTTGACTCTCTTTATAATGTGATGATTTTTTTTTTTTGCAAATACCAGATGTACATATTCTGCCTTTTCAACATATTTATCTATAAGCCCTGGATTTCACAATTTTTCAGGCATATGTATTGTTTAATGCTAGCTTTCTGCTTCCAGTTCTTTTTCATTTTAGAATTGCTTATTAGTTACCTCACAGTTTAAGATGATATGCCATATATTGCAAATTATTTCAGGGTAGTTATAAGCTAGATGAATAGAAGCTGAAAAAATAAATGTCTACCTTTTGATTGCTAAAAATAAAGAGAAAATTATTGCTGAAGAAGGAAGGTGGGCAGAAATCTTTACCTCAACTTGTAAGTGCATCTAGTACGCTTGACATTTTATCAAGAAAGGACAAATGCCACTTCTTTTTAGAGTTTTTAATGGTAAAACTAGTACAATATGTCATTGAAATGGTAGGATACCAACAGACACATGAGGATTTGCATTGAAAAGTTACACAAGATGTTCTTTATACTGTTTAAAATTTGGGTACTGGGGAGGTCTGAATTATACTGACAGTTTGCATCCCAGTTTTTAAGAGGAACTATGTCCAAACTTGGGGTTTTAAATTCATTATGTTATGCCTTTCTTTGGATTCCACATAGTTTAAAAGAGTCAAAACTATGTATGCTTAACAGTATGGATTAAAACTCTTCCCTCTAAGACTTAACTATACATTTCTTTAGTCAAGAACAGCCTTAAATATTCTATGTGCAAAATCTTTCAGCATTCAGTAATTTCACTAAGAATTAGCTCTTTTTAAAGTGTTATGTATATATGGCCAGAGAGAATTTGTCAATTTCTGAATGTCATCCTTTAGCTGGAATGACTCCCAAAAGCCTTGTTGGGAAACCTTCCTGAAAAAGACAGCCTATCAAGTTTTACCATGCAAAAGTTCAGACTTGTTCTCTCAGAAAACTAAGAGGATAAGTGAGGACTTTTAACCTTCCTTTAATATTTTTAATCACCTCTAAAGCTAGCCAGCAGCATTTTTAATAGCATTATGCAACTTTTATTCCTTGTTAATCAGGACTCCATGAAATTTCCCAGAAAAAAAACCCAAACAAGCAAACAAATAAATAAATAAAAAAATTAAACAGTATTTGAAATCTTCTGACACTTTCCAGTTTTTATGGGTGCAGAACACATAACTGCATTTTCTGCAGTCTGTTGCTGCCCTTTCTGTTCTTACAGAAATTGCTAAGGAAGGAGAGAACCTGGAAAGGACACAAGGCTGGAAGATTAGTAGAAATTAGACTACTCTGAAAACCATGGAAGCTCTGGTTTGAAAAGCGCATTTGCATGGTGTTCATAGCATTTGCATGTTGTAGATGACATTCCAGACACTCAGGTTGTGTGACTCATGCTGCCTGGGAAATAATTTATTTCCAAAGACAGAAAGAGACAGAAAAATCTCCAAGTCTGATGTAATACTGCTGATAAAATTGTTAGCCCTGCAATGTTGTTACATCCTATGATAATTAGCAACAAATTCAACTGAATCATTGGATTAGTTTGATTGCTATTACATACCATGTCCTACAAGTGCAATTTTGTTTATAAATAAATATTTCATAATTAAATACTGACAATTTTCCAGTACTGAATTTTCACATTTGCCATTTCATTCTGAGTAAGAATATTTTTAGACAACAACTAAAAACACATGAAAATTCAATTTCATGATCACTTCCAGCGAAAGGCATTTAGAACTATGTGTCAGGGACACTGTGACAATTTTGACAACATCCCATCATGGCATGGAAGGAAATGGATATTATTAAGGTTATTTCCTAACAAGAAAATCTTGGAGCATAGATTTAGAAACCAAGTACATGAATGTTAGCCATTTTAAATAACTTGATAGAAAAATAAAATTATTTCCTAATATATGGAAATATAAATTAAACTATCTGTGGAAAGGATATTCTTTGCAGTTAGGTGATGCAGCTAGGAGTCACTAATACAAGACAATGCAATAAGGTGAGACTTCTCTTTGCTGGAAGGACTGGAGCTTTGCTAGGACAAAAAAATGTCAGTTTGTATTTTACATAGTCTGGCACATAACATGATATATACCTAATTCTGCTTCAAGCTCTAGAAGCTGAAGTAGGATAGTATTTGAGATCTAAATGCAGATATCTTCATGATATCTTTAGGTCTTGTGGATATCCGTGCAATAGGGATGTGTCACTTGTTTCAGTTTCCTAAACAAAGTTATCTGGGGTCATGTTAGGTGTTCTACAGTACGTCACACAGCTGCGGCTCCAGAATGTTGTGGCTGTCCTGTAAGGTCTTGTGTCTGATCTACTAGGCACATGTAAAAGACGTACAGAAAACTCATGTCTTTTTTAAGTGGCAGCTGGAGACCAAGGAAAATGTCATAGTGAATCATCTGGAGTATTAGATACCATGTGGGTGAATTCCTCAGGAGTTTTGTGATTTAGCGATTTATTTAAGATACAGAAACAAAACTTACAAACTCTTTCTTCTTAAAGACTAATTGATTTTTGAAATATACGTGCTTAGTACTAACAGTTCCCTCTTCAGTGTCCTGGCAAATATCTGCTAATTTTGTTTATTTTTCACCAAATCTCAAACAGATTGTTTTCTTAAAATATACATGAATTTTCATTTAATATGAGAGGGAAAAGGAAGGTCATTGAGAGATGTTTACAGACTCTACATAAATATCAGAGATAATCAGTCTATTTTAAGCTATGGTCACAGTTTCATAGAGTTTCAGGCTTTTTCCTCAGTTAAAGCAGCCATTAATGGGTAAAGAACATGGCACTTGTTGAAGCTTGTTCAGTTTTGAAAGCATATTAGATTGATTTGGTCCAACAAAATAAAACTGCAGTAGAACTTCTGACTTCATTATAATATTTTTTTAAGCAACAATTAATGATGCTATCTCTTCATTAGAACTGCTTCAAGAATTATTACTAAGTATATAAGGTAGCTGTTGGAAGTTCTCTTAATTTATTAAAAGAAAATATGTTCTTTTCCCCTCCATTTTCCAAGGGACTGAAAAACTCTCAATGTGGCAGTCATGAAGATATCTAGATAAGTTAATATCCACAAACTTGGTAAAGTGGTCTCGCTAGGAACTAATCTGGTAGAATTTATTCCTCTATATGGCGCAGTTGTCTATTAGATACATGCTTTTCTTACTCAAGATTTTTTTTTAAATGTAATGATTAAACTAGGAAGATTTCACTATAGCTTCTGAAGACATGGACTGAGGTACAGGGGAACCAAAGAATAGAAAAAACAGAACATATTATTCAAATCATTGTATATTGTTGCTAAAAATTAAAACCAAATCACAATGGAAAAGATAATTATAGAATTATTCAGCTAGATTACAAGTAGACCATACTTGATTCGAGAGTATCATTTTATCTACAGTTTTTTCTTTTTGTTTTTTTTCTCTCAATGCTTTCCATCTGTTGATTGATCACACTAATAGCAGCATATAGTAGTAAATTATTACTAATTTAAAATTGGTATCAATTTTTTATTTACATAGTATTAATTTAACAAGCATTTACTATTTCTGCAGGGGTTTAACAGCGGAATAAATATTACAATATGGCACAACCCAAGGTTTTTTTGATTGGTTGACTGCCTTTTTTTAATGGTGTCTTTAAAGTGTTTTATATACCATGATTTTTTAAGTCTTAAATAATCTGTTAAAGGAGTGAAAAGGTAGATTTTTGGCAGGTTTGATTTTGACGTAGCTGTGAGCCCTATTGAGACACTTATGTCACTTTAAATATGTAAGGCTCTGGCAGGCAGCTGAGGGATGCTCTCCTGTTGAGTCAGGACGTTAGGTTCAAGATGGACCCCCTTGCTTTCTAAGCTTCCCCTAAGAGGAGAGCCTAGGTGCAAATCCATCAGTAGTTCCAGACTTGTTTGTCAGTTTATGACTACAGGATTATGTGACATGCTAGCCACCATTCAGTTAGTGTAAACAGTAGATGGTTTATGTTAAGTGACAAAAAAACCTAAGATTATAAGCAATTAACATTTTTGTTGGTGGGAGAGAGGAAGTAACAATTGAAATTTAAGTTAGTAACTATTTTCATGGGGAACGCAGGACAAAATCAGAGGAATGCAATTCTTACCCAAAAGGTACCTCTCCTTCAGGGTGGGGTTGGGGGATGGGGAAGAGAGATTCAGGCCCATGTCTACACATGTATAAATTCATATCTGGCTTCATGCAAATGTAAGCATTTATTTTTGAAGAACTATAGCTTCTTGAGGACCATATTCCACAGCAAGTGTTCTCAGAAAGATTATTAAAAGCAGGATTATCCTACTTTTTATGCTTTGCTTTTTATAAACATATGAGCTTCCCATGACAAAATTAAGAAGTAAAATAGCCCAAAATTGTATTAAAGTGTTGTAATGCAATGAATAACTGAGTGAAACTGGATTGTTGCCTTAAATACTACACAAAACCATAATCATACAGTGGGGTAGGGTGTGAGCCCAACATCTAAAAGAAAATCAGAGACTAAATGACACCATAGTTGTTTCATTCATTATTAAAACCAGCTAACTCAGAACTTCACAAATGGAGCTATGATGAATAAATATGGAAAAGAGATATTCATTACAAATGACAGTACCAGAAAGCCTAAAAGAACCTGTGAGTTTTTATTGCATTTTTTCATGCTGCTTCTTGCAATAAAGTGTTTCTTTGCTATGTTTTAAATTTTGACACTACTTCTCTTAAAATGACTACATCTGAAATTTTACTCTAAGGTGTATAATATGTATAGAAACAAACTGTTTGGCTTTTATAACAAACGCAGCTAATCTTACTTGCTTGGTTGTCTTTTTTATTTTTTTTTATTGTTTCCCCCCCCCACCCCCCCCCACATAAGCATCTCTTTCTGGAGACCTTGCAGAGACAGATGACAGCAGATCTGAAGAAATGCAGCCTGGCATCTAACTAAATTGACTAGTGCAACATAATACTGCTGCCAGCCTGTGTTTGTCAGAAGTAACTACAAGAATGAGACCTAAAATGTGTTTGTGATAAAGACAAAGTTGGCCAGAATAAGTAGAATACTTTGTCAACAAAATTATGTGTGAACTTTGAGGATTCCTGGAAACAGGACACATCCACTATAGGGTTCCAAAGTCTTTCTGTAGTTGATGATGAAAAATGATGACTTTCAAAGACATCAGTTAATTTCTTTCACAAGTTTCCTTAAAACAAACATTTAGTTTTGCAAAGAATAATCTTAAATTACAAAAAGTATGTTATTAAGAAAATGATTGAGGCAAATATTGGCAACCTTAAGCATTTTTTAAAAATAGAATTTCATTTGAAATATCACCAGTTGTTCCTTTATTTTACTTTGACTCTTCTTGAATTTTTCATTGCATTCACTATTTTTCCTCTATGCAATGTATTATCTAGTAATTTTGTTTTCAAATCAGTGGAAAGATTTTGTCATGCACTTGGATATTCCCCTAATTTGGATATCTATGGAATATCTATTAAATATACTAACATTGAAAGTAAAAAAACAAGAAGCTTTTTACAAACAGTAGCAAAAGTTTTTTCATCAGAGATCTGTGATGATGATGCTATTCCGAGATTCTAATGGAACAATAATACACATGTTCCCAAAAGTTAAGATTCCTGACAGCTCATTTATCTCTTACAGAAGCCAATATTGTACAATCCAATGGGGCTACAGTTGCACACAGACAAAGGTCTCATATTATTTATGAAAGGGATTCACTGTATGTAGACACTGTGAACTGAGGCAAAACCAAATCCATAAAGTGTATACGTACTTCCCCCAAGTCAGGCAGATTAAAACTCAAATAAGAGTCAAGATCTTGAGAAGAAGAATAATTAGAAGAACATGGCTATTAAAACTGATTTCAGATCATACTTTGTGTCAGAAAACACAAATTCAAAGGTCAGTACAACATCCAGGAGCACAATATACACTATAAATGAACAATATAAAAGAGCTATCTGAAAAAAGAAATCCACTTAATTTAAATAACTACTGTTATTTATAATTTTCAATGAAAAATGGTGCAGAAAAAAATCACAAAAAATAAATTGAACAAAAGTTAAATAATTGAATTCTGTAATTGATTTCCATTTTGGATCCAGATTTTTTTCTGCCTATGGGATATTTTGCTGATATTCTGTTGTATCCTGTTTCAGGTTCTGGCTATTGCCTCTCATGATGGAGTTCACAAGCATATGACTATCTGAGGCTTTTTCCAGCTGCAATAGGTTAGTTACTGGATTTCACATTGGCAAGTGTGGAAATCTGGCAGTCCAGGTCTACAAGAGAAGGAAATGGTGGAAGGAGGGAGAAGGCATAGAAAAGGTATTTCTGATAAACTTAAAAGATTTGGGATTTTTTCAAAACATTTCTTTATTTTCTGGAAATTATTGTCATTGTAACACTGCAAGTGAGTAATTCAGTAGTATTTTGAAGTATATTCATCACTGTTCCAGAGGAAAAAAAAGACTGACATTTGAGGTCTACTTTACAGATTAGGTCATTGTGACTCAGATTTTTTGAGGAAATTTTTTTCTTTTATAACACATGTACATCTGGAATTTTTATTCTCACCAGTGATATTTTAATTTTGTCACTCATTTTAACAGTCAATGTCAGAATACTTAGGAGTTCAGTTCTGCTCAAGCAATCACCCAAAAGCCTGAAACTTATATATAAAATCAGAAAACATACCAAAATACAAAACTATTAATATTTTGTTTGGAAATACATAACCCTTGAAAATCCAGTATATGTTGTACTCATGCTTACCAAGCAAATTATTTCTGTAATTTTTGACACACACATTTCCTGTGAAAATGGAAAACATCGCAACTTAAATAACCAGAAAATCAGTAGATAAATATAAATCTGAAAAAGGTTTATATTCTCTGGTTAACTTTGTCATGCCATATATTTTTTTTCAAATAAATCTTACATTTCAATGCAATATTCAATATTCTTTACAACTCCTCAGTGAATTAACTCTTTTTAGTCTAATATAATAGAACAGGTGAAAGGATTGCTTTCTTAGCAATCCTGGAATTTCTCCAGTAGGTTGGGACTTAAATAGGTGATATTTTTAGTAGATTTTATAATTATTATGATTGTTTACAAAATAATCAAAACATCTGTGGACATATCTGTTAAAGCTAGTGTTATCATTACTTCTGATTGCATCTGTCCATTGATGTTTGAAACACCAATTCATGACGTCGTTTCTGCATTGAATTCAAAGAGATTATTAATGCAGTCAATATTTCACATTCTCCTTTGAAATAAATGAGACTATGATCTAGTAATATGTATCATTCTATTAAAATTTATTTACCTCTTCTAGTTTTGTTTTTAGGAGTTTTGTTGACAAAGATTTTCCTATATTTTAAAGGACAAAGTCAAGAGCTACATAAAAGTATGAAAAAGACATTAAAAACGTACCTAAGCCATTTTTCTCCTGCAGATACCTATTAAAGTACCAATAAAGATGGAATGGTGGTTCCTTACATTCACAGGCCTCATGAAAGCTAGGGGAATGGATGCACTGCAGTAAGCAAGAGTACAACATTTCAAGATACTGCAAACAGAAAGTTTTGAAAATATGGTATGAATGATGATTTAATCCAACAAACATTTCAGGTTTTATCTGAACCCTTACACCCTTCTAAAGTTTAAGGAGCTCTCTAAATGCTGTATATAACACCGAGTTATAGCTGAAAGAATTCCAAAACAGACATCCTCCTGTCATCCAGAAGTACATTATTTCTCTTCAAGTTAATTACAGTCTCTCCAAGACAGAAATTAGTGGAACTTTAAGACTATAAAGAGCAGTACCTCCCACTTTCAGATCAGTTTTTGTTGAAAATTAAAACATCAACAGCTGAACATATAATAGACAGCAGATCTATTTTAACATAGACCTGTCAAGTGTCCTTTCTTGTACTGTCATTCAACACAGTTTCCATGATCCTGCAGGATGGAAAGAAATAACAACAATAAAACCACTTTTTCGTTACCTGGGATATTTTGAGATAAGCCTTCTGCATTCCAGATTATTTTTAGGTTCTTGTCATTTTATGTTACAGCTGGATGATCTAGTTGATCAATTACCCTGTTGCAATGGACTAGAGCAACTGTATTTCTCTCAGTTCCGAACAATACACTACAGGTCCTGAATAAAAGTATAAGCTTTGTGCATCCGTCCTGTGGGGAAAATNGTAGTCTTCACATCAAATAAAGTATGACTTTCCAGGAGCCAGTGTAGATAGAAATGCGTTTGTATGAAAAAACAATCTTATATTAATATTTTGGTAGGGGACATATATAATAGAAGGAACAATGTTATGCTTTTTTCCTAAAGAAAATCCTCCTTTTATTACACAAGAAAGTTGAGCAATGTAACAATAGATGAAATATTATCTAGACTCCTTAGGATAGAAGGCAATTAATCTATTTCAAAACATTTTCTACAACTTTCATTAAATAGAAGTGTCATTGCTTTTGATATGAATTAAATCAGATTTTGAAATAAACTGTCAGTCTTTCCTTCATCTTTAATGGCAATATTTATGATCTTTAGAGAACAGGACCAGGTATGATAAATATTAATATCAAATAATTTGCTGCTCTTCTTCCTACATTTCTTTAGAACAGGATACTATTAACTTATGAGCTTTTGTGCCGCCATCTGATTTCATTTTTATAGGCTCATAAAACTAAACATGGCAGGATTTACTTCTAATGTTGTCTCAAACATCCAAGGACATTTAAACCCACAAAATAGATCATATAGAATGTTACTAAATAAAATGTTATTGACGTGGCTGATTACCCTTCTTCCTAAATGGTATACACCTTTGTTTGACATTTGGGAGTTATACATCCTAAAAATATACTGATGTTGACTTGTCTGTAGAATTACTATGTAAATAATAAAGACATTTTACAGATACAGAAGCAGCATCCAACTTTTAAGACCACTTATAGTAATAAATACTGTTGAGAAAGTTTCCATAAACTTTATCTGCTTCAACATTGATCTGACTTGCATTTTAATATCTCCAGCTTTTCTCATTCCTGATTCCTTTACTTATTTTATCCATTTCTCTCTCGGTTTTATGAGTGACTGTTTTTTCAGTAGGCAAAATGAAGCAGGAGAAAATCAATCATTGTTCAACTTATATGATGCCTTGGGTATAACATCATCCTACTGGGAATACTTTACAGATTTAAGCTATGTTTGCTTGTATTTTATTTGCAGGAGGAATCAGCTTCCCCATCACAGATTCTTATTTACTGATTTTAATTTCCATAAAAAATATTTATTGTATAAGAGTTCAAAGGATTCTGTCACATATTACAAACCAAACACAAATTTAATAGCTTCCCTTAAACACAGAGAGGAAAATAAAAATGTAAAGCGTTCAGTTCTCTGTGCGTGTATTGCAGTCTTCAGGGTAGTCTGGATAGCACATACACAAGTTTAGCACTTTCTGGGTATTTTGGATTGAAGGATAGAAAGAATTCCAGAGTTTTAGGGATTGTCCTACTAAAGATCTCTAACACTTATCTTTTGTGTCACTGCTACTGTTGGTCCCAGAGTGATCTAGATGTTATAAGAGTCAGTATATATAAGCTGATATACAGACCTATTGGCTGAAAGAAAAGTCCTGTGAAGCTGCCATCTTTAAACAATCATAAATCACAGTGAGAAACTGGACTGTTTAGCCTAAGGAAGAGAAGGTTCCAGGGAAACCTTATAGCAGCCATCCAGTACTTCAAGGGGGCCTATAGGAAAAATGGGGTGGGACTTTTTATCAGGGAGTGTAGTGATAGCATGAGGGCTAAAGTTTTAAAGCTGAAAGAGGGAAGATTTAGATTAGATATTAGGAAGATGGTGTTTTGTTTTTTTTTTACTTTGGGAGTGG